>JADLZN010010804.1:0-104362 GCA_018155175.1 Sinocyclocheilus anophthalmus | reverse complement strand
GCGCTTGTGTTGTTTGGCTGCTAAGTGCTTTCTGATATTCTTCAGCGCTGTTTTCAGCCCATCTATATGGCTTTCTGTTGTTGTACAGCTTACTGGGCTTTGTGTTAATGCTGTTTTCTGTCTTTTTGAGATGCACAGTGATTTGACTGTGATCAGACAGAGGGGTTGGTGTTTAGCGTGAGATGCTTTGGATGATGACACGTGAAGAAGTTGTTCCTTCATATTATTTATAAGTTCATCTTTCTTTCGAAGTTCTGATTTCAACACAGACAGTTCTTACTGCATTTCTGTTTTAATTTCTGTTATCTGTCTTCTGAAAGTTGATTTGAATTCCTTCAGCTCTTCTCTAGCTTGCTGAAGCTCCTTTGACATCTGTTCTTTGTTTCTCTGCAGGTATTCAGTCTCTTGTTTTAAATTCATCATGTCCTTTTTTAGCTGCTCCAAGTCGCTGTTGTCTTTTAGCTGGGACATTATTAATTATTTTAGTTCCACCATATCTATTTCCAGGAGTGAAAATTTGTCTTTCATTTTTGACATGGGAGATTGAATTAAGGCTGTTGCAGTTGTTGTCTTCTTTTGGATGTCTTTTACGGGAGAATCATTTTTACTTCTATCTTTATGATCCTGTATGAAACTAGTATTAAGCTGTGTCTGCTTTTTAATTTGCATAAAGTCCACTATAAATGCTTTGAAGGCAGGCTCCGAGCATTGGATCATGACAGTGCCACTTTGGTATAAGTTCAGAGATAAAATTCTTGATTCCTCATTTTCTTCAGCATCTTCAAATACCAGGATCTGTCTGGCTTTGCAGATGCCTCTTTTTGTGGTGAAGGTGAAGAGTTGGCAGAAAGCATTATGCCATAAGGAGCTGTTTTCAGTGTAGAAGAGCAGGTTGGTCATTGAACTGTGGTCATAGTCAGCAAACAGTGCTTCAGGATTGTCCTTTATCTGTTTCTGCCTGTGTAGCTGTTTAGAATGCTCAGAGCTCTTCTGAGGGTACACAAAGGGGCGGGGCCTGCATGCTGCAGCGGCCATCACTGGTTTTCGAATGTAAACAAACAACAAACAACTGTTTTTGAGCGTTCCTCTGTGAACTATATACAGTAAAGATATTGGTCAAAATATCCACGATATTAAAATATTTATCAAAACCAGTGCATAGACCGTAAAAACAAGACCAAAACGATCTTCATTGACACTGCCGTATATGAAAAAACATCCAAAATATTCTTCCTGAAGTAGATATTGCTGATTTTTTTCAAAAGTGCCTTCCTTACTTTCTGTGACTCTTCCTTATTCGTTAAAGATTGATGTTTGATATCCTCTGGTCTCTGGTTTTGTCAGAGAATTTGTACAGGTCTTGGTCTGAGACAGGTCTTCTCGCTGTGCCAGTGTTGGGGTCCTTTGGTCTTCTCTGTTTTTCTCCGTGTCGATTTAAACCTTCTTCTGGTAATATAAGTTGTCTGATCTTTGTTTAATTGGTCTAACTCTTGGTCCTGTCCTATTTTCAAAACAATATTAAAAAGTAAAATAATCAGGACTCAGCTTGGTGCGGCTGCTACTAATGGAATCTCTCTCTCCTCTCTCTCTCCTCTTCTCCTCTCTCGATCTCCTTCCCTCTCTCTCTCTCTCTGTCTCTCTCTCTCTCTTTCTTTCTTTCTGTCTCTCTTTCTCTCTCTCTCTCTGTGTCTCTCTCTCTCTCGCTCTCTCACGCTCTCTCTTCCTCCCGCTCTCTCATCTCTCTCTCTCTCATCTCTCTCTCTCCTCTCTCTCTCTCTCCTCTCTCTGTCCATCTCGCTCTCTCTATCTCTCCTCTCCCATCTCTCTCCCTCTCTTTCTCTCTCTTCTCTCTCTTTCTCTCTCTTCTCTCTCTTTCTCTCTCTTCTCTCTCTTTCTCTCTCTTCTCTCTCTCTCTCTCTCCTCTCTCTCCTCTCTCTCTGTCTCTCTCTCTCCCGTCGCTCTCTCTCCTCTCCTCTCTCAGCTCTTCGCTCTCGCTCTCTCGCCTCTCTCTCTCTCTCCTCCTCTCTCGCTCCTCGCTCTGGCTGCGGCTGGTCTGTCTGTCTACGATCGATTTCCCTCTCTGTTGTCTCTCTCTGTCGTCTATCTAGCTATCGATGTCGGGCGGGCCTGTCTGTCTGTCTGTCTGTCTGTCTGTCTGTCTGTCTATCTCTTTATCTGTCTGTCTGTCTGTCTGTCTATCTATATGTCTGTCTGTCTATCTATAAGTCTCTCTGTCTGTCTGTCTATCTATCTGTCTGTATGTCTGTCTGTCTGTCTATATAAACAGCATTTTTACAGTGCGATGTTATATGCGCATAATTAAACCGCACGGCTCTCTAGAGACTATAATTCTAACACAAAATACACATCCAATATCGACTGTACATTCATGAATGTTTAATACATCGCAAATCCAAAGAGAAGAGAGTATGAAAGCTTGGCACAGTTTAATAAGGAGCGTGATTGCATGTCTTTATTTTATGACTTTGGCCACTTAAGCACAGTGCAGTGCATCAGGCAATTTCTATTGTAATATTTGCATATTATATTTCAGTTTTATGGAAATGTCATTGGTGCATTAAATGCAAATTCTTGCTGGTGAGAATGAAGTTCATTGGTATCAGTGTAGCATTAACACCAAGTTGGCTTTTAATTTGCTCTTTGAAAGGGATTTGTAAGCTCAGTGGAAGAGGATTTAGATGCAGTGCTGACGGTGGCAGTCCGCCATGATGCCGTGACCCAGTTTGCTTTGACTCGCTTCACACGTGTGCGCCTGCCATTGAGCGAAAAGCCAACTGGATTCTGGATGCACAGACAATATTTCCGTCTGATAGTCTGCTCCTCATATGCACAATAGTTGTCTTGTCATATGCTCGTCATGTGCTGACTTATCAGTTAATTAATTATCACAGCCTAGGGTGTATATGCATGCATGCACAGTTTGCTTCAGTCTAGCCTCTGGCTTGCCGTGAGCATGCAAAAATACATGCAAGCACAAAGACAAAACCGCATGTCCGTGCAAATGAGAGCAAGACCCTGACATCCATAAATCTGACACATCAAAGCAGCGTATCTGTGTGCGTGCGCCTCAGTGAAAAAATAAAAGTGCCCCCCCCCCCCTGTTTTTTATGGGGAAGTTCTCTCTCCCTGTCACAAGACCGACTCGTTCACAGAACAGAGAAGAAAGAGACCCACAGAAGAACTTCTAAATACATCCTGAGAAAGCACAGTGACTAAGAGAAAGTTGAGAGGGAGGGAAGAAACGGGAGGAGAAAAACAAGAGTTGATTTAAGGCTGTTACTTTTCAGAGCTTTTGACTTTCTGAACAATTAAAATGTCATAACATATTGATATCCATTAATATTTGGAATTTTGTACTGTCATGTAATTAGACTATTGTGTAATTACATTTCTTATTTGTTAAACAAAATTTAGTGTTGACTGTATAATCTCAACTTACTTTAAAGAGCTTTTTTTTTATCCTGAACCCATAAAATGTTTTTTTGTGATAAACAAAATGTTTTGTTGTCATAAATTAATGTATCTATGTTGTATCTACAATAACACAGAGTTAAAGCTAAACTAAATCTGTAACAATGTATAAAAACATCTTCCATTTGTTTAAGTGTTTCAGACGTTATTTTGTGCCCTATGTGTGGAAAGTGTCATTCAACCAGAGAGACACATGCTTTGTTCTCTGAT
This sequence comes from Sinocyclocheilus anophthalmus, assembly GCA_018155175.1. Classification (NCBI taxonomy): domain Eukaryota; kingdom Metazoa; phylum Chordata; class Actinopteri; order Cypriniformes; family Cyprinidae; genus Sinocyclocheilus; species Sinocyclocheilus anophthalmus. The sequence continues at coordinate 100,660 of JADLZN010010804.1, read as the reverse complement.
GGCTTTCTGAAGCTCGTTCCGCCTCGATCATTCTGAGATATCGCTGAAAGGAACTGGTTGGTTGTGTGTGTGTGTGTGTGTGTGTGTGTGTGTGACTGGGGGTGAGTCAAAAGAGAAACAAAGAAAATGCAGAGTCATTTTACACCGTACCTCTCTTGCTTCTCTGTGAAAGATTTTCAATAAAACTACATCAGTTTGAACTATGGTCGCAGAAGTGCTGAATTAGATTTGAGATGAAAGAAAAAAAAACTAAGCCACGGAGACAAAGTAATATGGGAACAACTGCCATCCTACACAGAAATCTTTTACTTTAGCAAACAGACACAAGTGCTTTTCTCTCTAGAATGAATCCTCAGTGCACAATGAAAAACATTGTTTTATTACCAGAGTGAATTATATCCACACAATTGAATGCACATTTACACTTAAAAAAAAAAAATCTGTAAAAATGTGTAAGTTATAAGATTTGAGTACGGTGATTGAAACAACATGAATGTTGTGTGTGATTGTGTTGTGTGTGATTATGTTGTGTGTGATTGTGTGTGTGATTGTGTGTGTGTGAGTGTGCGTGTGGGAGTGCGTGTGTGTGTGTGAGTGTGTGTGTGTGTGTGTGTGTGAGTGTGTGTGTGTGTTTCTTACGTTTTTCGTGGCTTATGAGGACACAAATTTGTATAATAACATGGGTAGACATCGTATTAAAACGAGAAGGTGTATAGACATTTTCAGTGTCCCGTAATCACACAAAGTCTTTAAAATACTTCCATAGACTTTTTTTTGAAAATCTAAAGGCAGAAATCCTCCTGTGAGGTATTATATAGGGTAGGTTGGGTGCAATATAATACTTTCCTGTACATATACACCATTACGCCTATGAAGTCCCCGAACATACAACACACCTTTGTGTCGGTGTCGTGGGTGTGTGTGGGTTGTGTTGTGTGTGTGTGTGTGTGAGTGTTTGTGTGTGTGTGTGTGTGTGTGTGTGTGTGAGAGTGCGTGAGAGTGTGTGTGTGTGTGTGTGGGTGTGTGTGTGTGTGTGTGTGTGTGTGTGTGTGTGTGTGTGTGTGTGTGTGTGTGTGTGTGTGTGAGGTGTTCTGTAGGCTTGCTGGAGTGGTGTGGTGTGTGTGAAGTGCGGGAGAGATGGTGGGTTGGTGTTGTGTGGTGACGGCGTAGATGTTGGTGTGTGTCTGTGTGTGTGTGTGTGTGTGTGTGTGAATAAACGAAGCATGACATTAAATCTGAAAAATCTATGTTGCATGTCTCTAGTACAGCTTACTGATGTCTCATTTCTCAAGTAATTGGCCAACCATAAAAAAAAATAAAAATAAAAAAAAACTTGTGAACAATGTCACCTGACTTGACTTGACGTTCAAGGCCTTTCATTTTATAATTGCGATCATTCCAACATGACTCGAAAGTGGCGTTATTCCCGGTATGCTTATCAGTGTTATTTGCCAGACTGTGGTTAATTAACTCTGCTCTCTGCTCGTGTCAAACCATAATTACCCACCCAATTAGGCCCGGAGCCGAGCCACAGTTTAAGCGCGCCTCATCAGAGACTCCAGGACCAACGAAGGCTGCTTGTGAGGGCAGATGAAATGTGAAAAAAAGTGTAAAGTGACTAGCATTGGTTTTGTATGTTTATCTCATTCACAGCTCTTGCATTTGTATCATGTTTGAGCATTCTGCCCTCCAAACTACGCTTGTGATATTTTTTTGTAATAGCTGCAGGTAAATAAATACATAGATAAATAAATAAAACAGAGTCAGAGTCAACTGTATTTGAACCAAAAATATTTATTTGTGTTGTTTTTAATCTTACATATATTGATTTGCCATTTCATGAATTGATTTGAGATTCATTGTTTTGCTTCTTTTCTATGAAAGCATAGGGGTCAACAGGGTCTTGTGATGGTCAGTTCCTAAACTACTACTTAAGGTCCTTTGGATGACCCTTACCTCAAACAACCAGAGAGATTCAAACCAATAACCAACAGCAGTAGCAACCAAACACCAACTTCAGCTAACAGTCTGTCACGTTTGTAGTTGCCAAGCAACAAGATTCACCACAAAAAGATGTTTGACAGAGTATGAATAGAGGCGTTGCTGGCCTTTTGTATCTTTATGAACATTTGTGACTTACATAATAAACATGGGCCGATGCAGCAGATGGAATCCGTGTCTTGTAAGTCAGATTTGAATAAAGTGTCTACTAAGTGAACATGTGTCAGTTTTTCTGATGTTTACAAGTGCAGTAATCTCTTCCTCTGTTGCTCTGTGCACAGATTTTCCTGACGCTGTGCCAATAGTGTAGTCTTGGGCAAATGTTGTGTTTGCATGTGATACACACTGGCTCATGTGGTGGGTGGGTGATGTGTGTCCTTGTGAGAGCACATGCCAAATCTGTAAAATATTGTATATATTCCATTTCACTATTGCATACATTCTTTATTGATACAGACAGTGCTGTTTCTGGCTCTTTGTTCTTGGTGGCGCATAATCAATCAGTTTCCAAACCAATATGAGAGGATGTACAAACGTCCCTACTTAGCAAAAACGCACTGACAGTGTCCATATCTCAAGTAAGCAAACCTATAACAAAACCAATCACAAACAAAATTATATAATATGTAGTGCAATTACTGTGGTCTAAATCAGATCACAAAAAATGACCCTATTTGTGTTTCCAGTCATCTATATGTGAATGCAATCCAAGTGGCTTTGGATAAAATTGATTGACCAATGCATAAGTGTAATTAAAGACTGTCATAAAGTTTAGATGTATGGGGCATCATATTCTGAATATCATTCTGTGCACAAAATATGCATTCACAACCATGCATACTCGTGTATGATTTACGCTTATGGATTTATCACTACTTTTATATTTACGCAACTGGCAGTGCATTCATGTACATTTTCATAAGTATGTGAGTTCCCTGGGAATCCAACCTATGACCTCGCATTGACTGGCATTGTTAGGGCATTCCTACCTCGATAAAATCATGTCACCATGTAGAGCGCAAGGCTTTGGGAGTGTTTGCTTTGGCCAACAGAATCAGTGTGAAACTGGACACTTCACTTCAGCTGTGACCACGCAGCGGCACAACATACAGTACGGCATGGATGCCATCAAACAAGCATTTATTTTTAGCAAAGGTCAAAGCCCTGCAAAACTTAATATGGCAATGGAATCCTGTCGCCTACCGTAATACCTGTGTTTAAATGAAAGTACTCAATGCATGTTGATCGCTTAGGTTCTGTTGCTTCCATCAGGTAAAAACGGTCATTTCTAGTGCTTGACTGCTCTGGACTCAGTCCAAGTGTCATAACATACCCGTGTCTTGAGTGTCATCCCAACCCTACAACCCCCACGAGGCATCAACTTGTGCATGTGTCTTTTTAAAAGGGAGAGTAGAGAGCGAGTCCTGCTCTTCTCTGGGTGGTGCGCGCACGAATTGGACCTTGTTCCTAATATTTTGGCTTTAGTTAGGAACAAAGTAAAAATCAAAGAAATTTTAAACCTTTTCAAGTGAAGCATAACAGTGACATGAAGTGGGGTTGGGTGCTTTTGGGGGTTCTGCTAACTTTTGCGTATCTGTGCTGGAGCGAAAAGGGCCTGGAGTTCCCCGAATATGACGGGAAGGACCGTGTCCAACAGCTGACCATCAAGAACTACAAGTCTGTGATGAAGAGATATGATGTAATGGTCATCTACTACCACAAGCCTGTTGGCGAGGACGGCATGTCCAGAAAGCAGTTTGAAGTGGAGGAACTTGCTTTGGAGGTGCGTGGGAAACGATGAGAATAGAACAATTGGGAAAGATCCAAATGAACGTATGAACTGACCTTGAGTGGACCATTGGGTGTCTGCGGAAATGGGGTTGAGGTAGAGTTTTGGAGCAAACTTGGAATGATCAAAGCTCTGCCGTTTAGCTGATATCTCTCTAATGTGGTCTGTGAAGTATTATTATACTAACAAACATGTTAGTTGTCTTATGGGTTAGTTTCTTCCCAGGGGTTGTGCAATAAATAAAATAAAGGTTATTGTGATTCCATAGAAGAACCATTTTTGGTTCCCCAAAGAACTTTTCAGTGAACCATTTTTTTTAGTGTGAAGAACATTTTAATAATCTAAAGATTATTTTTCCACTGTAAATAACCTATTGTGCAATACAAATGGTCCATGGATGTTGAAGGTTCTTTGTTGAACCATAAAGTCCAAGAACCTTTATTTGTAATCGTGTATGTGTTGATGTTTTTAGCGCTGCAGTGTCCTCTTACAGTTCAGCTGAGCTGCTGTTAGTCCCTCTGCGAGTTACCAGGAACTCTAGTGCACACAGCAAAATGAAAAATATATTAAGGCTTGAGTGGTTTTCTGACTCTTTTTCTGTCATTTATTGCATTTGCATCAGCAGTTTTCAGTCTTTGTAACGTCAAGGTCTCTCATCCCACTTGCAAATATCCGAGGAAATATCCGAGGCTCTCTCATACTGGCTTCGACATTTCCTTTTGAAATTATGATTGAGGTCAAACATTAAATTACCAGAAACTAGGGCTGTTAATGCAATAAAATATGCTGATATATCTAGATTACCTCTAATATATCTTAAAAAAGTAAAGAAAACCCATAGGTTTCCATTTACATAAAATGTATGTATTTAGCAGATGTTTCTATCCAAAGCGATTCACAAAATTTAACTTACAATAGTTAAAGTTACAAAAGCTAAAGACCACAGAAGGTCAAACCAATATGCAGCATTTGTTACTTTGTTACAGACATTCTTGACAGCAATCCCAAATGCTAGCAATAGTTGTGCTAGTTTTCCACAGTGATAATATCAAGCTGAACTTAAGTTAGTTAACGATTTTTCTGGATGAAACGTACATGAAGATGTGATGAATGCATACTAAATCATATAACATAACAACATGGACCTGAATATGCTACTTACTCCGAATAATCATCAGTTACAGACTTTTTGAGTTCAAGTAGATACCATATTTCACGATGACAATTAATGTAATGTGTATGACAATCTGTGATCCCAGGTCACATATCTAAATCGTCACAACCCAGTTTTTGATACTTGAAAATTGGTAAATGCTTCATTGGCTGTTATTTAAATCATAATGCTACAATATTTGTTTTTAATGGACTGTACTTCCATCAATCACAGCTTCATTTCAGTTTGCAACAAATCAGATACGGTGTCTGACTAAGGTCTACAGTATAATTTGAAGAATTAGTCATGGACTCACCTTTGAGACACTAAAGATACATTTAGAACTTTATTTGAGAATTTAACTCCAATTTCTGGCCTTGGTTCTTCCCTTAAACCGTTGTGCCTGAAATAAATAAAGTTACTGCCTGACAGCACTCATTTCACAGCCTCTTATTCCCCCTCAGCCACTTACATGTGTCTCTTGTAGCTTACAGTAGTTAGACAGCTTCATTGTGTGTTATTCCTGATTTGCCTCTTCCTCATAATGTGACGTCTGAAAACGCTGTGTGTTTAATCTCTTAAACTATCGCAGCTCTGTCAATCCGAGTCCCCACAGAAACTCCCTGCTAATGCTCCATCACTGAAGAGGCATTAGTGTCGTGATTTCTGGATGTTTCTCATGAGCTGCCACATTAGGAGACGCCAGTAGAAGTGAGGGCGAGTGCTTTCCCCATCTGACTGTGCAGATATACACTTAAATGACTCAGACGAGGGTTTTGAGGGGGGAAGTGGGTATATTTTCTGTCCTATTTTAAATCAAGCTATGCAAAGGTTTCTAGGGAGTCTCTAAGTGATTCTTGGTGCATTTTGACCCTGAGTAACTGTCAAGTGGTTATGCAACTTTAAAATGCCTACCTCACAGTGTTGTGGATCCAGGATCTGCTGCTTTGAGCTAAATATGCAAATATGCTGATCTTTCACCATGTTTTCCCTTGTGAAAGAAGTGCCCTTAAATGTACTGAAAATGCACTCACAGTGTACTTCAAATCTTAAAAGTATGTACTGTATTTGTAGCAGGTTATGTTTTGTCAAAGTAATAGTTACAAAACTTAAGACAACAGTAAAATAAATTAAATAAACCATAGAATATAGAAAGCCAACAAAATACATATCATTGTTGCACGGCATATGATATATTATATTATATATATATAATATATTATAGGAAAATATTATTTCTTCACTATTTACTCATATCAGTGAGCAATTAGATGGGGAAAAAATGGCAAAACGTTAGAAATTAATAAATAAATAAAAACATTCAATATGCAGAACGACCTCACTTTTTATAAAGTTAATTTTAAACACATTTCAAACATTTCTCAAGCTATAACACAGTAAACATCCAGCACACCTGCGGAAATACACAGAGCACAATGAATGTTTGGACACACGCACTTCACTCTGCCCAGACTGAACGGAGACAAATAGTAAGCTAAATCAGTCACGGTAAAGAATTCAAAATGCGGTCATTCACATTAATTTGCATGACATTACAGCCTTGCATTACATTTAGGCATTCTTTATCTCATGAAATAATGCAATGAACAGAGCGAGAGAGAACACACCTGACCCCGTCAGCGGCAAATGTGCTGATAGCGCGCCGCTCAAGGTTGCACGACTTCGCGTGCCCCTCCACTCCTGATGGTTCATGGTAAACAAACTTGGCTTGCTGTCCTCAACAGAGGCTTGAACCCGAGGCTCGGCTTGAGCTCTGAGTTCAACCCCCTCATTGCAGTACTAAATAGAGGCATAATAACAGAAAAAAAGGAGGAGCTGGGGAGGTGGAGGGATGCCGGAAGAATTGCGCAATGACTGCTGCTTATAAAGGCTCTTAATGAAGATTGACAGGACTGAATGATTAGGCTCCTCCCAAACCTACGTTTAGAACTTGATATCATGTGCATCACCAATACGTGCCCATCATAATACAACATCCTGCATGTATGGTTCCTTATAGAATAAATGATGTACATTGTAACGTATTATAACTTAGAACACACAATGCATGTAAGACACAAGAAATAAGTTTTGATGAACTTCACTAACAATATTCAACATTTTATAATTATTAACCCAGCTATGTGCACATAACATAACATTAATGAAATAAAAGGCCACTTAAGTTTTTTACCAGACGAGACTGTTTCTTAAAGTACACTTTTAAAATATATTTAAATACATACAAAGCAGTTTCAAAAGAAATGGCATTAAAGTATATTTTAGTTTGTCATGCATGCTTGTTAGTTCATTCAGCAGTACTTTAACCATATTTCAGAGACAATAGAAGTTATTATGAAATTACATATAAATATGTACTTAAGTCCCACTTAAGTGGGTCAAAATTCAGCTAAATGCATTTGATATAAATTTTAACCATAATACAACACATTTAATAAAATATAATACATTTAATAGCAATTAACATTAAAGGAAGTGTCTGAAAACATCACATTCAGTTCACTCTAACAAGTGTCGTTTTAGAGCCAGGCTAAGTGACTCTGTTCACAAGGGTTCTGATGATTTTTTGCAAATCTTCAGTACTGTATTTCATTACAGTCAATGTTTTACCAGTGGCAGATTCATTTTGGAGGTTGTTCAAAGTTTAAACTGGACTTATATGTGTCCTCCCTTCTGTCTTTGACCTCATAGATACGTTTCTTGTGACGTCAACAGTTAGTCAGCGGACAATGATTAGTGCACCTATTGAGATGAATGTGAACGCTAATGCAGCTCTCTGCAGTAACACTTTCTTAAACAGAGCTGGGGAGATTACTTACACATTGTAGTCCATTACGGATTCCAAATTACATGACAAAAATTGCAATTAGTTGCATAAACCATTACATTACACATTTTATATAATAAAATCAGACTACTTTTTGACTACATTTAGATTACTTCTGACCTAACTCCAGGTATTGCTATGCATCAACAGTTTCCGGATCTAATAAATGCACTGCCAGAATAGCTGCTGCTGCTATCTTGGGGTCTGTCTGTTAGCGGCTAATTTTAGCCAGCATGACCAATGTTCTCACATTCAGCCGCTCTGTTATTCTGTTGCTCCTACTGTCCTTGCAAGTTTTGGATTCTTTCTTCTTGTCCTCACTTACCACGTTTCTGCTTCCTTTTCTTTGTCTTTGCCCATGCATTCAATTCAAGCCAAACTTTGTTTGAGTTTAAGCTGAACGTGTGCCATCTAGTGGATCTGGCTATTGATAGTGCTGCTAATAAACGCAAACACCTCATCAAAAACACACTGTAAAATACAGTGTTCATTTCTCAAGTCGAAATGTGGAAGAGAGCTTTACGTGTGCTATGGTTTATTTTCAAGTGAAGCACAGAACAACACTGTATTCTGTTTCACAAATGCATTATTTATCATGTTAGACAGACTTTACTTGAGTGCCAATAACAAAACGTGTTGCTCTTGTTACACAATCAACAAAATGGCACATTGAGAACATTTGAAATATTCAGCACAACATGGCAACACTCTGATGCATATCATGGAGTAACAAAACACAAAACAGACATTTTTTTTATGGAATAAAACAGACAAAACCCATAAACTACAGTAACTTACAGTTGCTTTTTCACTAAAAGCATCTGCTAAATGCATAACTATAAAATGTAAACACACTGAGATGCTTCATCTTCTCCTGATACACAAAGACTTCTATTTTTATTTTTTTACATTATAAGCTACAGCGGTTTGAGTTCAAGTCCAGAAAAAGGCAGAGGATGTTAATAATAAAAAATATATTATTTTTTAATTCTGACAAAAAAAAATGTAATTCGTTATTCTGTTCTTTTGGTCAAACACAAAAGTAAAATAGTTGGAAAGAATGTCTTTAATTAGCTGTTGTTCAAACATGACTGTTCAGAGGTTGTCAAGGTCCAAAGTAATCAGACCGGTTTTACCGCCTGATTTTTTCATGAACTGGGTTCTCTATGAGAAACATATTCTTATTGACCGTCGGCAGTTCCAGAGTCAGCCCTCGTTTTAAGATTTCTGAGAATCAATGAAAATGCTAAAAACGTTTCTCGGGTTACGTATGTAACCATGGTTCCTGAGGGAACGAGACAATGAGTCCTCTAGGGGTCGCTATGGGAACGCCTCGTCATGACCCGTGTCAGAAGCATACATTGAAAAAACACCAACAAAACGTTGGCCGGCGACAGCCATGACGTCACTACCGTCGCAAATAGTACAAAATAGGCGCCGGTAGCGCACATCATTCACTTCTTCGTCTGAAGCTTGCGTACGCAGCATGGCAAGAATCCTAGAGGATGCAGTGTCTCATTCCCTATTTAGGGAACCAGGGTTACATAAGTAACCCGAGACGTTCCCTTTCGTGGAACTTCGAACTGCGTCCTCTAGGGGTCGCTATGGGGAACGGTATACCCACGCCGCCATGCTGAGGGGAGTGCAAGCAAGAACCATGGCGAGCCACTAAGTACCAACTACACCATATCGCTATGGGAGTTGCCCCTGTCCTGGACTAGAAGGCTGTCAGTGACATTACTCCCTGCGGCCAGAAGCCTAGGCTGCCAAGGGACATTACTAGAGCCTCACAGTGTGCAGGTCCCACCGGGACAAGATTGGTAGTAGAACCCAGGCTACCAATAGTCTACCACGGGAATCAGTCTCTCGAGATTGACCTCTGGTATAATGAGGGCGGCTGGCTCGGTGCCCAGAACGGCGGGACGGCAGGGGCCCCCGTAACAGCTGTGCCATAAAACGCCTCCTCGGAGGTGGCGCCAGGGCCTAAAATCATGAAGGATTCCTTCCAGGGAATACGACCAAGAGCCTACTTATTGGATCAATTACTAGTCTTGGCCTGTCACTCAGGGCTACCTCACTTTGCAGAAGGACCTGTCTCAACAGGCCTCTAGTGGAAACACCCTGTCAGAGCAGGTATTCGAGGATACCATGAGGAGTGGGTCCCAGGCGGAACCGGGGTTTTAGACCACTCAGAAAAAGAGAACGAAGCTGTGCGCGTAACTCTTACCATATAGGATTTTATAGAAGTGGGCAAAGTAGAACGTGCGCACTTACCAATTCCGTGGAATTTTAGAAAAGTGGGCAAAGATACCGTGCCCACTTACCACCATGTGGATTTTAGAATGTCCATATGTAGATGGATACAACCGTTCTAGGGGGTTCTCGTGGCACTTCTGGAGGGCAGCCTATAGATGGAGCTCTGAGTAGTCATCAGTCTCACCTACGGCTATCACGCTGGCATGGCTAGCCGCGAACCTGTAGCTGAGGGAGCAGACATCCATTCAGCGGGAGCTCGACCTACAGCACGTTCCATTGGTAGAATAGCTAGCAGTTATCAGCTGGGGGAGCAACACGCCCAGTTCTCACCGAGAAGGGGACTCGACCCGCAGCACGTTCCAACTAGCGGAACCAGCTAGTAACAATTTCGGTGTGGGAACACACGCCTGGTCCTCAGACGCCCAGGGGGCTCGACCCTTACTAATGCCGGGTTTTCCCCGGCTGGCAGTAGCTCATTCTAGCTGGGGGAGCCCAAACCCACCTCTCACCGAGAGGGGGGGCCCCCAACCAGCAGCCTGATTAAAAAACCAGAGGGGTAGCATACTGCAGGCTAGCCACATCGCCAGCGCATCAGGGAGGCGGAGGACGGCCCAAACCTACTGATGCAGCTGGTACGAGGTCTTCTGGAAGACAGCGAGCTCAAGCCTCTCATGAAAGAGGCACCTCCGTTTTTCCTCAGCTGAGGAATACTGTCCCCATTCCAGGTGACCCTTTCCTGAAAGGGGAGCAGTGCTAAACATTACCACGAGGACAGCCCATGGAGCGAGGGATTCAACTCCTCGGAGAGGATCCTGCTCGCCAGACGACACCCTCTTAGTACCCCTTGATATCGAGGGGGGCAGTGCCTTCTGAGTGCGTCGATCGAGACACACTGGTTGAGAGGAGCCCAGGAAATCGGGGCCTAACCCTCTCCGAAACAGGGAACGAAGTCAGAAACGCGTAACACTGACCATACAGGATTTTAGAGAGGTGGACAAAGAAGAACGTGCGCACCTACCACTTTCGTGGGATTTTAGAGAAGTGGCAAAGCATAACGTGCACACCTACCACCTAGGTGGAATTTTAGACGGGTGGCAAAGCCTAACGTGCCCACCCACCACTTACGTGGATTTTAGAAAAGCGGCAAAGGATAACGTGCACACTTACCACTCACGTGGATTTTAGAAGATGCGCAAAGAGCACTCTTAGGGTTCTATTGTCACACGGACGTAATGGCCGGTCGGGAACAGCAGCTCAAGCACCCTCCTCAGAGGTGAGGGGAGTGCTGTCTCCAGGGGGTGTCGGCAAGACACACTATTTGAGTGGCACCCAGAGTACCGAGGTGTTACTCCACTTTGAAACAAAGGGAACGAAGACAGCACGCGTAACCCTTACCTTCACAGGATTTTAGAGAAATGGGCAAAGAATCCCGTGCCCATTTACCACCTAAGTGGAATTTTAGAAAATGGGCAAAGCAACACGTGCCCATCTACCAGCTATGTGGATTTTAGAAAAATGCGCACAGCTTCACGTGCACATCCCCCACTCACGTGGCATTTGGAAAAATGCGCAAAGCCTTGCTTTACGTGGACATATACCATATTATCTGGAATTTAAGTTCATAAAAACCCGACCATATCGGCCAGCCGGAAGAAGCCGGCTCGCACATCTCAGTGGTGATGGAGCCCTGCCTAGGACAGCCTTACACATGAGGATCCTGGTGATGCCCCGTACCTCCTGTTCGATGCCTCAGCAAGAAGGAGTACGCCGGTGGCCAGGAAGCCCCTCGGGGTGACCAGGCACTGTAGCCCCGTCCGGGTGCCTTGCAGTGTAGCACCGGGGGCGTGATGTTCACGAAGGCTCCCGCAAAAGCCTGTGTTTGGCCGCATGATCCAGGGGGTATGAAGCCGAAGCCCGGCTTTCTTACCGTCTGGAGGTATGTCGACGAGTGACACGCCTACTGCAAGAAGAGCACCTGGCTTCTGAGCCCAGCAAAGGCACCTCATCGAGGGCATCTAGCAAGAGACAGAAACGTACAGGTCCCGGGAAACACTACAAGGAACTATAGAAGGTTACACACACACACAGCCATCTCAGTCGGTCCTCGATATACAGATATCATGATATTTGGATCTTACTCACCCCCATGACCTCTGTGCTGGAGCTCTGCTCCGAGGATCTTTCTGACCGGATCATCCGCTGCAGGTAACCTTACACTTTATTACACATGACCACCTCAGTCTCCCATTAGTATACACTCTCATGACCTATGGATCATACTCACCCACCACGAGCCTTGTTGCCAGGGCTCTGTTCGGGGATTTTTGACCGGGCCATCAGTCATGCGGTTACTATGATCTCGCCATAGAACCACCAACAACATCATGGGACCAGTAGGAGACTGTTTGAAAAATGTTTTACAGCCAACCTCGGTCAGCTGGAGATGGTGGTAATAACAGGGGAATTGGAAAAAGGGGAGGACAAGGTAGATGTTGCACCCCCTGCGGGAGAGAATGAATACCTAAGTATTACTTTGACCCGGACGAAAGCGCTGGCGCCTCGCCCAGGTCTCACCCTCGGGTTTCGCCTGCCTCCCCTTGACCCACGATACTTCCTACACCCACCCACAGGTGGAGGCGGGGCGCAAGTCGCGACACTAGCCCTCTGTGCCCATCTCCGATCCTCGAACCGAGACGGGCCAGGACCCCTGGTTTGTTCGGGCTCAGACCTGGGCCTTCGTGGTATGAAGGATTTGAACGCTGCTGAGCGCGACTTCGCCTCCCTGAATTTGTCGACCACCGTCTCAACGGAGGGGCCAAACAGTTCAGAGGGCGACACCGGGGCATCGAGAAGAAAGCCCCTTTCTTTCTCCCCGATGTCCGCCAAATTCACCCACAACTGCCGCTCCGTCACCACCATAGCACCCATCGCTCTGCCCATGGCCGAGGCTGCCCGCTTAGTAGCCCGGAGGGCCAAGTCTGTGGGCAGCCGCAGCTCAGCCGTTCCGGCAGAGGAAAGGCCCTGCCCCTCATCCAGGTCCTAAGCAGGTCAGCCTGATAGGCCTGAAGCACCGCCATCGTGTGCAACGAGGCCACAGCCTGACCTGCCGCTGCGTACGCCTTGCCGTTCGTGCGAGATGTGGCTTGAAGGGGCACGGATGGCAAGGAGGGAGTTTTGAGAGACGATGTCTAACCCATAGAGAGATATCTGGCTAGCGTCTCTTCCACAGGGGGCATCATCCCATAGCCGCTTTCGCGCATTGACTCGATGTTTGCATAACTCGTATGCTGGAATCGATGGATGCGTGAGGTAAACGGCTTCTTCCATTCCTTCTCGATATCAGTATGGAGATCAGGAAGGAAAGGAAAGCTCACCTGAGCTGGAGCGTTATGGCCAGAAAAATAACGTTCATCGAGATGACCTCGCAACGTGCACCTCCTTGGCTCGTTTCCACGGTAATTCGAGCCTTGCCATGGCCCGATTCATCACCTCTAACAGCTCATCATACGCCGGGCAGGTGGATTGGGAAAGCTCAGCCTCAGCTTCTTCACTCTCCACATCCATTTCCTGCTCTTGTTGGGCTGGAACCAACTGAGCACTGGCCCCTGGATCATATGATATTAGAGAGAGGATATCATCGTCCAGTGGCTGTCTCTCGCCCGACACCGATGCGCGGAAGAGGGGAAACCCCCCCTTCAGCCTCATCGGCTAGGTCCACCTGCGATCCCCACAAGCTAATTTTCCTCCGTGCCTCAGCAGTGGTGGGTCCCGAGCCGCGGGAAACAGATGGTTGTCCCTCTCCACTCGAGAAGAGAGACAAACGAGAACGGAGCTTTTTCAGCGAAAAGCTCTCACAATGCACGCAGATTGCCTCCTCGAAGACATCGCGTGCGTGCTCCTCGCCCAAACAAACAACGCATAGATCGTGTGAATCATCGGGGGTCAGAACCGCGGACACGGATGTACACACTTTCTAACGCTCCGCTAGTGCTCGCCATAGAAGGAAAAGAAAAAGCTCTTACTTTGCTTTTTGGAATGCACGCTTCAAACAGAACAGTCAATGAAAACGAAGAAGAGAATGATGTGTAGCTCCAGGCGCCGATTTATACTGGAGTCGCACCGGTAGTGACGTCATTGCTGTCGCCGGCCAAACAAGTTGGTGTTTTTTCAGTGTAGGCTTCAGACACGGGTCACGACGAGGCGTTCCCCATAGCGACCCCTAGAGGACGCAGTTCGAAGTTCCACGAAAGGGAACTGAGTAACTAAAAAGTGCTTTTCAATTTAAACGACTTTACAGCTCAAATAGCACTCACATAAATGGTTAAATTAATGCAAGTGCCTTAAAAAAAATATGAGCTTCACATTTCTGGCTTGATTTATTTTTATTTTTATTAAATGTTTTATTTTAAGAAAAGAAGTGATTAATCAGAATGATTTTTCGTGGTAATCAACATAATGTCATAAATGCTCCTAAAAGCTGTTGAGCCAAAAACACTCAAGTTCCAAGCTAGTATGATTATGTTTCTTATATATAAAGACATCAGAATGCATCATCCCTTGCATCTGTTATTTGTTTATCTAGTGATACAATTGGTTTAGATCAGACCAGACGTATGCAGAAGTCCAGGTAAATCCTAGGTTACGTACTTTATCCTTGAACTTGATAAATCATCCATGATTCGTGCTCTGAACTCGTCGTGTTGTTCTCTTGTACTTCACATATATAGACTAGCCGTGTGAATTTTTCATAGCCACCCAGTGGAGTCTTACATAATAATCTTTGTGTGCTTCACGGCACATATGACTTATTAATGCGGAAAATACATGCTCACGCCAGACGCAAATATAGCTTTTTGCAGCTATATCTCATATCAGACAGTCATGACTGTTTTATTCCTCATCAAGGGGATTCATAGGTAGAGAAACAATATTCTCTTATTATTGTGCAGACTTTAATGATATTCAGTATACAGTAGGCCATCATCTCAGTGTTTATGAAGGGCTCTGAAATAGCTTAAAAGGATTGATAATTTTCAGATCAGATGCAGTCATGATGAATTACATTTAAAATGTTTAATGCAAGAAATAAAATATATTTTAAAAAATCAAGGTAAATGATTACAAGGAGGAATTATATTCTTCATTATATACACTAAATATCAATATTTTAATAATTTGCATCAACATTTTAATATTTCTCCATATATACTTACATCATAACAGAGGTACACAAGTGCTATATATATGATTCTATATCTTAAAGACTATATGTTTTAAAGAAATTAGCTGCAGTCAGGACAATTACATAATTCCCCTGTCAGTTTTGTCACAGATTTTCTTTTAACCTCATGCTCTCACCCACCGGTATAGTTCCTGTTCACATCTGCATGTGAGTCTTCATATTCATACAGCTATAAACCAGACAAACTGCATGCATCTCGACTCCATCGGGGCTTTGTGAATGAGTAATCACTCATGAAGCGCTGCTTCACATGCTTCATTATCTTTCTCTGTGTGTTTTCAGCATTGCTGTGGAGAGCGAGACTCACGCAGTGAAATGAGGAGTTCATATTACAGCTGAATCACACTCATAAGAGCACTTGCATCTCGCAACCATAGACTCCACGCAGAAAATCTGACATCCGCTGCCATCCGCTGCTGCTGTATAGCCTTAAAGGACAATGCAGCTCAACCTGGTGAAGTACTTTTTTTTCATCACAATTGCAAGTTTAAATCTTGCAATTTAGAGTATTACTTTTTTTTTGAAGTAATATCTCACAGTTGAGAGATGTATACTCTGAGAAATGATTTCTGAGAAAAAAGCTGAATTGTAAGATATACACTCACAATTCTTAGAAAACAAAGTCCAAATTGTGAAATATACTCAAAATCGCGGGGGAAAAAATCATCAGAATCATGAGACAAATAGTCTAAATTATTTTTTTTAATTACCAATTGCACTGCACTGATTGGATGTAGAATCCAATTTAATTTTAACACATTTATTTATTTATTTTTTACTTATTTAGTGTATTGTTATTTCAGAATATCATGAGAAAGATTGTATTTATATTTATTTGTTGGTTGGTTAGTAGTTACTTAAGAGTTAGTGAGGTAGTAGATAGCATGTTAGTTAGGTAGGTAGGTAGTTAGTTAGGTAGTTAGTTAGTTAGTTAGTTAGTTAGTTAGTTAGGTAGTTAGTTAGTTAGTTAGTTAGCTAGCTAGGTAGTTAGTTAGTTAGTTAGTTAGCTAGCTAGGTAGTTAGTTAGTTAGTTAGTTAGGTAGTTAGTTAGTTAGTTAGTTAGCTAGTTAGTTAGTTAGTTTAGTTTACTATTTTATTTGTATTTTTATTCAGAATATCATTATGAAGATGATTTATTTATTTATTGGTTGCGTGTTAGTTTAGTTACTTAAGTAGTTAGTTAGGTAGTTAGATAGATAGTAGTTAGGTAGGTAGGTAGTAGTTAGTAGTTAGAAGATAGTTAGTTAGGTAGGTAGGTAGTTAGTTAGGTAGTTAGTTAGTCAGTTAGTTAGTTAGGTAGGTAGTTAGTTAGGTAGTTAGATAGTTAGTTAGTTAGGTAGGTAGGTAGTTAGTTAGGTAGTTAGTTAGTCAGTTAGGTAGCCAGGTAGTTAGTTAGTTAGGTAGTTAGTTAGTTAGTTAGTTAGTTAGTTAGTTAGTTAGTTAGTTAGTTAGTTAGGTAGTTAGTTAGTTAGTTAGTTAGCTAGCTAGGTAGTTAGTTAGTTAGTTAGTTAGGTAGTTAGTTAGTTAGTTAGTTAGTTAGTAGTGAGTTAGTTTTAGCTAGTATTAGTTAGTTAGGTAGCTTAGTGTGTTAGTTCGTTAGTTAGCTAGCTAGGAGTTAGGTTAGTTAGTTAGTTAGTTAGTTAGTTAGTTAGGTAGTTAGTAAGTAAAGTGCTCTGAATTACCACTGTGTATGAAATGTGCTAAGTAACCTTGCCTTCTTCACACCTGAACCAATTTTGAATTTCAAAACAACAAATCACTGCTAGGATGATCTTTACGGAAATTACCCATGGTTTTACTACAAATAAAATAAAAAAACCAAGGTTACTATAGTTAAACTATGGTAACCTCAAATTAACCATGTATTTGTTACACTAATCATAGTTTAACCATAGTATCTGTAGTAAAACTGTGGTTAGGCACATGGTAATCAATAAGCCAAAAAAAACATGCTTACTAATCTTTTACTACAGTAAAATCATGGTTAATTTCCATAAGGGGAATAGGACCATCTGATAATATGATAATCACGTAAAACAAGTGCATCGGTGATTGAATAAAGTGAACGTGAAGATGATTGAGTGCTGAACGGTTCGAGTTTCATTAGATATTGTCTTGGTGCCTTTATATGATTTTAATATGTCTTGCTCTGCATTCATAGCCGTTTCATATTTCCCAAGCGGCTTCAAACGGCAAACGTTCACTGAAATGTTGATACTAAATGTCGGGTCCATCAGATTAAAAGCATCATTCTTTATTGTCGGCCTTTGACGTCTATCATCACTCTTTTTTATGGCTGTTGAACAGCGAGCTGCAGTCAGAACTGTTGTTGTGCCGCTTCAGAAGAGCTGCACACGCTGTCCTCTCTCTGGATGAGTGTATGTGTGGAGGGGACAGAGACAGACGCTGGCGTTTAGTGAGTCAGAGGTGATGTACTGCTTCACATGAGTCATCTGAACTCAGTCGCTCACTGAACCACCAGCACAATCCAGGACAGCGTGCACTGGGTCATCAGACTCCTCCTCAGGGAGAATGCTGGACTGTAAATGCATCGCAACAGAAGAAATCACAGACAGTAGCTGCTCACTTTAGCTCTCAGCAGACAATTAATGGCGGGTTTACACTCAGCATGTTTTGTTCGATTAAACTGGACTCTGGTTCGCTTGCTCTGTTAGAGTAAGTCTGAACGCTGTCCAATCCTTATGTGTTTTGTTTGCATCTTTAGATCCGGTGTTAAAAATGACCGTGTGAATGCTAAGCGAACAGTTTCAAGTGAGGGCTTTTTAATCCCCATCCAGCTCTTGAAATTGAACGGAATCTGAATTGAGGACTCAAACAGGATGCAGAACTGCAATTCAAATGCGAATGTAAGGATTTAATTGGAATTCAAAGACATTCACATAACTTTAACTGCAAAACGGATGTCAGCCAAGATACATTTTGAATGTAGGATTGACAAAGACTTGTTTGGAAGTTTTGAAAATGTTTCGAAAACCTTGGCGTTTGAATGTATACAGGCCTTACACACAGAAAAAGCAAGAGACTGAACAATTTAGCATTGAATTGTTGTATTGAAAGCATGACTACTTGAGTAGCACTGCTCAATTTTGTCATTTACTATGCCTCGTGTCTGTGTGATATTTATTAAAGTAGCTTTTATGAAATCACCCGAAGGTCAAAGATTGAATTGACTTTCTCTGGTACAGATTTAGATATTTAGAGACACTATCTTGCTCATTGTTTAAGATTTCCTGAACCCATTAACTTCTAAAGTGAAGGTCAGACCTCTCCGGTCATGTTCAACATTACAAATAAGAGGAATAAAACATTTTTGATGGGAAAATTAGTCCTTCACCGCAATTCAGTTTCTCTTTACCGTCTAAAAACACAGTAATTTGAATTTGACCTTTCACAGGAAACATCCATGATTGTGTCAAACGTGATTTTTGGTGTTAAATCAGTAAATCGAGAAATGGCCTTTTTCTCTCAGTTTCTAAGCGTCTGTCTCCGTCTGAACACATGCTGTCAGATATGAATCATAGCTGAGTCATTTCAGCTGTCACCTTCTCACAGATGAACATCTTTTAAATGAACAATCTGGTGATACAAGTACACAACAACGTCTTCTTTGTCTCCCTGGTGTGTAAACTCCCGATCCGTGTTTCTGGTTTATGCTCTTAATAAATCCTACTGCAAGTGGATTCTCCGGCTTGTGTTTCCGTGACTCCATCGTTACAATGCTGAAGCACCATGTGATCTTATCTTGCTTTTACAAGTCTCATGTTTGACGGGACTGTTCCCCAACTGCTTCACTTCACAGGTGCAATGCTGTACCGGGTGCGCTTCTGAGCAAGCCAAACATATAGAGCTGCTTATGTAATTTAAATGTATTAGTTGACAAGTCATGCACTATGCTAAGAGTGTTTTGAGCTAATAACATAGTGTTATGCAAGGACCCACACAAAAGTAATCATTTATTAATTGATAATCTGCCACTGTATGGGCATGATTTGTGTGAAATGTGAAAAAAGTTTAGTGAGAAAAATAAGACTTTTGGAAATTGTAATAAAAGGTGAATGGAATACATTTATACAATAAAATACGGTAACACTTACTAACTAGTTTCTTATTGGCATGCATATTACCAGAATATTAGCCATTTATTAGAAGTAATTAAGCACATATTAATGCCTTATTCTACATTCCTAATCCTACACAATACATAACTTAACAACGACCTTACTGACTATTAATAAGCAGCATATTAAGAACTTATTGAGGGAAAAAAAGACTAGTAATAGGAATAAGTGTTCCATATTCTAAAGTGTTACCAAAAATACTATTTCATTTCTTTCTGATAAAAAAAAAAAAGCTTAATTAAATGTTACTTAACCCTTATTCGCATTGTATATTATTACATAGCAATTGTAAAGTAACTAATTTTTATTTATTTATTATTATTATTATTATTTATTATTATTTTTGAGTCTGTTGATTCAGGTGCAGCTGAAAAAAAATGGAGTGAAAGCATGCTTTTTTTTAATCACACATTTCTGAACATCTGTTAACAGCCTATATGCAAATCTTGGCCGTAGCAAATTTTAAAACAGAACAAAAAGTGCTGGTTTTGGATACGTGTTTACATGAAACCCAGAGGGTGTTTTGTTGTCGTCCTCGTATGATATGATTTGTTGGTAGTGAATGTGTTGGTTTCCAAATCCAAAATAAATGACTTTTCAAATCACAAACAGTTCTTTAACTGTGGCTAGCAATAAGTAGACTTCATTTTTATTTTTTTGCTCAACTCTAAAGTCACCTGACCTTTCTCTGCAGTTGCTAACAAGCCCCGCCGCCCTGACGTACCAGGTATGTTCAGGCCCTCGAATGACTTGTGTTTTGTTCTGTTCTCTCGTTCTTCCTCTGTGTTTCTCAAGTCTGGCTTATCACTAAAGCTTCATCCAAAATATCTGAACAGCATCCTTCCCCCTTCACTAGGGCTGTCCACTCTAAAGCCCTTTTATGACTTATGAGTGGTTTTAAGACCCATGGAGAGAATGAATGATGCTCCTTCAGACGTGTTGGATGTGGCCGGTGAGAGCTCCCGCAGTGAGTTTCTACAGGATGACGAGTGACCAGCCACCGTCATTAATGCATATTTCCGCTTATTGGCCTGTTCTCGAACGCGACGCTCACCCTCGAGAGGAGCAGAGTTTGTCCCGGCGTCTACATCAGGAGCAGGCTGAGTTAAACGCTCAGAGAGATGGGGACAAACTCTGACGTAGAGAAATGGTGGAATGAAGCTGAAGTGTCTTATTGTGAGTGACGTGACTTTGACGTTTGCGTGCTGATTTATTACAGCCAGGGATGTAAACGAATTGTTGGAGAATGCTGCCGTCATTTACTCTCATGTTGTTCGAAACCAGTGGCGTCTGTCAACATTCTTTTCATGCATCAAGTTTAAATACATGCATGAGGTGATCATTTCAGAGAATAACAACTTGTTATTGTATGACCACTGAAGACTTCAATTATATTGCATCTATCATATAGACTAATGTCCTGAGGTCTAGCTCCCTTTTGTCTAAAAGAAGTACATTTTAGCATACTTACTTATTATGTGAATATTATAGTTTAAGGAATATACTGAATAGAGGTGTGGGTTACCGCAATTAAAATGCGTGAATGTTATTTACATTTATATTAAATTCAATTATGTGAAATTTAGAGTTTTGACCCACTTAAGTAGAACTTAAGTACATTTTTTAATTCCATAATGGCATGTAGTATCTTTGTAATATGGTTTAAATGTAACTTCTGAATGTACTGACTTTAATGTACTTCAGTCTGAATTATATGTTTAATGTATTCACTTGAACAGTTAGTAATTAATTTAAATATATTTGAAGAGTCCAGATGCAAAAAGCCTCTAAGTGCCATCTGTTTTTTTCCCCCCTAAAATTAGCATTTTTATCAGGCTCTCATGTTTAGATTCAGTACTTTTACTTTGATGGCAAAAAATGTACATAACATAAATACAGGAGCTTGATAAAAATGCTCATTTTAGATGAAAATTTTAGACGGCACTTAGAAGCTTTTGCATCTGAACTCTTCATTTGTAATGAAGTTAATGCAATATTGAATAACACACTAGAATTATAATAATAAGTACTTTACACGTGCTCTAGTATGTTTGTCAACACATCAAAATAAGTGTACTTCTTTAAAACATGGCAAATGATTTGAAACAATGATTTAAAATGTACTTTTAAAGTAACATTTTTAATTGGACTTTTACAGAGTGCACTATTTCAAAGGTCACTTTTTAAAAGAGTACTTAAGTGTGTTAAGCATTCAGTCATAAAAGTCTCTTTTTAAGTCACTTAAGTGACCTTTTATTTCATTAATATTATTTTATCTGCAATCACAGTTGTTTAAAAATACATTTTAAAATTTAATGTGCACTAAAAAGCGAACATAAAATACAATTAAGCACACTTCTTTTTCACAAGGGTCACTCTATTATATGGAAAAGAGTATTTATTTCACACAAATGTAATATGGGTTTCAAACGATCAAACGATTTTCATTTTTGAGTGAACTGTTAATTTATGTACAAATGTGAAGGCATGAGAAATTCAGCTGCGATATGTGATGGTTTAATGAAGTTAAAAAGCTGGACTATAAGGGGTCACATGTTTTGGTGAGGTGGAATCTAAGTATATAAAGGAAGGAAGTTTTAATGCAATTGAAACTTGAAGTTAAACAGCCATGTATGATCATGTATTTAATGCGTTGAATGATGCTATGATGTTTACATATGCTGTCATTTCAAGCATGTGTATATATGAGCTGGAAATGGGTGTGTGCAACTATATGAAGGCATGTGTAGATTGGTCACATGCATATGTCCGTGTGCACTGGCGTGTCTGTATGTTTATGTATGCGGTTGACCCAGGCGACAGCATACATACAGTAACCATACATTTGCACCTGTGTCCATATGTTCAGATTTTGACGTCTCTTGGTCTCAAGATCTCTTGTTTCTCTTCAGCTCCTATTTCACACAGATTTAGAAGGTGCAGAGGCAGCACTTCTGGCGTTTGCTTTGATTGCCTCGTGTCTCATTTGGCTAAATAGTGTGAGAGAGATGCGTCTTTGCCTCATTGGGTCGGTGTGTTTTATGGCTGCATTATGGCTGTTTTACTGAATGGCCCAACATGACTATTAAAGGATTGAGCGCTCTGCATTGATGCGCTGTTTGTTTAGCTCTGACAGACTCTGATTCAGACTCACATACAGTACAATAAACTCTTTCTTATTCCTGCAGCTTGCGGCCCAGGTGCTTGATGATCTTGACGATGAGGACATTGGATTCGGTTTGGTGGATTCAAAGAAAGAGAGAGCTGTTGCTAAGAAGCTGGGTAATACGAATGCATCTGAGATCCATTATCTTCCGTTGTCTGCCTGTAATACAATTCTTGCCTTCACTTTCCGAAAGCCGTCAGTCTGTTGAAGTATACACTGCTGGTGAAGAGCAAATAAAAAATTTTACGTTTAACAGAAAATGAATTTTTCCCTGTAGCAAAAGGATTAGCTGTTATTGTATTGCTGTCTTGTTTCATCATAGCCTATACACTGAAAAACACTTGGTGCATGTTCTTGATCAGTATTTTCTGTTACTAGAACCACATTCTTATCATTAAAGCATCGTCTTCTGATGTTAAGACTAGAGTTGGAATTATGACCCAAAAGTGTTGTTCCAGGAAAATCCTTCTTGGGTAAATCATGTTGTGCAAATGTTGATATAGTATCCAGTCCGTCTTTAATCTGCCAGTCCATTCAAACACCTCTGAAACGTTCAGACGCTTGTTTTGGGCAGGTCTGCTGGAGGTGGACAGCATCTACATCTTCGCTGATGACGAGATCATCGAGTACGATGGAGAGCTGGCGGCCGACACGCTGCTGGAGTTCCTCTATGACGTGAGTGATCATCATCGTAATCGATCACGCATCTAAAGGTCATTGATTATTGATTGACTGGTTCTTCTGTCAGGTGATCGAGGAGCCTGTGGAGATCATCAGTAATGACAGAGAGCTCAAAGGCTTCCATCACATCGAGGAGGACATCAAACTGATGGGCTACTTCAAGAGCGCCAAATCTTCACGTTAGCATGCCGTTACACCTGAACTTCTTTAATAAACTCGTATTACTCGTATACTTGTAACAAGCAGCTTCCATCGTGCCAATGTTGTTATTTTTCAGACTTCACTGAGTACGATGACGCAGCTGAAGAATTTCATCCATTGATCAAGTTCTTTGCCACATTTGAGCCCAGGGTAGATTCATTCATTCATTCATTCATTCATTCTCAAAGGGGCATGTGATTGTTGAATCATGATAAAAATAGCCTTATATAAAACAAGCAAAAATCGAATTAATTTAACTGCAACTTATAACTTTTGCGGTGCTGTCAAACGATTAATCACGATTAATCGCATCCAGCCTATTTTTTGTTTATATAATATACTGTGTGTGTGTGCTGTGTATTTTTATTATGTATGTATAAATACACAAACATACATTATATATTTAGAAAAAAAATTGTGTGTGTGTGTATATATATATATTATATATATATATTATATATATATATTATATATATATATTATATATATAATTTTTTTTTTGTATCCATAGGTTTGTGCATTTGTATATAAAATAATAAAAATAAACAGCACCACACACACAGATATTATATAAACCAAAAAAAAGTTAATTTGGATGCGATTAATCCTGATTAATCGTTTGACAGCACTAAAGGCAGACCTGTCATAAACTCTTATCGTGATATAATCCATGTTTTACGGTATGTGTCAGAGTGCCCACAAGACTATCCAACTCAATACACATACAATTTGTGATTACGTAGGAAACAAATTGGTTTAGTGTATGATTTGAAATAATTAGCAGCCTAAATGATCTCTGTATTCATTGTGTCTGGTCTGCGTTATGTCTGAATGTTTCCAGATCGCTAAGAAATTAAACCTGAAGATGAATGAAGTGGATTTTTACGAGCCCTTCATGAACAAACCCGTCAGCATCCCCGGCAAACCCTACATAGAGGACGACATCGTCAGCTTCATCGAGGAGCACGACAGGTGAACTCTGATCAGTGCTCAACCAATGGCTGAAGAGAGAGAGAAAGAACAATACCATATAGAATCACAACGTTTCCTCACAAGTCCTCTCAGGTGGATGCTTGAGTGAAATCTGCTTCTTTGTTTTTACTTATTTTAGACCAACTCTGAGAAAACTGGAGCCTCACAGCATGTATGAGATCTGGGTAAGCCAAAGACAATCCGTCGTGCAGTATGAGCCATTCTCAGCAAATGTTGTCTTTCTGTTCAGTCCTGTTGCTGTCACATTGATGGTTTGATCTTATACTGACAAAGTATTTAAGGGAGTAAGATTATAAAAGCTTGTGACCACATAGTTGTAACAGAACTCTCATGTATAAAAACCCATTTGCTGTGAGGACGAAAAAGAAAAAAAAAATATATATACAGTATATAATGACATTAAGAGCACAACATTTAAACAACTTTTTTTTTTTTTTTTAAACAAAACTATGTGTAATAGTATTAATACAAATATTTTAAATGTGCATGTTAACTTTGAGAGCCCTAAAAAAATAAAAAATGCATTACTCTTTTTGTCTCTCAAAATCCACCCCAGTTTGAAAACAACTATGTCCTGGAAAATTCCTATTGAACCTGAACCTGAGCTCATGTTTAACTTACACATTGAGGATAGCAGTGTATTTGTGTGGATTTTATACCGTTTTTAACGAGAAAAGGGCTGTTCAGAAACGGTGGCGTCTCATGTCATTTAATTTCTATCATGATCATGACTGTTACTAGCTCTGTGATTGGTGTCTGTTTTAGGAAGATGATATAAACGGACAGCACATCGTGGCCTTCGCTGAGGAGTCTGACCCTGGTAAACACTTATCTGAGTTTGAGAGTCTCTGAGGGATTTCATGTTCATGACTCCAAATGACTGAATGTTGACTTTTACCAGACGGCTATGAAGTCCTGGAGATCCTGAAGGAAGTGGCTCAAGAAAACACAGAGAACCCAGACTTAAGCATCATCTGGATCGATCCTGACGACTTCCCACTGGTACGACAAACCTCTATAATACTGTATCCATTGAACATACCTTTGATTACTCCAAGAACATGCTTTTGAGCATGCTTTTTTTGATGTGTGTCCTTAAATAAGATGCCTTGGATAAAATGTGTTTATTTTTTATTTATTTTTTTCTCTAGGGTCTGAATAGAGATAGATTTGCCTGTCATTTTTACATTTGTCATCTATGGTATTGTTGATATAGTGAACTCATATGTTCATAATGTCTCAAATCAATTTATATCACATATCCAACACATTGTGTGCTCAGCAGGTGCTTCAACATGAGGATCATGTGTGTTTGACTCTGCTGCGCTCTACTGGAGATAATTGACAACTGAATGAGTTTAATGAGTATGCAGGGAGTATCAGCTCTAAAAACCTCCAAGGAATAAAAAAAAATTGGATTATGACAATCAAAAAATACTTATTTATCTTAATTGAATTTTGATTGAGCAGCATCATTTCTAAAAAATAAAATATATATATATATTATGAAAATAATAAAGAAACGTTGCTGTAGTAAAATTTTAAATAGCTTTTTGCTAATATGGGCTATTTCCACTTAATTAATTTTTTTTTTTTTTTGGTCAACTTTTTATGCAACATCTCACAATGAAATACTGTATCAGCATCGCTTACACTATGTGAACCGAGGTTTGACCTTTGACCCCTCTGTGTCCCCTCAGATGGTGCCGTACTGGGAGAAGACCTTCGGCATCGACCTCTCGTCTCCTCAGATCGGCGTGGTGGATGTTGAGGATGTGAGCACATCATTTGTCTCTAATGCCAATGATCACGCTAGTACAACTCAGAGTCTACGGTTTCCGAAATAAAGGTTCCAGTGTCACAGAGGAGCTGCTTTTGGTTCCTCTTTCGGTGAACAGTTCTTAAAACAAAATAACTTTCTTATTAAGGTCGAACAGTTGTTGGCAAATCAGTGTCTTAATGAGTGAGTCATAGATTCATTCATTCAGCTGATTCGTTCAAAATGGTGATTCATTTTTCAATGTATTTTTTTAATTCTAGGACGCTTATTGGCCATCGTGAGACTTTGATCAGTGGTGCCAGTACTTACATAGCTTAAGTTTTATCAACTGATGTCGATTCATTTAAAATAATCATTTAACTATAGATGTTATAAAGTAAATGTCAAGTCATGGAATTCAAGAGCAAGTCACTTAAGAGACTCAGTCATGTAAATGCAGTCCCCTGCCTCTAGCATCATCACCTACTTTGTAAGATGGAGGAGAGTTTTGATATTTGTGATTATTCTAAGTGTGTTTGTCTAACATAATCTCATGGCAATTTATAACTATTTTGGCAATTTGGTGACTATTCCTATGAATTTGTACAATCTTATTCTGTCTCCTTACCTGTCTGGGATTGATCTTGTGTGTAATTCTCAGGCTGACAGTGTGTGGATGGAGATGGATGACGAAGAGAACATGCCGACCGGCTCGACAGATCGACACCTGGACGAAGACGTATGTTGATAACAACCCTGGTGACGAAACTGACTACAACCATGATAATAATGATGATGATGATGATGATGATGATGATGATGAGGATGAGTAAATTATTTCCTCAATCTCAGGCATCACTTCACCGTCATACGCTCATGTTTGTGACATTAAGAACTCATCAGTCCGTCCACGTTCCCATCATCACAAACTGAGCTGTTCTGTCATTACCGTCTGGAGGACGTGAGAAACATTGTGTCTCATCTCGCTGTTTAACTCTGCACCACTCATTCTTCAGGAAAAGAAATATCGGATTTGAGGATCACTGCAGCTGTTTCTCTGCCAGTGACACGCATCTAGTGAGAACGTGTGCGGTGTTTGATAAACAATAGCAAAGCCTCATAACAACTATTTTGATATTTTTATTGACTTTTAGAGCAGAATGAATTATGCTCACTGGAAGGTCTTAACAGTAAAAACAAATAAAAAATGTTTTCCTTGTTTTTTGTTCCAACATAAAGGAAGAGACGGAAAAACGGTCAACTATTAAGAATTTTCATCTTTGTGTCATTTTGTGTGTGTTTGTGAGTGTGGCTCTCTCTCTCTCTCTCTGTGTGTGTGTGTGTGTCTCTGTGTGTGTGTGTACAGGTATATATGGTGTATGAGGACACAAATGTGTATAATGACATGGGTACTACAACGTACACATGGTTTATGAGGACTTCCGGTGTCCCGTAAAAAAAAGGCATTAAAGGGGTCATATGATGCTGATAAAAATGCAGCATCATATGAGAAATGACAAACAACAAGCGCTACTCTACACTGCCCAAAAAACTTGCTTTAAATATATAAAATATAAAAACTCTTTAAATATAAAAAAAATACTTACAGTCTGTGAGTCAGAACATCCGGCATTGTAGTCTACTCTCTCAGGATCAGGATCACAGTCCTCCATAAAAAGTGCTGCAAACATCTGAAATATTTGGGGTGAACTGCTCTGGAACGTGTTGTAAATAAAAGTAACCACTGATTTTAGTCTGTAACTTTTGGAAGACCCAAACAAAATGTAGTTTCGTTCACACAACCAAACACCGCGCACACAGGCGGCCTAGAGTTAGCGGAGGGGCGAGCGAGCTTGCGGCAACCATAAGTGACGACCCCGGGCTGGACTCCGCTTCGTCCGGTGAAAGCCGATCCGGTGATCCACAACGCGAAGTTGATGTATTCCCTCAGCGACCAGCACGGATCAGCTCCAGGCATGACGAAGCAGATATCATCCTCTTTTGGAAGACCAAACAAAGTAGTTTCGCTTTCACAACGAAACACACAGCGTCTTCACGACATGGCGGCGGCAACAATACTACAGCGAGACTAAAAGTTACGCCTTTTTTCTTGGCGTGAACATTTGGGCGGCGTTATGCAAATTTCCCCACACAGTGACGTAGACATGTGGGGGCGTGTTAGAACGAGCCGTTTTAGGAAGGCGTGGCTGACTGAACTTTTATAAAGAATATCTCTTTGGATTTGAGACTTTAGTGTTTGCAACTTTACAGATCTTCTTTATGCACCAAGAGCTTGTAACACTTCAAAGAGAAAGGAAACATTTAAATCGCATCATATGACCCCTTTAAAAAACATACAAAACGGTGTTTTATGAAATTCAAAAATTAACAGTAGTTTTCTATAAGGGGTAGGTTTAGGGGTAGGGTTGGTGTAGGGCGATAAAAGATACAGTTTGTACAGTATAAAAACCATTACGCCTATGGAGAGTCCCCGGAAACCACAAATGCAAGTATGTGTGCGTGTGTGTGTGTGTGTGTTTACTCAAGATTGAGTACTTCCTTGTAGACGGGAATCACCAGTTTCTCACCACAGAAAGCAAATATTGAAACGCTGCATGATTTATAAATGCTGAGTTCCACAATTTAAACAACTTAATCTAACACAACGACATTAAGAGGATAATATTTGAAATAACAACTCATACATGTTGTTTCTATGCCTATACAGTACACATTACTGGCCTGTATGTAACTCTATAAAAACGTACATGTTAATCTTATATTTTCAAATGTAAAATGAACATGTTTATTAAATGCAATAATAACTGAAATAACTACATAATAATTTAAATAACCAAATAATTAATTGGACAGTAATTCATGGGCAATAACTGAAAACCACAAAATATTCAGTTTTTATGTTTTGGTTTATTATAGACACAATGTATCATCCATTTTACTATGGACATTTTATGAATGTTATAAACGTACATCTTCAGATATCCAAAGGATGTTTGTATGTGATAATAGTATAATATCATAATATAATTGAGAGAAGCCGCTGTTTGTATTTCATTTTCCTAGAGGAAGCAAACAGATTATATTAAAACCTGTTCCCAAACCCTGTTCAAACACACAGTAACTACCTTCATTTGAGATGCATGCATTGATATCGATGGTTTCTGTGTGTTTAGCCAAATAATCCATCAGAAATATTGTTGTCTCGTAATCTTGAATGAAATACTTTCTACTGCACTTAGTGAGCATTGAGACTCTGCAGAGATTTTTAATAAGTTCAACAAATTTACAAATTGCAAACGGTATTCTTGGTTTCATTATTGGTTTTCGTCTAAATAAAACTAAACTTATAAATGATTTCAGGTGCATCAGTAATGAAAATGCTCTCAAATGGCCATGAAACTCCATGGAAAAGGCATCATTTTATAACATGACTTTTTGACTAATTTGGCCTTGACTTTTATTTTTTTACTTCATTATGTGACTTAATTTTTTTTTTTTCAGTGTCAGTCTGAAACACTCAGTACACCACTATTGCACGGTCTAACAATTATGAAAAAGCAAATACAAAAGTAAAAAAAATATAAATCATTTAAAAAGAATGAATGTCTCTTTATTGTATTTATTTAGTTTTAGCGTTTAGTCTATTCTCTAATCGGAGACCTATTAATGCAAATATCACGCAAAGGTTTGGGTTTCTTCTGTTTGAACCCTAAATATTTGAGTTTCTGGAAAATATGAATATGACCTTATGACAGATTTACACAGAATATAATCATCAAGGTAAACTACAATCATGTGATTCCCGTCCCTTCCCTTAGACTATATAAAGGACAGCGTTAACCTGGTCTCTGCACACTCTCTTCTGTCCTCAGGCAAACAGCAAATTTCAGAGATTCACCATGAGACATCTTGTTTTTCTTCTCTTACTTTCTTCTGTGTGTTTCTTCGCTTTGAGTGAAGTAGTAGATAATAATTTTAGTAAATGCAAGGAGTTCTTTTTGGACACCGCACCTCCTGACTTCACACCACCAGCGGGCGTCTCAGTCAAGCCCATCTGTCAGTGTATTTGGGATAACAATGATAAACAAATTTTTCTTTATGCAACGTTGTACAACACGACCTGGAAGATCCCCGTCTACTCCGCATATGTGTTTCGCAAAAGCAAAAGTATTGGGAGATGTGACGCCTGGTACATTGAACCTCAGGTAAATACACATTCATTTCATGAGAAAAATAATATGAATAATAATAAGAGTGTGTGATTTTGGGCTATTACAGCTGGTGTATTTCAGTGTTTGATGTTGTAAAAAGTATTTGAAACAACACAAAGTGATGTCAGTTTTAAGACTCTGAATGTTATTATTATTACTTTTATTTTCTTTTTAAAATTTATTCTCATTCCCTTTAGCTGGATTTAGATCCTGAGCTATGTATGAGGTCTCAAGGCTACGGTAGCAAAATTGGCACTAATCAGGCTCTGAATAGTGACTATGAGAACTCTGGCTATAACAAAGGTCACCTCTATCCCGTGCTCCACACCGACAATCATCTGTCAATGCTGGCCACATCCACACTGACCAACGCGGCTCCGCAGAATCCAGATTTCAATCAGAAAGCATGGCTTGGACATGAGAAAGCTGTAACTGAAGACCTGAAATCCTGTGATGAGGCAGCTTATGTGGTGACTGGTGTAGTTCCTGACATGCAAGCCCCTAAACTGAATAATAGAGTCACTGTGTCAAAGTATTACTGGAGAGCCACCTGCTGTCTGAAGAACAGTCAGTACACAGGGAAGGGCTATTATGGACCGGACAACAATGGCCAAGTACAGGAATTAACAATAAAACAGCTTCAGGACAAGCTCAATGGTTTTTACCAAATACAAAAATTTCAAATTTTTCCAAGAATACCAAAACTAAATCAACCTAAAAAACCCAGAATTGAATTTACATGTAACTAAAAAACTGCACCTGATCCAGTTTCATTGAAGTGATTATAGCAAACACCAATGTTCCTCGTCTAATGTTCATGTTTATCTACTCTTCTATTCCCTCTGACTAATTATATATTTGAAAACTCATGTGGGACGTCATATAAAAACAAATTGTGTTTTTCAGACAGGCTGCAAAAATCAGGCGATTCAGATATGTTTTGTTTGTGGTCAGTGAGCAAAAAAGGCAGAAATGCATGTAGTCTGATTGTACAAACATGCGTCTTAATGTTGCTTGAATTCAATTAAAATGTTATTCGTTTATTTACTTTCTCACATTTTTTGTTTCCCAATCACTGGTCTGGACGTGTGCAAAGGTAAAATTTCCCATTTTCCATCTTCTCTTCCACACTGAGAGCTGCTCTCAGGTAGCGTGTAGTCATCATGCTGACATTTACAGTATATGATACTTATGTAGACGGTATATTATGTGACCAAAGTGTGGAAGAGTCAGATCTTAAATCAGGTTTTGGATGGCCAGTTTTGAGTTCTTTCTCTGTTTCATCATCATATTTATAACCATCAGAGGGAGACAGAGGCTAACTTGACTGAGCAGATTTCAGGCTCATTCAAAGACTGCCTTTAGTGAGTTAAGAAACATTCATGTAAATGAGGTGTTGCACTGACTGGACTCACTGTCATTCTGCACCTTGACATTCTAGTTCTGTACCGCACTGTAAACGTATAGTCATACTGTGATTATTGTGTTTATTGTTTTCAATTCATGCTCTCTGTATAGTATAATATTGCACCGTATATTATTTTCTACCTGTATTGAGTCCCTTAGTGTGTATATCGTTAATACTGTATATGTGCTGCATATATATTTAATGCTTGGCATCCATACTGTCATGCTGCAGAGTTTGTACTAAATAATTCCACCACCTGTACACTTGCGTTCGTGTTATTGTGACAATAAAGTGATTTGATTTGAATTGGTCACATGTCCTTTGTTCCTCGGTTGTACTGTAGGGTGCTGGATAACAGTTGCAAATTGTTTATGACATTGAAGAAGACAATTATGATAGGGACAAACAAGAGGAACAAGTAGGAGAGCTCTGATGATTATGAGCAGGAAACTGGATGTGATTCTATGATGCTCAAGACATTTCACATGCATGCATTTGGGTTGCTTCATCAAGGCACCGAACCCCCACTGCTCCCCGGGCGCTGCAGCATAAATGGCTGCCCGCTGCTCCGGGTGTGTGGTGTTCACTGCTGTGTGTGTGCACTTTGGATAGGTTAAATACAGAGGCCAAATTCCAGACAGGGCTTAGACTAAACCAGGACTAGGCCTTTGTTAAATTAGGACATTTAAGTAGTTTTTTTTTATAAACGTGCCTTAGAAAAACATGTGCATCTTGAGACTAAACAAAGGCAATGCTATATTTTAAGATCAGATGCAAGCTTCTTTCAGTTGAAACAGTTCAGACTTACATTTTAATCTGGGACTAGGTTTAAGTCTTGTCTGGGGGCACATTTTGTAAACAGTACATATAATTGCCATGATTGCTTTAATTAAGACATGAACATTCAGTCATATTAATGACATTCAGTTAGATGAAGGGCAGGCTGAAAGCTGCATTACAAGAGACTGCATGGCTGATATTGCTGCAGGCACTTCATGCGCAACTGAGGGTGTACCTGTACTGTATTATAAGCAAGATGAGCATGCACATTATGGATGTTTAGCACAAAGATGAAACATTCTGGACACAGAGATTTACAAATGAGGTCTTTTATATTACGATTCTTTGCATTGCATGAATTGTATGGGTTTTGCATCATAAACTGCACACTGTCTGTACCTTGTCTTATAGAATGACACATGTATTCTTGCTCTTGATCTAACGAAATAAATGTAGCTCATTCCAAATGGACACTGATGTCGATTTTTGGACGGGTCTTTATTCTAAGTAAACTATGACTTGCAACTTATATAATGGCAGGTATTTGAAAAGACAATCTAAAAAATGTGACTTGGCACAGTTCGTTGTCCATGATGAGAATAGATCTGTGTATGTTTTACTGTCCTTCCATCCCCAGGGATGAACTATTAAAACATTGACAACAAATGGTAGACAACATAACTGCAGCAGCCTATATAATAATAAACATATCTTCATTGTTTGTTGGTGTGGATGCTAAAATCTTTATAGTTATTGTTCTTGGTGTGAACAGCCAAATTAATTGATGTCTGATGTGTCACATGACGTGTTAAACTAGCATTTCCAGACTCTTGCTCCTTAGACAGATGTGTTCAATAAAAATCAACATGCAAAGGAAGGCAGACTCTGAGGTGTGGACAGATATCATGTACTGTTAGAACGGGAAGAGATGCCGCCAATTTGTAAAGGTTAATAAAGAATACAATGGACTTAATATAAACTTTATGATATAAACACTCTGACTACTTACAATGGGCACAATCTGCATGAGTTGAGGCAATGGCTAATGACAGCAGTAGGAGTAAAAGTCGCTGAATTTTGTACGAATTCGCTTAAACAATATCATATGAATTTGCTGACTTGGTAAATTATATTAATTATTACTACTTTGAAATAACACTTTGTTGGGGGTCTTCCTGATGGGGCCATGGGGTGTGTAAATCAAAGTTTAAGAAACATCAAATGCTGTGCAAAATGTAACTGCAGTAAAGTTCAGTCAAGGTGCTCAGACCAACACAGACGTACCATTGGAAGTGTTTTCCTTTGCAGCTTTTGGTCTTCTCCGTAAACGCACATGATGGTTAAATTCATCCCTCTCCACAAATAAGATGGGTTTGACAAGAGTTTGACAGGCCTTCTTTTGGTCTTCCTTTTCAGCTGAAATAAAGAAAAGAACAAATGTTGTTGTTGTTTTAATACATGCATGTTGAGAGTATGTTAGAAATAATCTGTGACCAAAACATTTGAGAGGAAGAACTATAAGAAGGTGATTTGGATATGGATTTTGATATTGCTATTTACCTGTTTCAATGATTTTTTATTTGCTAGTTTTTAGGTTAATACCATATATGCCCATAAGGATGCTTGCACTTGCAACACTTGCTTTGTTAGGATGAATAAGAAACAGTTGTGAAATTAGGCTTATGAGTTTGATGCCATGCAATCAACCACAAAGGCTAACAGTAGGGTAGACAGGGGTGAAGAAAGCAGGACACCTGATACCCCAACGAGGGGCGCTTAACAGCATCTCCAATATTGCTGTTTAGAGTTTGATTATAGAGCTTGTGTCTTAGCTGATTTTGTTTTATTTTTGCATTAACTGCTTTGTATTGTAACTAATAAAATAAGAGATGGTCAAACTGAGCCTCAAACAAGAACAACCACAAGGGAGTCTTCTACGTCATTCCTGAAGAACTTCAACCTGTGGGCAGGTGAGTACTTCATGGTTTAGGCTAGATTTGACTATCCTTATCCTACCTGAATAATTATAGGGTTAAAGGTGTAAGATACAAGCAGTGTTGGGAGGTTATGCTTTAGAAATGTAATAGGTTACAGATTACAAGTTACCCTAATGTAATGGTAGTGTAACTTTTTTAATACTTTATAAAAGTAATGTAACTGATTACATTTGATTACTTTTTGATTACTTTTCAAAATTTCTAATGTTTTCAACTGTTAATAATTTTCAAACATTTACACCATGAAGGGTTAACCTTACAGTAGTGCTCAATACTGATTATTGTCAGACTTTCGAAATCTTTCATCACTTGAATTAAGATTATATTTTAATTTTAAAGGAGACATTGGATGCAAAATATCTTCATTTGCATATAAATGTGTCTTAGCAGTGTGTGGACACAACCACCCTACAATGATAAAAATGCACTCCTTTTTTTTTAACCCCCAAAAACCTAAACAGTCTCCATTATCAAGCCATTTTGATTTTGAAATGAATACCAGCGCTCTCTTCCACCTTCAAATACCACGACTGAGGTGCCCTTGAGAGCAAGGCACCAAACCCCCAACTTTGTTGGTGTGTGTGTTCACTGCTGTATGTCTGCACTTGGATGGGTTAAATGCAGAGCATGCACAAATTCCGAGTATGGGTCACCATACTTGGCCACACGTCACTTCACTTTCACTAAATTCGTTTATGTCTGGCTGCGCAAATCATTTTACTCCAGGCTGCTTTCTGAATGAGGGACAATTCAAGGCAGGTTTTGCTAAAAGTTAAAACTCAAGGATTTAGCAGTCCCGCTGTTATGATCAGGCAATGTCCTCGAGTCAGGATTCGAACACGGGACACCCGAAGCATAATGGCGCTGTATGTTGGCACACTGCCCACAAGGCTATTGGTGCCAACACACATTTTATTTTTTATGATTATTTGCGAATCGCGTTTGCTCTTCCACAGAAGAGAGGGGCGGGGTGAGCAGAGCTCATTAGCATGTAAAAAAACATGCACTAAAACAGCTTGCTGTGTGCAGAGCTGTTTTTGACAAGGTAAAAAGAGTGTTGTTTTACACGACCACTGAGACCATTTCAAGAATACCCCTAAAGCAGTTGGTTCACAACCCTATTCCTGGGGACCCACCACTTTGCACATTTTGTGTGTCTCCCTTATTTAATGCACCTGATTCAGGTCTTCAGCTCGTTAGTAGAGACTCCAAGATCTGAAATTGGTGTGTCAGAGAAAGAAGATATGCAAAATGTGCAGTGTTGGGGTGCCTCCAGGACCAGGGTTGGGAACCACTGCCCTAAGGAATCATACAAACTTGTGGAAAATGGGCATCCGATGTCCCCTTTGAAGCACAGCCACCACAAAATCAGACTTACTTTAAAATCATTCTGAGGTTAAATACATATTTAAAATAATAAGAAATAGTTTAATAGCTATGATACTGTTTTTTTAAATCAAATCTTTGCATAGCTATGACATGAAACACTGGCATCTAACAATGCTTTAGAAAAAAAATTTAATCTTAAAAAAAAGATATACATAAACCCTAGCGGATAAGCAGTTATAAACCTAAACTGGTGGTTTCCTATTTATGAGCAGTCACCTGCAGTTTATGAAATCTCAATTACTCTGTATGTGGGAGTGTGTGTGAAAAAATCAGATGTAACCCCCTTTGTAATCCTTAACATTCCTTAACCACATAAACTTCTTCATTAAGCAAATATTACAGTCATGGCCAAAATATCGGCCCCTTGTTAAATAGATCAAAGGAGGCCCTGTTAAAATTAATCTGCATTGGTTACTCCTTTTGATATTTTATTTAAAACTTCACAAAAATCTAACCTTTCATTGGATAATAAGAATTTAAAATGGGGGAAATATCATTATGAAAAATGTTTTTCTCAAATACACGTTGGCCACAATTAACGGCACCCTTTTATTCAATACTTTTTGAAACCTCCATTTGCTCTAAATAGTATAGGAGTTTTCTCCTATAATGCCTGATGAGGTTAGAGTGCACCTGACAAGAGATCAGAGACAATTTCTTCATACAGAATTTCTCCAGATCCTTCAGATTCCCAGCTTCTCCTCTTCAGTTCACCACACTCATCGTCTATAGGGTTCAGCTCAGAGGACTGGAATGGCCAGAGCAGAAGCTTGGTTTTGTGCTCAGTGACCAATTTTTGTGTTGTTTTTAAGGTTTGTTTTCGGTTTATTGTCCGGTTGGAAGATCCAAACATGTACCATTATAAGATTTCTAACAGAGTGAGTCACTTTTTGATTTTTTATCTGTTGATATTTGATAGAATCAATGATGCCATATGTCTATAAACAGGATGTCCAGGACCTCCAGCAGAAATATAGGCCCACAACATAAAAAATACAGCAGTATATTTAATTGTACACATGGGGTACTTTTTATCCCTGATCTGCACCAAACCCATCTTGAGTGTTTGCTGCTAAAAAGCTAATTTTTTAGTTTCATCTGACCATTGAAGCCAGTCCCATTTGAAGTTCCAGACGTGTCTGACAACAGAATATGCTGGGAATTGTTTTTGGATTATTTTTTTTCTTGAAACCCTCCCAAACAACACGTGGTGTAGGTGCTGTTTGATTTTTTTTTAAAGGTTTTCTGACCCTGAGACTATTTTCAGCAGTTCTCCAGCTGTGATCCTTGAAGAGTCTTTGGCCACTCAAACTCTCCTTCTCACCGTCCATTAGGACGATATAGACACACGTCCTCTTCCAGGCAGTTCCGTAACATTTTATGTTGATTGGAAATTCTTAATTATTGCCCTGATGGTGGAAATGGGAATTCATAATCACCCTGGAGTGCTCAAAAATGTGAATATGAAAAAAAAAACAAAAAATGGGCAGGGGGTATACTCAGAGATATTTTACTCATATATTTCTAGGGTGCCAATAATATTGTTACGATTTTTATTAGATAAAAATATTATTTCATAATGCATTTTCCCTCCATTTGAAATCTTATTACCAATGAAAGTTTAGAGGTTGTGATTTTTTAAATAACAGATCAAAAGATTAACAATGCAGATTAATTTCACAGCTTCTTGATTATATTTACCAAGGTGCCAAGATTTTTTGGCCATGAATGTAAATTAATGTTTTTTCAACTACTTGTGAAGGGTTGAACCTTTGAGGTTTCACTTGTAGACAGAACTGTGGTATCGCTTCAACTCCTCCTCAGTTTCTCCTAAGACAACAGATATTTTTGTAAGGTCCACACGCAATTGCCCGAGGAAGTATCCAATGGTGATGAGGGTTCCTGTCTGTTGTGTCTTTTTTCGGCGCGCAAAGTATTTAATTTTCATTAAAATCAATCTGCCTCCAGTTTATATATTATGACCTCGAATTGGTATGTAGAGGCCAACTATTGCCGATCAATTTAAGATAATGTCTAAACATCTGATTATTCTGTTGAACTGTTTAATCATATTAAATCTTATTTATCTAATTCCTATAACACTTTGAGTCTCGTACCAGCCGGTATCCGGATCTCATATTCACAAACTCTCATGCTTGGTCATTAGACAGAGGCGTTTGACTAATATTCTAATGTTTGGCCTGTGCCATATTTTGCTCCTTTAGAATACATAATTTATGTCCCCCCCCCCCCCCCCCCCCCTCATAAGGCGTTTTGCACCGCTTTAGTTTCCAGACTAAATGTACTTAACTAAGTACTGGGAGCGATTTTTTGCGCGACTATTTCCAGTACCATTTACGTGTTGCATTCCCCGACCAGTGTGTACTAAGAAGTGGCCAAGCCGTCCGAACAGCGACGTCTTTGGCGCGGCGTCACAACAGAACAAAGAAAACCCATAACAACAGTAGGAGTGGAGACTCTGTGATCAGGAGCTGTTTTTGTTGTGTCTCGCGGGTTTCACAATAATGGACATGGAAAGTCGACGTATACGTAAAGCGATTGAAAGAACGGAAAGGAGGACTAAGAATCTCCAATGACAACTGGCAGTGCTACATCTTCTACAAGTGCCTTCACTTCAGCGTCCGTCCATCTATCGCTGTTCGCCATACTTGCGAAATAAGTTGACACAATCAATGTTTACAGTATGTTTCCACGGCGTTTTAAATCATGGCGGGTGAGGGTTTTTTCATACGCGTTTGGCCAATCAATGTCTATTTGCGTCACGATTAGTACCAGTTGTGCTATTTAGACCCTGCTTCGGAGTAGGAGCTAATTTTGTTCTCGAAAAAGGCAGTCCGGTACTTAAATCGCTCCCAGTTCCGGCGGTGCGGAAACGCCAAAAAGTGGGTAGTTCCACAATTAATTCTGGTACTATGAAAAGGTTCCCGCCGTGCTAAAGGCCCTATAGATTTGAACACACTTAAAGGGATAGATCACCCAAAAAAGAAGTTCTGTCTGCCTGCTGTCATTAATTACTCACCCTCATGTTGATCGAAACCCGTAAGACCTTCGTTCCTCCACAATTAAATTTTTTTGATGAAATCTGAGAGCTCTCTGAACCTCCCATAGACAGCAAGGTAACTACCAGGTTCAAGGTCCAGAAAAGTACCAAGTTGATCGACAAAGTAGTCCGTGTGACATTAGTGGTTCAACTGTAAAGTTACGAAGTTACGAGAATACTTTTTTTGCGCAAAGAAAAAAAAAAAAGACTTTATTCAACAATTCATCTACTGCATCACTTTGGATGTGCGTTCATGACAGTATCATGATTCTTATTTAGAATAATATTACAATAATCAGAGGTTGAGGCTGACCCAAATTTAGGTTGGTCAACAACACGCTGTTGCTCTAAACGGAAAAACCCAACAAAGCCTCTACAGTCTAAGTGTAAGCTACATAACTAATGCCAATGTGTTAGCCTGAGCTCTAAAACATAATTTTAGTCCGTTATTAACCTGAGGCTAGATTTGCGGTGTTATATACTTAACATAATTAATTAGAGTCAATAATCTCAGAATAAATTCAAATGTAGCAATTTATTATCAGTCAGGTAAATATGTATTATGCCAATTACATAGTCAATCAGAGATATCAAATCATACAAAACATAAAATTCTCAAAGATAAATCTAAGAGTGAAGGATGCATACCTGACTTTAGAAAAATAGATAGTATGGAATGTGTGGACTCATCTGACTACAGAATCAACATTTGCATAAGTACTCAGACCAAGACAAACATCCCCCAAACTGAGACAGGAACTAACCATTGGAATTTGCATTGATCAAGTCCTAGATGTGGAGCATTTACAACATTTGGGGACAGATGGTAATTTGCATGAAAGACACTGGGAAACGACACCCTTAACAGTGAGCAAAATGTCTCTAAACTCTTAGGATCTGTATCACCTTTTAGTCTACTTCTTGTAAGATTGAGACTATTGTACCAGTCGCCCTGAGACAATTTCAAATATCACTTGCATTCATGTAGAACATTATATTATGCTTTTGACCATTCTGAGTGAGCTGAGTGACTGGAGATGATAATAGCAATTAAAATATAACATAAAAATATAAATAAATACAACATGTAATATTTACAATATTTGAAATAACAATTAACATGCATAGCGCTTTTCACAAAACATTTTGTTTTTAAGCCTATACAGTGTATATTGCTGGTCTGTAACTCAGAAATAATTTATACTGAATGTTAATCTTATATATTTTTATATGTTAAATCAGTGGTTCTCAACCTTTTTTTCCAATGGGCCGCACTATGGTCCAAGTGCCAAGTCCACGCGTATCCTTTATATTTTACCGTTCACCAATACAAACCAACCGGATTTATAATAGCCTATTATAGCCTAAATATTATTATATCTAAACCATTACATTTATTGAAATAAATAATTCTACTCACATTAATAAAACACCTAATGCTGTTGGGAGCTGACCAATTTTATGAAATTCGTCTCGAAAGGAGTAACAGCACAATGAAGCTGCAATAACAGGACAGCACGAAGCGTGACTTACGCGCGACATTAAAATTGCAGTCACAAAGGTAGCCTATGTTTTTTTAATCCCAATAATGGAAAGCTGCCGCGATTGAAGAACTACTGCTAACATATGTGCACGTTTTGTATGCATATGTAAAAAAACTATATAATAATATGCCTTATAATTGTATATTTTTTATGTGCATATGCCAATATATTTTGACACTAGATCATATGTAAATATAAATGAGAGACCTGGATATTATATATAATACATAAATATATATTATATATATATATATATAGATATATATATATATATATAATATTTATATATATATATATCAGAAGACAGAGATCATCTTTAGAGCCACTCCTCCTTTAACTTAATTGTTGCTTTAATGTTGAACAATTTGAGTAATCACTTTTGAGATTAGCTTCCAGCAAACTCTCCACTGAACCCGTTAGTTTTAGGGACACTGTAGACAAATGTGATGTCGATAGAGAATCTGGGCCACTTATTATCTAACGTTTAGGTACCTGCATCTGTCACATGGCACCATCGTTAACCTGGTCTCTGCACACTCTCTTCTGTCCTCAGGCAAACAGCGAATTTCAGAGATTCACCATGAGACATCTTGTTTTTCTTCTCTTACTTTCTTCTGTGTGTTTCTTCGCTTTGAGTGAAGTAGTAGATAATAATTTTAGTAAATGCAAGGAGTTCTTTTTGGACACCGCACCTCCTGACTTCACACCACCAGCGGGCGTCTCAGTCAAGCCCATCTGTCAGTGTATTTGGGATAACAATGATAAACAAATTTTTATTTATGCAACTTTGTACAGCACGACCTGGAAGATCCCCGTCTACTCCGCATATGTGTTTCGTGAAAGCAAAAGTATTGGGAGATGTGACCCATGGTACATTGAACCTCAGGTAACTATTTGTATTATAGGAAGAAGCTTAAAGGTGAAGCATGTCATTTTTGGATATTAAAACACTCATATTGCAGTGTTTAATGTGCAGACAACTGTAATTAATCCATTCATAGTTTGATTCCTTAATTAAAACGTTTTTGGGACTATCTGTTTGTGTGACTGATGGCAAATGGAGGGAAAGTTTGAGAAACATGTCTAAAAAGTCATGACCAAAGCTACTAGTGACACAGAAGTTGCATAATTATTCTTAAAAGTTATTTGAAATAACAATAGATAATGTCTATTTTGAAAAGTCTGAGGTATTTTGTTATTTTTGTTTCTCATTCCCTTTAGCTGGATGGAGATCCTGAGCCATGTATGCGGCCTAAAGGCTACAGTAAGCAGATTGGCACTAATCAGGCTGTTAATAGTGACTATGAGAAATCTGGCTATGACAAAGGTCACCTCTATCCCGTGCTCCACACCGACAATCATCTGTCAATGCTGGCCACATCCACACTGACCAACGCGGCTCCGCAGAATCCAGATTTCAATCGGAATGCATGGCTAAGACATGAGGAAGCTGTAATTAAAGACCTGAATTCCTGTGATGAGGCTTATGTGGTGACTGGTGTAGTTCCTGACACAAAAACCACACCAAATAAAAAAGTCACTGTGTCAAAGTATTACTGGAGAGCCACCTGCTGTCTGAAGGGCAATCAGTACACAGGGAAGGGCTATTATGGACCGGACAACAACGGCAAAGTGGAGGAATTAACAATAAAAGATCTTCAGAACAAGCTCAGTGGTTTTTACCAGATACAAAAAATACAAATTTTTCCAAGTATACCAAAGCTAAATCAACCGGCAAAAATAGCCAAGACTACATACACATGTAACTAAAAAACTGCACCTAATCCAGTTGCATTGAAGTTATTACAGGAGACTTGTCATATAAAAAAATGGTTTGTTTGTGTTTTTCAGACAGGCTGCAAAAAAAAGGCTATTCTTTGAAATATCAGGT
This sequence comes from Sinocyclocheilus anophthalmus, assembly GCA_018155175.1. NCBI lineage: Eukaryota > Metazoa > Chordata > Actinopteri > Cypriniformes > Cyprinidae > Sinocyclocheilus > Sinocyclocheilus anophthalmus. Next base: position 58,130 of record JADLZN010010804.1, on the reverse strand, counting down.
GATTCTGATGTTTGGTACTAGTCAATAAATAAAAAAAAGCACTGGAGCAGAACTAGTGTGCCCGTTTTACTCAATAAAATTGAGGCAACTATTTACATTAGCATTTTGAGTATTTTGAACTAATTTTATTTGTGTTTGTTCTGTTAGACTTTACATGTTTCAAACTTGACCTTCTTAAGTGATGCCAACTCAGTTTTTTTCAATTTACAAACTATAGTTTTATGTCTATCAAACATAAACTTCGTTTTTTAAAAGTAGTATTTACCAGTTTCTCCTTAAAAGCCACACATTTTTTCTTTCAAATTTACTTATATTCATTTTTAAATTGCATTCAGTTTAAATATTTAAATATTTCAACTTTTTTTTTCTACATGCAATAGTGTAATATAACCGTAAACAAGTGTCTCAGAACAAAAATGTATTCACTTTACAATGTAAATGTGCAACAAAGCAAAATACAGTGTGCATCACCACCATCAGCAACACTTTAGATTAGGGAACATTCACTATTAATTAGCATTCATATTAATAGCATATTGGCAGTTTATTAGTGCTTATAAAGCACATATACTGTAATTAAATGCTTATCTGTATTCTGTGACCATATTCTACATCCCTAATCCTACCCAATACCAAAACTTAACAACTCCTCCTTACTATTAATAAGCAGCAAATTATAGTTTATTGAGGACAACTCTTACTTCTAATTAGTTCCAATTAGTAATTTTTGCAGGCTACTTAAACCTATTTCTTTACTTTTCTTTTATTTTATTTTCTTTTCTAGGCAAAGTCCAGTCCATTCATCTGTCACCTTCTTTTTCATCTAGTGTACTGATGCTTTTGATAGATGAACTGACTTTTTAAATTATTTTATACTGTTGTCTGAGGTCCACTTATGACATTTGTGTGTTTTTTACCACAAAAATATTCAAAAATATCAAAATCAATAAGTAACAGGCTATTTTCTCCCCTGGTTTTGAGGCCGGCTCGAGAAACGCTCTGCTATGATTGGATAACAGTTTTGCTAGTAACAACTCACGACACTAACTTCATAGTTTGGAAAGCCCGTTAGACACTACACATAAGCAGGACATATCACGCGATCTCTAACACAGCAAATGACACATAGTACAAATCGGTTCTACTCATACATGTGCTGCGTCAATTCCTCGTCATTATAGACCGCAAAGCAATGCTTTTAATGTCCAGTCTCTCCTTCAAAACCAGTCGTTCGACCTGTGGTCTTGTTAACAAAGGAATCTTTGCTCACGCATTTAAACTTCATTAAAAATAAAGTTCACCCACGCATTCCTAATATTTGAATCTGAAGGAAGGTTATGCAGCAACTGTGTTCTTCCACAACCACATATTTTGTAATCTTTACAACAGCAAGGTTATAGACACATTGGGAGTAGACGGCTCACAGTTACGTCACTTGCCGCAGCTGTATTTTTGTGCCTTTGCATGTCAGAATCAGAATACAAATTATTTTTTATAGAATACTGTCGTCAAAAATGTCATTTGAAGCTAAACGCAGACATTTAAACGGACAGACTATGGATGAAAACTGCTATGGTTACTCTACTTTTAAAGCATAAATTCGGTTTAAACAATAGGTCTACATAATATTCAGAAAGAGGACATATTGTATTAGCCGTATAGTTAAAGCATGAAATACTATTTAAAAATATAACATTTTGCATAGCATTGACCTATTTTCTTCACAATTCTGATTTGTTTTTTTTTGCAAATGCAAAAATTTCTCTCCTAGTTCGAACTTAATAACTTGATTCAACTCAACAATTGCGAGTTTGTCAATTCTGAGGGAAAAAAAGCCAGAAGTGTGGGATTATAAACTCATGATTCTGAGCCGAGGGGAAAAAGAGAGAATGACAAGTTGATTTTTCTTACCAGAATTGTGAGATATAATCTCAAAATTACCTTTTTTATTATTTTATTCCATGGCTCCATAGACTGCCGATTTTCTGCCTCCAGATAGGCTCCGCCCACAAAAAACGTCATCACTATTTGCAAACACTGAAATTGGTCTATTGCTTTGTTGCTAGATCCGTTTTAGTGCCACTTGTGTTATTTCCTTTCAGTGGGCGGGGCTACAGAATTATGCATTAATATTCTTCTATGGAGGCGGAGTTTAATCTATTACATCACAGGCACATTCCAAGATCTGGCTTTCGCTGGGCCTGGTGTCAATAAAAACTTTTATTTCAGTAGCAAGGACGTTTTCAGTTCTGAAACTTAAAGGATATTCTGTTAGTACAATGACCTCTTATATATCAAAAAGCTGAAGTAACAGTTGACCCCTTTAAAATGACCTCTTTTCATTTCCCCACTCCTTCTATACGCCAGACACAAAACAAGTGTTTTTTTGCTAGCTTCAGGCCGACGCAGTTGTCATTTTCACGTCCAGCGCCACGTTGTTTAAATAGCAAATGCATTTGCGCGCATATGTTCGCCCATGGGCGTGCTGGTCTGAAAACGAGGTGTGTTCAGGCGCATTGTTGGCGCGTTGTTATTTTGTGGCAACTGAAAACTATTGCGCCATTGACCAACTAAAACCTGGTCTAGAGTCAGTGGCACTGTATTTTTGATTATATTTATTTAAAGGGCGTGTTAGTAGCCTAATATGCACCTATAGGCGGGTGCACAACGCGCGTACACTCTGCTTATTACACACACAGGGACGCGCAGCAGCACACAAACATGCCAGATATTAAAAATGAAAGGATAACAATGTAAAATATTATTATTGTGCCCCGGAGATGGTCTGCTTGCATGCTTTGACTTCGCGCACGAGCAGAACCTTTCCTCTCTGGAGAAGCGTTCAGTCTTTGCTCTTGCAAAGTCCGCCGTGTAAATAGCAAATCATTTCTAAATGACCTTAATATCAAAGACCAAGGCTCATCATTGGATTAGTTATATTTAAAGGATACATTTTCATGTTGGGAACTACTCATCGTAGCCTGCCTCTGTGGAAATTTCACATTTATTTAGCTTATTTATTTCCCTTATTAGTTTTTAGTTTCACTATAAATGCAGCTTTTATTCTATCACTCATTTGCACGTTCTACGTATTAGTTTCATTTCACCAAAAGCTTTTGTGCTTGTGGCAAGATGCTCATTTGGTTTCATTTTCACTTTTTGCTTTCAAACTGTTAAGGCACAATTTTCTGTGAAAAGTTACACAACATGTTCATCTTGACACCACAGCCATAATATTTTTGTTGAATACCAAAGCAGTATTCTGTGCAACAAAAAGGAGAAATGGTAACAGATATCCCGGATGCTCATTTCCGTTTAATATACTGTATGTGACTGAGGACTTGGGGTGTCAAGTTTCAATATAACAAAACAAGCACAATCAAAATGCCTAGATGTTCACTTATGTCAGATTATTAATTATAATAATAATAATAACCCTAACCCTAATTATTATAAATCCACCTGCTTCCTTTTACTATACATGCACACTTCCGGCTCATCTTCATCCACCCTGGTCTTCCTCAGCATCCCATAATTTCCCTACCTTATACACGCAAGTAAGTGAAAATATTTGATCTTACTCACTCTCCCAAGGCCTACTGACCTTGACTACAGAACAATCCATTCTTCACTAGTTCTTTCTCACAGTTTTTTTGCTGCAAAAAGCTATTTAAAACATGAGAAAGTAGAGTGTGAGGAGAGAGAGGAGTTGTGTGTGTGGTGTGTTGAGGAGAGAGGATAGCCCCGAGAGAGAGAGAGAGTGAGAGAGAGAGAGAGTGTGTGTGTGTGTGTGTGTGTGTGTGATGTTGTGGGATGAGAGAGAGCGAGAGAGATGCGAGAGGATGAGAGAGAGAGAGAGAGAGAGAGAGAATGTATAAAAAAATAAAACGTGTGTCAAATGTAGAGAACGAGGACATTGGTTACTTATAAATGATGTGGTTGCTTTTGATTTGCTAAATGCATGCGTGTCAAAAGTCAAATCCATGTAAAACTGCTGGTATAACATCTGGGAGTGGTTTATTTTTCCAGGAATGAAAGTTAATGACAATGGAGAGAGAATGTGTGGAAACGAAACTCTACTGTACATAAATAGGAGGAGAGAGAGAAACAGAAATGAAACACTGAAGAGAAGAATCCAGAACTGATACCTCCGACAAGGTAAGTCTGATTTCTGCTTATATTTCCTGATCATCAGTGGTGTTTGCAAAGGCAAGGGTCACTCTAAGCATTGCTCATACTATTGTTTTTCATAAATTCAGATATTTTTTTATTTTTACAAGATTTGAACCTGCAAGTAATTATGAACTAGCTGTATAGTAGATAACTATTGATGTTGAAGATGTTAGGAGGGCATTTCAGTCTACTAACATCAGAAAAGCTGCCCGTCCTGATGGGTGTGCTCCAAGCCTTATAAAGGACTTCGCCTATGAACTCGGTCCAGTGTAGCAACAAGTCTTTCAGGCTTCTATTGATTCACATATTGTTCCTGTAATGTGGAACACCTCAATGTTAAAACCAGTACCAAAAATATATTGCCCAAAGGAATGTAAAGACTACAGACCTACAGCTCTTACCTCAGTAATATTGAAATGTTTAGAAAGAATGTTACTTAAATATTTGGCGAATAATGTTAAAGGAAAACTTGATGAGTGTCAGTTCGCATATAAACAAGGCTCTAGTGCATATAATCTCTAAACGTCTAGATAAAAGTAACGCCTATGCTAGAGCTTTATTTATTGACTTTTCTTCTGCATTCGACACAAAGTTACACAAGTTAATACTCTTCTGATTATATGGTACATTTCCTTTCTTACTAATAGAACTCAAAGAGTTAAAGTGAACGATGTTTTGTCAACAGAAGTAAAAACAAATGTTGGTGTACCTCAGGGCTGTGTATGCTCTGCTATATTATTCACTTTGTACACAGATGACTGTCGTTCAAATAGGCCTAACCAATATATTCTAAAGTACTCTGATGATACCGTGTTAATATCATTACTAAATAACTCAGGAGTGTTCAGAACAGCATTAACAGGGGGTAAATAAATTAGTTAAGTGGTGTGATTATAATGCACTTAGTATTAACATCAGAAAAAAGAGAGGAGATTTTATTCAGGTACAACACCTGTTGTTATACATGAAGTGAACATCAGACAGGTAGAAGCGTATAAGTACTTAGGAGTAAAGATAGATAACATGTTATCATGGAAATACCATATAGATAGTATCTGTAAATAATCAATGCAAATCATTTACTTCCTCCTCCGACTGAGGTCTTTTGGAGCAAGAAAGCAGATTATCTTATTATGTTTTATGTCTGTAATTATGAGTGTCTTGCAGTACGGTAATTCTGTTTGGTATAGTAGTTTATCTGTCAGCTTAAAAACAAAGCTGATTAATTTACTAAAAATGTGTTCCAAAATAGTGGGTCAGCCACTTCAAAATCAATATGAGTTATCCTGTCATAGAAATCTTGTAAGGTTGGCGAAAAATATTGTTTCTGAAACTAATCATGTGTTGTATAATGTATAAAGTGTATTGTTGCCATCTATAATCAAATTAGACTAAAGTATTATTTTGTACACCGAGCTATACTAGAGCTGAATAAGTTACACAAAAATTAAATAGCGTACCGGCGCCTGAAACGTTTTTTTTTTTTCTTTTTCTTGTGTATTTGTGTGGTATAGTGTATGAGTCTGTCTCTCTCCATGTGATAAGTTTGCAATTGTGATGTGAACCTGCTGTTTAAGCAATTGTCAAATTTCAGAATTTGTCTGACATAAGGTAAAATCGTAAAATCAAAATCGTAACTGACCTGACGCTGGACATATATCCGACAGAAAAACATAAACCACTTAAAAGACGGGATCTATAGACCACCAGGGGCTGGTTGCATGAAATAATTAGGTTAGTCTTAAAAGTTAGTCATCTAGTTTTTTTTCTTTAAGACTGGTCATAACTTTTTTGAAACGATTGCATACAAATGTAGCTTGGTCTAACTTGAATCCAAAAAAATAAGACTTCTAACCCCTTGGCTAACTGCTAGTTGGTCAAACTAGTTCTTAAGACACCGTCTTAACATAGTGGCTAAGTTTATGCAACTGGCTCCAGAATATCATAGAGATTTGAGGGTGGACACTTTTCATTCTGGGAGGCTAATGTGGGAAAATTACATTAAAAGTAATGCCCATTACAATATTGCTTACTCCCTAAAAAAAAAAAAAAATTGTGAATTGGGCCTTTAGCACCTGTTTAGTTCCAGAACACTAAAATGTTATCAGTACTAAAAGTACGGGACGATTTTGCGCGAACTATTTTCCAGTACAGTTAAAGGGTTGCATTCGCACCGAGAGTGTGTACTAGGAGCCGGTCGACAGCGACGTCATTTGTGTGCGGCGTTCAACAACGGAAACAAAGAAGAACAACGTTAACAACAGGAGGATGGAGGACGCTGTGATTGGAGCTGTGTTTTTGTTGTGTCTCGCGGGTTTCTCAATAATGGACATGGAATGTTGACGTATACGTAAAGCGTTTGAAAGAACTGAAAGGAGGATCTCCAACGACAATTGGCAGTGCTACATTTGCTACAAGTGTCTGCACTTAAGCGTCTGTCCATCTATCGCTGTTCTCCATACTTGCGAAATAAGTTGACACAATGTTTACAGTATGTTTACACAGCGTTTTAAATCATGGCGGGTGAGGGCGTTTCATACGCGTTTGGCCAATCAATGTCTACTTACGTCACGATTAGTACCAGTTGTGCTGGTTAGACCCTGCTCCGGAGTAGGAGCTAATTTGGTTCTCGAAAAAGGCAGTCCGGTACTAAAATCGCACCCAGTTCCGGCGGTGCGAAAATGCCAAAAAGTGGGTAGTTCCACAATTAGTTCTGGTACTATGAAAAGGTTCCCGCGGTGCGAAAGGCCCTTTTGTATCCAAAGACATGCATTATGGTACTTTTGCTTTACTTTTTCTCATCAGGGCTGGGCTTGCTTGTTTGTTTTTAATATTAAAAAAATTATAATTCTGCTGTGTGTAACAAAGGGGACGTGACAACAAAGTAGGGATCCATCTGTGGACTTTATTCAGAAGCATAGTAAGAACAGGCAGGGTCAAAACACCAGCAATCAATTAATAATATCCAGGGCGAGACAAAAGGATAATCCACAAACAGGCGATGGTAAGGGCAGGCAGCGAACAATCTCAAAAACGTCTCAGGTTACTTATGTAAACATGGTTCCCCGAAGGGAACGAGACACTGCGCCTCTAGGGGTCGCTAGTGGGGAACGCCTCTGTTCGTGAGACCCGTGTCTGAAGCATACATTGAAAAAACACCAACTTGTTTGGCGGCGACAGCCATGACGTCACTACCGGTTTGACTATAGTATAAATAGGTGCCGGGAAAACACATCATCCACTTCTTCGTCTGAAGCCTGCGTCCGCAGCATGGCAAGAAACCTAGAGGACGCAGTGCCGATTCCCTACTAGGGAACCATTGGTACATAAGTATACTGAGCGTTCCCTTTCATGGGAACTTCGAACTTCATCCTCTAGGGGTCGCTATGAGGAACAGTATACCCACGCCACCATGCTGAGGGGAGAGCAAGCCAGCAAACCATGGCAAGCACTAAGTACCAACTCTACCATATTGCTACGGGAGTCGCCCTTGGGACGTTTAGACGGCTGTCAGTGACGTTATTCCATACGGCCAAAGGCCTAGGCTACATACACCAAAATACTTACCTGTTAGGGCCAGAACTCCTGGGAACGGGGTAGAGCTCAAGGCTTGGAATCAGAAACAGATTCATTTAAGGGAATACGACCAAGAACCTAGAATCATACCAAGTCTTGGCCTGTCACACAGGGGCTACCGCACGTTTGTCTTTGCATGTGGTGAAGGAACTGTCTCAACAGATCCTTAGTAGCACCCTGTTAAGTAGGTATCCAGAGGATACATAGGAGGAGTAGTGCACAAGGCGGAACCGGGGTTTTAAACCACACAGAAAGAGCACGAAGCTGTTGCGCGTAGATCTTACCATACAGGATTTTAGAAAAGTGGGCAAGCATAAGCTGGCACACTAATCCACTTAAGTGGATGTTTGTAGAAAAGTGGGCAAGATACGTGGCAACTTACCAGCTATTGTGGATTTAGAAAAGTGGGCAAAGCATAATGTGCACTACACTTGCATACCGTTCTAGGGGTTCTCGTGGCACCCTGAAAAGGCAGCCTATAGATAAAAATAGCGTATCCCCAGACGCTATATCTACGGCTATAATGCTGGAGGGGCTAGCAGTAAATCTGTAGCTGGGGGAGAACACCCAGCTCTCAATGGAGAGGGAGCTCAACCTACAGCATGCTCCAATGGTGGAACAGCTAGCAGTTATTCAACTGAGGGAGAAACACACTCAGTTCTCAAACCGAGACAGGGCTCGACCTGCAGCATGTTCCAAAACTGGAACAGCTAGCAATAATCTACTTAGCTATGGGAGCAACACACCTAATTCTCAGTCAAGAAGGGGGCTCGACCTACAGCATGATCCAATGCTGGAACGGCTAGCAGTAGTTTACCCTGGCTGAGGGAGCACAAACCCAGCTCTCAACAAGAGGGAGCTCGACCTGCAGCATGATTGAAAAATCAGAGTGGTAAGCATACTGCCGTCTAGCCAGACTCTCATTCCAGGTAACCCTTTGATAAAAGGGGAGCATGCTCAATACTACCACGAGGACAGCCCATGGAGCGCGGAATCTAACTCCTCAGAGAGGATTTAAACGCTCGCAAGAAACATCATACTCACAATAACCCTCAATGGGATGGGGGGGGGGTGATCTGCCTCAGGGGTTCCTTGGTTGATAGGGAAAAACCCTCTCAGGCGACCCGGCTACGGAGACCAGTTCAGTGGTAGCATGAAAGCTGTTTTAAACCCGCAGCCGACGTCCCAGGAATTGTTTGCTGTGGAGTGACACCGGGGGGGCTGATAATTCACAAAACTCCGCAGAAGACTGTTGTATGGCCGATGATCCAGGAAGATGAAAACTCAACCTTACTACCTCTGGACATATCTCGACGATTTGTGTAATAAACAACTGCAAGTCGAGCACAACCGGTTTCGAAACCAGACGGTGAAACATCTGCAAAGAAAGAAGACTAGCAGAAAGGGTACACCAACTATCTCACTGAGTTTCTAGCACTACATAATATTTATATACATATATTTAGCCAGTGGATCGTAATTCACCCACCACGGCTCCCGCAGTTGGAGCTCTGTCGGATAAAAGCCTCTAGACCGGCCCTTCACAGTAAGCGTGGTACTATGATTAACCAAGTAACCACCCAAAAACATCAGTTCGAGGAGACTGTTATGCAGGAGATATGGTGGTTACGGGGGAATTAGGAAGGGATAGAAAAGGGTAGATGTTACACCCCTGAGGGAAAAGAGTGGATACCTACGTATTACTCTGATTCATAGGAATCGAATTTAACGCTTGTAGCCTTGTCTTGGATCACATACCTCAGGTCCATGCTACCTCCTTTATTTTTCGTACCAATCAGGATACTTCTACCCCTACCCGCAGTGCGAGAAGGAGGAAGCGCGAGGTCGCGACACTAGCCTTCTGTGCTTGTCTCTGATCCTCAAACCGAGACGGGCTAGGACCTCTGGGTTGTTCGGGCTCAGACCTGGATCTTCGTGGAATGAAGGATTTGAAGGCCTTTGAGTGCGCCTTCGCCTCCCTGAACTTTTCGGCGACCGTCTCAACGGATGTACCAAAAGGTCTAAGAAGTGGGGCGACGAATATAACGGGGCATCGAGAAGAAAAACCCCTTTTCTTCTCACTGATGGTCTGCCAGGTTACCACAGCTGCCTCTAGTTAATCCATCGCCGCCATTTAGATCTAGCCCATGGCAGAGGGCAGCTGCTTGTATGCACGAAGAGCAAGATCCGTGGAGTGGTGCGGCGTACTCAGCCATTCTCATCAGAAGAAAGTCCCTCGCCTTTATCCAGGTCTTTCAGTAGGTCAGCCTGGTATGCCTGGAGCACTGCCATCGTGTGCAACGAAGCCACAGCATGACCTGCCGCTGCGTATGCCTTGCCTTTCGTGCGAGATGTGGCTTGAAGGGGCATGGATGGCAAGGAGAAAGTTTTGGGAGACGATGTTTCACCCATAGAGAGATAGCTAGCTAGCACTTCTTCTACAGGGGGCATTTTCTCATAGCTGTTTTCTCGCATCGCCTCGATGTTCGCATGACTGGTATGCTGAAACCGATGGCTGCGTGAGGAAAACGGCTTCTTCCATCCTTTCTCTGATCAGTCAGTATGGAGATCAGGAAAGGAAGTGGAAGACTCACCTGAGTGGAGGGTTATGGCAGAAAGATAACGTATCGTCGAGACGTGATCGATTCCTAGCGATGTGTCCACTTCCTAGTGTCCGCTTCCAGGAAGTCAACGTCTTGCCGTGGCGCGATCCTAATCCTCGAAGAGCTCATCATACGCAGGGCAGGAGGATTTGGAAGGCTCAGACTCAGCTTCTTTGCCCTCCTCAGACAATTCCTGCTTTTGCTGGGCTGATCCCAACAGAGCAATGGCCCCTGAATCAGACAATGTTAAAGAAATAACATCATCCTCCAGTGGCTGTCTCTCGCCCCCCGCCGATGTGCGCGAGAAGGAAAGCCCCTCTCTAAACTCATCGGCCAGGTCCTCCTGAGATCCCCACGAGCTCATTCTCTTCCGTGCTTCAGCAGCGGCGGGTCCTGGATCGCGTGAAGCAGATGGCTGCCCCTCTTTACTGGAAAAGAGAGACAAACGAGAACGGAGATTTTTCATTGGAAAAAAACTCGCAATGCACGCAGATTGCCCCCTCGAGGACATCGTGTGCGTGATCTTCGCCCAAACAAACAACGCATAGATCGTGTGTGTCACTGGGTGTCATATATAGCGTGACACGGATGACACACGCTTCTACATGCCTATCTTGTGCTCGCCATAATAAATAGATAGCTCTTACTTTTTCCTTGAAAATGCACACTTCAAACAGAACAGTCCATGAAGACGAAGAAGAGAATGATGTGTAGCTCCCGGCAACGATTTATACTGTAGTCGCACCGGTAGTGACGTCATGGATGTCGCCGGCCAACGAGTTGGTGTTTATTCAATGTATGCTTCAGACACGGGTCAAGACAAGGCGTTCCCCATAGCGACCCCATAGAGACGCAGTGTCTCGAAGTTCCATGAAAGGGACCAGGTAAACAGGCCAAGGAACAACCCCCCCCCCCCCCAACAACACACACTGAAGGCAGGCAAGAACAGAAACCACAATAAACGTAAGGCTATACAAAATTACTCAGCGAAGTGTTTGTGTGTGCAACTTAGAGGGCCGGTTACACCTGCAACATTTTCATGCGTTTATAGCTTATATCGGATATATATCTGATTGTTTACAACGTTTCCATTTACCTGGCCACATAAATGTACGTCGCAAACGGATTTGTAAATCCAATCTTCAATCCTGCGCGATATTTAAATTTAAATGGATGAAATCAAGGCACATCAATTCGATAAGCACTGACACCATTTATAATTATCAGCTCATTTCAAATCAAAAGAACAGCAGATAGGAGAGTGTGCTGGCTTATCAGCATAGGAAAGATAGTTGTCTTACGCTTTTACTGAAGATGATTGGTGTTGACGTATGCTAATTTGTCCCGAAGCGATTGGTGTTGTATGAGATGCATCATATCTGACTATAATGTCATATAGCCTTTAACATGCTCTCACACGTTTATTATTGTAACATTTTGGGAGGAGTAAAATGTACATATGTGGTTTCAACAACCAGATACATTTACACTTTTCCAGTTTCGTCTGGAATGCGGCCCACACCACCTCCTGAAGTGGTTTGAGCGATAGGATTTATATCCGTCTCGAATGCGTTTTGGAGGGCATTTACACCTGGTCTTTTCATGATCGGATAGCTATCCGATCAGACAAAATGCATTAAGTGACCAGGTGTAAACAGGCCCTTAAAGTCCTTCTAATGTGAGACAGCTGTGAACTGATGATGAGTGCTGATGAGTCCAGGCAAAGTATTACGGGGAATGGAGTCCGGGGTGAGTGGCAAGGGTATGGGATTGAGCTCATGGGCGCTCCTGCTAGAGATCGTGACACTGTGTTGTCACTCTGGTTTGCATGAAGAATAGGATGCAGGAGAAGAAATTTTAACACTCTTCAGCAATAAACAAAGACACACAAATGTTTATATTATGTAAAGTCATTTTGCTTATAGTATGGTTGAATTAGATCATTGAGGGTCAGCAGCAAAGACATTGGTTAATAAAATGGGATTAATACATAAAGAATATCTGTGCTATTTAACATTAAATTATTGCAGGTTTGCATCATATTCTTATTATTTTTATTCATTTTGAGGAATACTGAATCTATTTTTGTGCGAGTGAGATGAGTAAATGCATGCTGACATTTAGTCTAGAACTACAGTAACATCATGTTCAAACCATTCTAGCTAGAATGCTTTACAATATTGAGGCGAGCATGACAAAGTGGACTTGAGGTTATATCTCTGCAATGCTCTGGCATATTGAGACGAAACTTGGTATACTTCATAGCCATCATATTGTGAGGGTATGTGAGGAGTTCAGGAAAAGTGCCAAATTGTGCTGCAAAAAAACTGAAAAATTGGTATTTGGCAGTTTGTCATAAAATTATCCTTGGATTCTTTAAGACATATGGAGTACAGTGATATAGATTGTTGGATGTTGGCCATTTTTAATTTTGTCATAAAATACTATATTTAATGAACAATTTGAAATATTGGTACAACAGTTAATATGTGTCTTTGGCACCATGCCCCAAAGGTAGCTATGACGTTTTGGGTCAATGCAATAAGCAGTAAGTATAAGCAGTAATGCTTATAGCTTTTATAAATTTCGTCCAATTACCAAAAATCTCACTTCCTTGGATCTTACAAAGTCCAACAGTATACATTGTTCAAAAGTCATACAATTTGCTGTCTGTCATGTTGCATCAGGTCAAAAAAAACTACTTTTTCTAACTCTTTCAGACCGTTTGTCCGATCTTCACCACATTTCGTCACAGATCTTCGTCAGACCATGCTAGCAAAAACCTTTTTTGATAACTCAAACTATTTTTGTAAAACTCATCAAATTGGATATAATGAACCGCACAATGTTTTATGCAATATCTTGGCAACGCATCTGCCTGTTGCACTGAAACTTGATTTATCAAGTCAAGACCATGTTCTGATGCTCTCTACCATGCTTACTTAGCTCTTCACTATGCCTCCTTTGTGCTTGACCCCATAATTGCTGTTGCAGCTACAGTTATTGTTGTTGTTGTTGTTGCAGCTGTTCCATCCATCCTCAAATTTAACAGCTGACACAATCACAATGGCTACACCCGTGGACATCTCTCGCCACCTTCACTGCCCCATCTGCAAAACCCTGCTAGCAGATCCGGTCTCAACCACCTGTGGACACACCTTCTGCAAGGGCTGTCTGGACAAGCACATCAGCGTGTCCGAGCCACAGTGCCCTCTCTGCCAGGAGTCTGTTACCACCAAACCCTCCGTGAACGAAGCGGATCGAAGCCCTCCTGCGAGAGTTTCACCAAACTCAGTTACCCAACCTAGACCTCTTCTGTGGAGAAAGAGACGCGATTCCGTGCGACGTCTGTGATGAACACACACATTTATAGCTCGTTTTTTTTTGTTTTTTTTTTTTTTTGGGACGTCTGCCTGTATCTGTTTTTCTGCATATCTGCGTAGGAACACCTGAAGCCTCACCAGTCTATGGCGAGATTCAAGTGCCATAAGCTGGTGAGTCCTGTGGAGAAGTTGGATCAGAGAGCGTGCAATACGCAACGCAGACCTCGGAGCCTCTCAATGCAGAAGTGAACAAAGTGCATCGTGCCTTTCAGTAGGTGTGAAGAAGGGTGGATGATGTGAGACCTGGGGGGACAGAGATTGAGAGAAGGGAGACAGGGAGAATATAAGCGCTCGTGGAAACCAAACACAGCCCAATTCGTTTTCACCGGAGCCTAAGTGTTTGGAAATGGTTCCAATAAAGCAATCAACAATGCATATGAAGTTATAAAAAAAACCCTCCAATTGAATCAATGCATGTAAAGTTGACAGTACTTTTATCCAAAGCGTAATATAATCCATAAAAGAATTATTTAATTAGATATATATAATATATATAATATAGATATTAAAAAACTGTGTATTATGCTAACACCATAAGCTATAAGAACACTGATTTAAGGTTATAAATTCCACCCAGTCAGCATGGCTCTGGGATATGAGCGCATTATATCGTGCTCATTCATGCCTCATGCTTATCGTTAAGCTACAGGAGCAATTTCCCTGATTTCATTACAGGTAAACCTTTCAGGTAAAGCACTTGACCAAAAATATCCTCAAAAAATACTATGCAAAGTCAGAAAACGGTGGTGGGACCCGATATTGTCTAGTTGAATTTGAATAATGATGCTCAAATAGCACACTCTTGAAATAACTTCGGGTCGACGACTTAACGCAGCAGCCAATAACATGTTTGATGTGGAGTAATTTGATTTTGAGTTGACTTTCTGACCACTGATAGGAATGATGATTTTGTATGAATCAAAGTAAGTTTGGTGTGTTGTTTGTGGTTTGTACAGTCCTTGTACAGCAAAAACACTATTGTCGGTGATGGAAAGGATGCTCACTCAGCGGGAAGTGACAAATTAAGGAAGCTGATCAAGGAAATACAGCTGCAATGATACCAGGGTACACCAGTACAAAATATACAAACATGTAGTTAAAATCATTACATGCTCTTAAGACAGGATTATTGACAACACTTCTAAACGCCGAGATCAGGTCATGGTCTCAGATGTTGCCACATAGACTAATTTATCCTTTTAATTTTACATAATATATGTTATAGTTTCCATTGTAATTTTCTAATTTATTGTATGTTGTTGCTTTTAGTCATATAGACTAATGTTATGTATATACAGATGTGTGTGTTGTATATATATTATATAATATAATAAGATATTATAATTATATATCTACTGTATATAGTGCTGTCCAAACTTAGCGTGGTTAACGCAGACGATATATCTTTAGTAGGTAAGTTATAGGGGTGTTAAAAGTATTTAATACAATTAACGCAGGGGCGGAGCTAGGGTTTGCCAGCCCACTCACAACTGCTGCTTCTGTCTATTTTTTCTTATCAAGAATTGCATGCACATCTGTGGGAGCTACTCTGTAACCTGCATCATTATTATTAAAGCGCTAACGAAAACTGGATCAAAAAAGGTAAAAAGAGTTATGAGAAAATATGATACAGATTACACGTCATGTTCAGCAGATTCTTAAAAGTCAGCCAAAATTAACTGGTAAACACTTACTTGAAGGGGTGTGCATAGATTGATCATGGACCGAAACCCCTCCCTTAATTTAGAATGGACACATGGTACATGAATATGAGGTTTTTGTATGCATGTTATGACAACTGTCTTAAGTGTTCATTCCGCATCAGTTAAGTAATTTTTAATGCTAATATGACTATTTATTGACCTAACCATACCCCTGCACCGTACACTACCTATATAGCCCAATATCAAAGACATATCAATACCTAAATGTCATTCTTGTAATTAAAATACCTAACGAACGAATGACACTTAATGATGGACGTGTATTCCTGATTTAGATGTCAGTATTAAGTGGTTCATGTCAGTCTTATGCACACCCCTTCAAGTAAAGTGTAACCAAATAACCTAATAAACAGTTACTATGATGATTGTTCATTAAAGAACAAATTTAATTCAATTTATGTATGTCTGTGTGTGTATATATATATATATATATATATAGATATATATAATATAATATATATATACAGCGTTCTGCATGGAAACCTAGATGGTGTGCGTCAAAGTTTATAAACCAATCTGACAATAATGACATCATTATCACATTGACACAGCTGATTGGTTCTCTCCGGGGTCGGGTAGCAATGAGCTCGCTGTCTAAACATTAAAATATAGGACTATGTTACTTGCGTAGCTAGTTGCGCTTGCTTCAGAAACAACCCCAACTTCCCAAGCGCCACTGTATAGACTGTACGAGGTGATTGATGTACGCTACAGGGGTATTTCATGCTGATGTTTATGTTTTGCACAGCAGCAAATATTTTCTTACATGCTCACATGCAGTATGTTGTAGATGTAGGAATAGCAGTCTGGTATTACTCTGCCGCTTATTTAGCAAGAACAGGAGCGTAGCAGAGCTATTCCACGCCAAGACCAAATACATTAACAGCTAGTACTATGTACAGCCAATCACCTCCGAGAGCGGTCATGGTACAGAAAATATATTATCTATATTAAATATGATATACCAAAAATGACAAAAAACTTATAAGCAGTTTGCAGTTATTTGTATTCAATTGGTATATGTATGAGATGTGTTTTTTAATAGCAGTATGTTATATTAATTATAAGTATAGCTTAGTATTGTTATAAATAGGGTTGTTACCAAGGCTACTTTTCTGATTTCCCTTTACATTTTTTGTGGTTTGTTGTCACCTATTTATATTTTATGTTATTTCAGCTTGATCTAATGATAAAAAAAATATTTTAATGATTTAGAGTTAGTTAATAACAACACTGATCCAGACTCAAATAAATGATGTAAAGCGAGCCAATCCTATTAGAGTTTGCCAGATCAAGAATATGCTTTCCATTTGTGTCCAACATGCGTCCACTCTTCACAGGCTCTGCTAGAGAAAGAGCAGCAGGAGATACAGAAGGTGTTTGCTGCAGTGATGGAGGCGCTGAGGGAAACAGAGCAGGTGCTGATCGCTCCTCTGGAGGATGGAAGGAGGTGTTTGGAGAATGAGATGGATGAGAAGACACAACAAATACAAAAAGACATCCTCAAGTACAAGGAGGCCATCGCCACTTTGCATCACACTAAGAGTGAGGAAGATGACGTCTTCTTTATCCAGGTTAGTCAAACATGATGCACCGACTAATATTTTATGTAATAATTTAATTATAACAATTTTAGTAAATGTTTAATGCATGTTTTTCCCTTTCTCAGTCTTACCCGGCTGTGCCAGCTGAGTTCACAGATGACTGGACGGTTTCCATTGACACTGAGTTAAACTTTGGCACGATGAGAAACACAAAGACAGCCTTAATGGCGGCGATTGAGACGCATCTGGAGAAACTTTGCACTGTCGGTGAGTGATTATATCTGAGAGTTGTGATGTAATTAGAGTTAGGCGTTTGGATAAGCTTATTTGAACTCATACTACTCTGTTTGATTGCCCTTATGAAAAATAAATACACTTCAGCATACATTTAGAAAGAGTACTTTTTATGAAAATCATATACTTTCAAAGATATACTTAAGTGTTAACTGAATGTAATATTTTAAATGTTAAATGCAGTTAAATGGCAGTGTATTGTAGTTTAAATTTATATTTAATGCAATTAGTTGAATTTTAGAGTATTTTTACATACTTAAGTATGACTTAAGTACATCTTTATATGTAATTTCCTAATTACTTTTAGTCTTTAAAATATGGTTAAAGTCTTGACAAGCTGACAAACATGTATGATAAACTAAAATATACTTTAATGGCATTCCTATTAAAACTTTAATTTGACTATTACAAAGCACACTTTTTAAGTGTACTTAAGTGTGTTACGAAATATGATGAAAAGGGTCTTCTGTACTGGAAGTCACTTAAGTGTGCTCGTTTTATTTCATTTCTATATATTTATTCTGCGAGTACATTTTAATATAAATACTGTTAGAGATGAAAAGTGCACATTTAATACAATTAAGTGCACTTAATTAGGTGCACAGGCACGAATGACACTTCAGATTTTGTTGAGAAGAGGTGGACATGTACTTTACAGTAAAATTTAAGTATCATTGTTTATGAATATGGTTATTGAACAGTATCAATGTGTATCTTTATTACAGTGGGTACTGAAGATCAGATCCCCCGTAAAATTGCACATCTTATGGATATGCAGCGATTTGTGCTAAATAATTTAGTTATTTTTTTTCCTTATTAATATGACCGCACCCCATATGACAGAAAACACAGATTATGTGACAGTTGTGCAGATTTATTAAAAAAGAAAATACTGAAATATCAAGATGTCCTAAGTATGAAGCACCCACTTGCTTCGCAGTAGGTAAGTAGAAAGCACCCTTGATAATACAGCCATGAGGTTCTTTTTTTATTGAAAGAGGGCAACAAGTTTTCACACCGGATTGGGGATCCTCGCCATTCCTCTGCCATTCCTCCTCCAGTTCTGTCAGGTTGGATGGTAAACTTTGGTGGACAGCCATTTTTAGGTCTCTCAAGAGATGCTCAATTGGGTTTAAGTCAGGGCTCTGGCTGGGCATTCAAGAGCAGTCACAGAGTTGTTGTGAAGCCACTTTTTCGTTATTTTAGCTGTGTGCTTAGGTTCATTTTCTTGTTGGAAGGTAAACCTTCGGCCCGGTCTGAGGTCCTGAGCACTCTGGAGAAGTTTTTCGTCCAGGATATCCCTGTGCTTTGCCGCATTCATCTTTCCCTCGATTGCGTCCTGTCCCTGCAGCTGAAAAAACACCCCCACAGCATGATGCTGACACCACCATGCTTCACTGTTGGGACTTTATTAGACAGGTGATGAGCAGTGCCTGGTTTTCTCCACACATACTGCTTAGAATTAAGACCAAAAAGTTCTATCTTGGTCTCATCAGACCAGAGAATCTTTTTCTCACCATCTTGCAGTCCTTCAGGTGTTTTTTCATGTGTCTTGCACTGAGGAGAGTTTTCCGTCGGGCCACTCTGCCATAAAGGCCCGAATGGTGGAGGGCTGCAGTGATGGTTGACTTTCTACAGCTTTCTTCCATCTCCCGACTGCATCTCTGGAGCACAGCCGCAGTGATCTTTGTGTTCTTCTTTACCTCTCTCACCAAGGTCTTCTCCCCCGATAGCTCAGTTTGGCCGGACGGCCAGCTACAGGAAGGGTTCTGGTCATCCCAAACGACTTCCATTTAAGGATTATGGAGGCCAAAGTGCTCTTAGGAACCTTAAGTGCAGAAGAAATTTTTTTTGTAACCTTGGCCAGAACTGTGCCTTGCCACAATTCTGTCTCTGAGCACTTCAGGCAGTTCCTTTGAACTCATGATTCTCATTTGCTCTGACATAAACTGTGAGCTGTAAGGTCTTATATAGAAAGGTGTGTGGCTTTCCTAATCAAGTCAAATAAGTATAATCAAACACAGCTGGACTCAAAATGAAGGTGTAGAACCATCTCAAAGAATATCAGAAGAAATGGACAGCACCTGAGAAAAATATATGAGTGTCACAGCAAAGGGACTGAATACTTAGGACCATGTGATATTTCAGTTTTTCTTTTTTAATAATCTGCAAAAATGTCAACAATTCTGTGGTTTTTTGTCAATATGGGGGGTATGGGTGTACATTAAGAGGAAAAAAAAAAATTAACTTAAAGGATTTAGCAAATGGCTGCAATATAAAAAAAAATGAGTGAAAAATTTAAGGGGGTCTGAAATACTTTCCGTACCCACTGTATGGTTCAGACAGTCTCGTGCTTGTAAATTTGATTTGTAAATTTGTTTACCATTTTATCTTTTCTTATTTCAGAAATTAGAAGGATCCACAGCTTCTCAGGTAAGTGTTGGAAACATTTCTGAGCGTGTTGCATGTTTACGAATCTCTCAAACGTCCAGTAACTGAGAATCTGGTCTTTGCGCAGTTAGAAGTTGGACTCTGGAAAGCAGAAAAAACGGCTTCGACTCCGCACTTACAGGTGTCCGGAGTACGGTAAAGAGGGTGCGAGACTACCGGAGCGAGTGAAACGTCTCCGGGCAGCCCACAACAGTTCAGACTGGTCGGAGGAGTCCTGGGAAAACCGTGCATCACGTCGGGAAGAGTTTCTGGGTGGTGGACAGTTGGGGGGGGGGGGAAATAAGGTGGGGCTGGGAGCTGGGGTGTGATGAGGGAGGAGCGAAACCGGAAGGCACAGTGTCCTACAAACCACATGCCGAGGGTATACTGGGACATCGTGCTCTGCACGGTCAAAAAAGGTACACTGCGCTTTCGAAGCCCCTACAGTCTGCTCTATCTCCTCCAAACCCCGGAAAGCTGGGGGTTTGTGGATTATGAGGAGGCTATGGTCTCCTTCTATGATATGGAGGCTCTGTCACATATTTACTCATTCACTCTGTGCAGCTTTAATGGAGCCATCCGTCCGTACTTCAATCCTCATCCCAACAAAGACGGATCCAACTCAAGCCCGTTGGTCATTTGTCCTGTCAATCAAACTGACATCTCTGTGTGAAAGTAAGGCCTGATTTTGAGAGTTTGAAATGTGAAGTATCAGAATATTCATAAATATTATGATTGCCTTTCGTTTATGTCTTTGTTTTCTTCTTTGGTATGATATCCTCTGTAGTACTTTGAGTGGTTTGAAAAGCAAACAAGCATTGAGGTGAAAATTATACATTGTACATCTAGAGATATTTATAGAGCATTAAAAATTGATATATATATATATTTAAGAATATTTTAATGAACAGGGTGCTGTCCTCCAAATTTCTACTAAAATAATTAAAAAAATGTATCTATAGAAATATTCTATCTATCTATCTATCTATCTATCTATCTATCTATGTCTATTCTATCCATCCATCCATCCAGCCAGGCCATCCATCCATTCCATCCATCAATGCTATGCCATTCACATCCATCCATCCATCCATCTCTGACATTCATATCTCTCTATCTGTCTTTAAATGTGAATATTCATATGAATGTTAACAGACTACATGTTACTGTGAAATGGCAATTAAACTATTAAACTAGCCAATTGTATATGCATGTGAAATGTTGCATTTATGCATTCATTTAAGAAAAATACGGAGCCCCGTCCAATATGACATTGCATAGAAAAAATAATACAATCGGCACACGATTTTATAAATCGATACGTGAACCGAAACAAATTTTATAAATTTTTTTGAGCATGTATGTGCGGGGCTCGTAAAATAACAAAATAAATATTTTTTAATATTTTTTTTCTTAATATAATGTGGTGAAATATTATTACAATTTAAAACTGTTTTCTATTATAATATATTTTATTATAGATATTATGTTTTAATAATTGTAGGTATTAAGAGGGAGAGCTTGTCTATCCACACACTCATGAACAAATCTTTCACATTTCATGTAAATCACGGCCTGAGAGCAGGACAGACGAGTGAATAACACATGCAGATCCACAGGGAAGTGCTTGCTTGCTCCAGAGACTGGAGAAGAGTGCTGAATGTTCTCAAAAAAGTATTACTTTTATTTCTAACTGCTTGCATTAGTCACTTTCTGAAGTGTGGGCTTTTAATATCTGAATGAGGAAAACAATCTGTCAGGTTTGATAAAACTCTGCTGAGGAAAAAATAAAAAAAAAATCCTGACAATGGTTCATAAGATGAAAGCATTTGAAATGTCAGCATTTGAGTGTTTCTAAAGACTTCAAGACGCAAACTACTCTGAGAAATGATGAGTCAGCCGGTGCTTGACACTCCTCAGAGTTATTTGTGGTTTTCTGGCAGCCGCAGGAGTTGAGTGATGGATTCTGTGCAGAAGGTGTGTCAGGATCAGGTTAGGTGAGACATCATGATACAATTATCACATTCACTTTATCGGTTCAGTTTAAAGTTCACAGATTCATGTGTTTCGCTGATCCCGGAACAATAGTGTTATCAAAGAAACGTAATTTAAACCCTGTCCGTCACCCCAACCCAGGGGCAGACTGAGCCTAAAAAGTGGCCCCTGGCACAGAGCGGCCCACAACACACCACATATAACACACTGGCTCATTATGCAAAGAGTAGTTTTCAACACCACTTACCAACTTTAAATTAAAACATAAATTGCATTTAACATTTTTAACCGTATTTGTCCAGCTTTAGAAAAAATGTGCCTAAGGTGAGCAGTAGTTTGCATCTCTAACATTAGGATGGACATTTCTATAACACCAAAGAGGAGAACACTTAGCAGGATATGAGGCCAGGATAAAAACTGAATAAATAATCCCAAACTTTAAGCAGAGACAGAGATTTTCCATTAAGGTGTGAGGTTTTTAAAAAAAATTTATAAAGGCAATTTGTCTAATCCAAATCGCTGTACCCTTTCATTTAAATATTTACATTTATTCAATAAATGCAATTGGAATAAGAAGACAATACAGGGCGGTTACCGATCAAATGAAAATCAGACAAAATCAATCTTTGCACTGCAGTAGTGGCATTTAGACAAATTGTTTCACAAATGCATAGGTAATAAGGTTAATATTTTAAATTAATATATTACGGTGTCTATATATGTATAAATATTTATATATTATATACATATATACACACACACACACACACCCCACACACACAAACAGACACACCACACACACACACACACCACACACACACACACACACATACATATATAATATATCTATATAAATATGAAATTCGGCGGGTAAAAATAAGAAAGAAAATATACTGTAAATATGAAACTAATAATGCCAGGTAGGAACAATGTCACTGTCTTAATGAATGAGTCATTGGTTAATTTCTTCATTATTCAGCGATTTGTTCAAATGGCTGATTCATTTAGGAATGAAGCAAGTGACTGTCTTAATGAATGAGTCAGTGAATCTTTGCAATTCATTAAAAAACGCTGAATCATTGAAGAACGAAACAGCACTGTGTTAATCTGAGATGCAAACGTTCTTCTGCGACTATTTTGGAGCAAATAACCAGTATGGAAATGTTTTTCAATGTAGGATGCATTAGAGAATATAAGCTTAAACTTAGCCTACAGTAGTTTGAATTCATTCATTGGATTATAAAATTATATATAACATTGAATAAAGTGTATAATAGTGATGATCTTAAAAGGAGGACAAATGAGTCGGACAGATGGCCTCCCTATTTAACATTTTTATCTTAATACTTTGGCACTACTGCGTTTCAGCCTCGTCTGTTTCAGCTCGGTCACTTAACTCAAATTTGGCCAGCAATAAACCTGATTCAATTTTTTGTAGAAATATATATATATATATACACTTGCACTGATTTACATAAATTTCAATTTTATTTCACTTTAAATTATATTTCATGTATATTTCAGTCTTGTATGCTTTGGTTGTTTGTGAATAATTCCTTTTTGCGTGGCCATGCATTAAAACTAAATATCTATAATATGCACAAAGTAACCGTATAGAAACAGAAGTACTGTAGAGTCATTGCATGGCTCGTGATTCAGCACTGTTTAGTATGAGACGTCTCCTGCACCGGACAGATCATCATGGTGTCTGACGCCTTGTCGCAGCAGTAGAGGTAGAAAAACGGGAAGAGTTTCTCTTTAAACGAGTCCATAAAGGTGTAGATGTGACCTTTATTTTGTATGTCGTAGAACGACACCTGTCCTTCTTCGTAGTCCACATAGACGCCCACTCTCTTCAGCTTGGGCTCGATGGAGAGCAGGAGGGGTGGAGAGGAAGAAACGCGATATTCCTGGCCTTTCTTCATGGCTAGAGCCCAGTAGCCGTGAGCCGTGCTCACCGAAATCCTGCCTTTTCTGTTGACGGACGCCCGGGCCACACCGATGTACCAGTCGTCCTTCTCGCCCACCTGGACCTCCCAGTAATGGCGTCCCGAGGACAGTCCCTCGCGGCTGAGAGCGATCACCACCGTGTCGAAGCGCTCAGGTGTGTCGGCCAGGTCCTGCCATGTGCCCAGGTGACGGATCTGATGGCCACCCTCGGACAGCTGCAGCCAGGGGTTCGCCGTGTCCGGGTCAAAGGTGATGTCCACTTCATAGGGAGCATACAACAGAGACGTGAGCGAAAAACCAAACAGACAGGATGACATAAACACACTTAAATGCAAAGTGGACTAGTGATGCAAAACAGATAAAATATACAAGGAAACATTACCTGAGTACTTCTGAACTCTCTTCAGCTCTGTTAATGATGACAAAAATAAATAGAATACATTTAATTTGTTTTACAGGTTGGATTTCACTGAAGATTTTTTTTTCACTTCTGTTTTTCTGCCTTATTAAGATGGTTGAGTGTCTCATTTATAAATACAGAGTTCTGGCATGAAACTCTAGATGGCGCAGTCCGATAGGTCTAACTCAATCTGACCTAATGACATCATTATCACATGGCACAGCTGATTGGTTCTCTCCTGTGTTGGTAGCCAATGAGCTCACTGCTCAACATTCAAATATATGACTAGTGTTTGCTTTAACAGTTGCAGAAACCCTCCCCCTTCCCCAGCTCCACCTGTATAGATCTGCTACGAGGTGATTCATGTATGCTATATGGGGGTTATTTCATGTATGTTATATTTATATAATGACACATTTGCAATGATGAAGTTGCAATATTATTCATTTAAAACTTTAAGTGTAACATTGAATGACACTATGGTTAACTTTGTGCTTCAAAACCTGTTCCCGGAGGGTCAATGTCCCGCAGGGTTTAGCTCCAACACGCTTGCCTGGATGTTTCTAATAAGTCTGAAGAGCTTGCTAAGCTGTTTCAGGTGTGTTTAATTATGGTTGGAGCTAAAGTCTCCAGAGGGTCAGGTGTTTGGACACCCCTGTACTGCTTTAAAGGATGACAAAAGATTATTAAAATATAATGATTTAAAATGAACTTTAATTAAAACTGGTAATTTTAAATCACAAAGGGCACGTTTTAAGTGTACTTAATTGTTAAGAAACCGTCATGAAAGTGTCTCTCTTTAAGTACATTTAAGTGGCTTTTCATTTCATTAATATTATATTATCTGCAATTACAGTTTTTTTTTTTTTAAATATACTTTTAAGATTTGAAAAACACTACAAGTGCACATTTGGTACAAATAAGCACATTTCTCTTTCATTAATTTTTCACAGTTACAACCAAACTGATTTAAAGCAGTGCCACTTGTTGTGGTGAAAATAAATTGTCAGTGCAGAAAAGTGCTCTTACCTATTTCTGCGAGTTTTTCTACTTCTTCAGTAAGAGTCTCCACTAGTTTGAGCACAGCTCTTCTGGTGGTGCCCACACATAGATCCGCATACACACAGGTCTCAGACCAGTCTTTAGTGTGTGGATGAGACATTAACGATGGAAAGTTCTAGAGGAGAAGAGAGTGGACATTATTAAAGAAGCTGACATACAACAGAGATCTGCAGACTCAAACATCCTTTGAATGTGGTTGCAATCAATGATCACAAAACATGTTAGATGCCATTTACACCTGTACAATTAGTTTATACATTAGTAAGAATTATAATGTCACTTGCTCAACACGAAAAGCATCTCTGAAGTAAAATGCTCCACCTGCAGGAAGTGAATGTGGTCTTCAGTGTGAGAGAGATACTCTAACTCTGTGTTTCTCAATTTCAGAACATCTATTTCCTGCTCTATTTCTTGTATTTGTCCGTTGGCCCAGCTCTCGGTCTTCCTCTGTTTCTCCTCGATGTCCAGCACCAGCTCAGCCTGGGCTTTCTGGACCGCTCGGATCAGGTCCGAGAACACCTGCATGCTGTCCTCAATTTCTGTGTGAGCACTGCTCTGTGATCAGGAAGAGAGACACAGTAATGATAGACGGGGAGAAAAAAAAGAAAGAAAAACTTTTTGTGAGAATTTTAGGCTTATGACATACTGTGAGTATATTATATATATTATATATATATATAGTATATATATATATATATATAATATATATATTATATAATATATGAACTGCCTTTTTGTAGTGCACGATTCACAACAGTAAGCATATAATAATAACTGATGTTGGGTGGGCTTTCGCGGGGAAATGTCAAAAAATGTTTTTTTTTTAAATACAGAAGCCTGTAATCCAACTCGTTACAACAACATCAGAGATATGCTTTTCAGAGACAGCAACAACAAGACTTCAAAAGGATCCAAACAGTCCAGAGACGGTTCTTTATCGCCTCAACAGGTAGATATTAGCAACGCATATGTGAATGTCGTGTTCCATAATTTTTGTTTCTCTTTATTGTGATGGTGTCCCAACAGACATTCTACTGACTATAAGTAACTTTGCAAGTATGTCAACTTATTCTAACCCTAACCCTACCAGTCTACTAATACTCTACTAATACTTTGATGAGAGTTAGTAGATATGTAGGTGCAATGTTACTTATAGTCAACAGAATGTGTTAAAGGGACCATCGAAATAAAGTTAAACCCTTCTGTCCATGTTAACTAAGTTGAAGCACTTCAAATTGCTGATAGACATACATAAACACTTAAACTTACTTTGTTCAACTCTATGGTGTGTTTGATGTCATCAACTTTCTTCAGCCGCTCCTGGATCATCTGCTTAACTTCAGCTTCAGTTTTCCTCAACAAGGCCTGTCAATCACAATGCATTGTGTTAAATATTTAAAATCGCCTCTGGCATAGCTCTACTTGGTGATGTTTGAATGCGTGCCATAATTTTTATTTATTTTAGTTTTTTGGCAGCGGCTATTTACACAAAGTGCAAAAAATGATATATTATATTTACACTATGTAAAAAATAGTAGCATTTTCATTGCAATAATTGTAAATAGTTGTTTGATTTTCAGTATTGTAGTACATTATAAAACAGTATGCAATAATAACGTATTGAGTGTAAATTGATCATTTTTATTCAAATTATTAAATTGATGCTGCCGTCTTATTGGGACAGTAATGCCCTCCCTATACCTACCCCTACCCAATAAACATCCGTTAGACACTTTATTTCCAAATTTTTATTGAAAATAAATGCCTTTCCGATCTGATATCCTTTCCGATCTGATATGTGATGTCGAACTTGGGTCGATCGCATAAAAAAAAAACATTTGGTCATTATATATAGCGGACAAAAATAAGAGCACTGGCCACTATAAAAATTGCTGTTGTCATGACAAGTGGCACATCTACCTTTTTCTCGGTCCACTCTCGTTCGACAGGAACAGTGTAATGTGCCCTGTGGTCCATCTCTGTGCACAGCACACACACTATGGTCTGATCCTTCTTACAAAACAGCTCTAGTAACCTCTCATGCTTCTTACACATACAGTCCTCCAGGTTCTGCACGGGTTCGATCAGCTTGTGTTTGGTGAAGCGGGAAGTGTGGGTCTTTAAGTGCTCCTCACAGTAAGACGTCAAACAAACCAAGCAGGACTTTACTGCCTGTCGCTGAGGGCCAGTGCACACGTCGCAGGACACCTCTTGGGCCCATGGTCCATTAGCAGGTATCAGTTTAGGCATTTCTGTGGGGAGTTCCACAGGGCTCTGTCCTGGGTTCAGTTGCGTTATCTTCTGAAGTTTCGCAACTGGGTTTGTTCTAATTTCCTTAAACTGTTCAGAGATTTCCCTCAGCACTGTGTTGATGCTGATGTCGGGCTGCTTGAAGAAAGTCTTTTTGCACATCGGACACATAATACGGGCACTGGACTTCCAGTAGCTGCCAATGCATGCCATGCAGAAGTTGTGTCCACAAGGGATAGAGACAGGGTTGGTAAACACATCCAGACAGATGGCACAGTGCACCTGCTCCTCCGCTAACATGCTGGTGGGAGATGCCATTCCTGCATAGACAGAGGGAGAATCATGTGCCCTCCAAACAGATGCAGACTTCCAACTTTGAATAAAAATAATCTTAGAATGTTATAGAACGAATGAGAGTCATATCTATATATATATATATTATATATATATAATATATACTATATATATCTATATATATATATATATATACAGCAGAGAATGTCCAAACTTAGTGTGACAGTTTGATGATCCAATAGAGTTATGAGGTTTAGTTACAAGCTGTTTAATACTTTTCATCTAAAATATGTAAACCCCACAGACAGACAAAGAGGATGACCAGTAGCGTTGGTTTATGAAAATCAAATAAAAACCAAAATTAAATATGGACATATGAGGTTTACACCCAACAGCGATGATATAGTTATAGTTTATTAAAGTCAACATGAACCTGCATTCACAGCCCATTTTACTTCCATAATGTGATGTATTTATAAGCAAAATATATTAATGTTATGACAAAAATAGGATCAAGTAGGTTGGTGTTTGAGATCATCCATCAGGAATTGATTGTATCGTGAGAAGTTGATGTTTTATGTCAGAACTGAACAGGGCCTAAATGCAGTATTTCAGCATATTTCAATGAAAAACAATTATTTTAGTTACCTTTTCATTATTTGCTAAGACTTTAGAAAGGCTTTATTACCTATAACAGTACCCTATAAATTAAGGTAGTTTCAAAGCAATAAAATGGAGTAGTGTGGATGATGAATGGTGCACAATAATTTTTGAATAACTTATCCCATAAAACTAGAACAAAATTAGCACAAATCCTAAAAATGGATAAATTACCAGTCCATTTTTAAACATACTCGGTGGCATTATTGACAGCTGTGCAGTGTGTTAAATATACATTTGGATTTGATTATCAGTCTGCCTGTTGCCTTGCACTCTTAGCAACATGCAACAGTCTTTGACACAGAAAGACTTCAGTAATATGTAAAGCCTGACTATTCATAGGACCAAAGATTAACATCACTCCAAAAATACTAGGCTTCCCAGACTCCTGCTCCTTTTTGGATCCATAACACCATTCAGTCTATAGTTTTTAAAGGCTGATTATTAAACACATTTTTGCAGACTTAGCAATACTTATCCATTATTATTGTTTGGCAACAGAAGAGCTTCAAGATGTTTGAGTGTGCTTTCATTAGCAAATGAGTCCTTGTCTACACATCTTGGCTATGCATTTGCTGAAATGACATGCAGAACATGCAGTTTCTTCAGTCATCTTCATTAACTCTACAGTAGCTTTTTTGACTTGAAGAGTCAGTGTTTTAAAGAGAGACTCACCGGCGGTTTGTTGTAGTCAAATGGCACTGACCACAATGACTGTCCTGGTCTGGACAGCAGAGACATGCGGGACAGCTGGCGGGACAGTTACCCTGAAATATCCCCCCTCACCCATCCCCATAGCCTAGTTTTGCTTTTACACCCCTGTCTACATAGAGGCTATTCTAGTTTCAGGAAATATTAACCATTCACTGACTCAAGCTGCTTTTATTTAGCAGTCATCTATTATATATTCACGCATGGCATGGAATGACAAATTAATATTATACATTTTATTCAAAAGTTCTGAAAAACTCATTACAAACCTGTATCCAAACATCCTGGTTGTAAAAATTAACACAGGAAATATATAAGTGATCTGATCTATACGATTGATATATTCTCCATTTAGCTTATTCCTGTAGTCGTACCACCCATACAGATTCATTACATTTTTTAATAGAGTAAAACAAATTCAGATGCATAAATGACTGGGTTAGAGTGTGGATTTTGACAAGTTGTTACAATTCTATACTTCTGTTCACAAGTTGAAAAATGGTCAAACTTCAATTTAGTGTTCATGTTAATAGTAATGTGGAGCCAAAGTGGACCAAAGTACACTACCGTTCAAAGGTTTGGAGTCAATAACTTCAAAGACTTTTTCATTATCTTTAAAACATAAAAATGGGTAATGCAAATATATAGGAAACAATAGGGGAAGGAAAGCAACAGGCACATCAGATCAAAAGTTGGTTGCCAGTAAGATTTTATGGTCACTAAGGTTGCATTTATTTGATCAAAGATGCAGTAAAAACAACAATACTGTGAAATAACCGTTTTCTTTGTCAATATCTGTTCAACTGTAATTGACTTGTGATGCGCAGCTGTATTTTCAGCATCATTACTCCAGTCTTCAGGATCACATGATTCTTCAGAAATCATTCTAATATGCTGATTTCCTGCTCAAGAAACACTTTGATTATTATCAATGTTGAAACAATATAAATCTTTTCTAACATTATAAATGTCTTTACTATCACTTTTGATCAATTTAATGCATTCTTTCTGAACAAGACTGCATTTCTTTCTTACTGACCCCAAACGTTTTAACAGTAGTGCATATGTATTTTGAACTGTCTGCATCCTTCAAAGTAACATAGTCTTCTTACACTAGATGCATGCTGGTTCCCATACTGTGTTTTAAGATTTACAGAGAAAACTCTTATAAAAAGTGTTTTATTTGTCCAGAATCCAAGAAACTCGTGCATCAGAGTGAGTTTGCCGTCTCAGCTGTGTTTAACAGCGGTGATGACCAGCGCTCCGGGGTTCTTTCCGTCCTGGTTGATGCAAGGGCTGAAAATAGGGTAGACACTCTCAGTGAATGCATCGGTGAATGTGTAGAGATGAGAGCGTGTCTTCACGTCGTAGAAGGACACCTGGCCAGCTTCGTAGTCCAGAAAGATGCCCAGCTTCTGAGGCAGTGTGGAGAGATGCAGAGGAACTCTGTTGCCAGTAAGAGCTTTTACTTCTCCGCTCTTCAGCCATAAACACCAGAAGCCTCCTTCTGGACTGAGGCGGATCTCTCCTTTGCGTTTCACCGACCCCCGGGCCACTCCTACGGTCCAAGCGGTCTTGTGTCCCACGTCCACCTCCCAGTAGTGTCTGCCGGAGTAAAGACCCTCGCGCGCCAGGACAAACAGCGCTGGGTTGAAGCACCGCGGCGTGTCCGAATGCATGGAGCTCTTTCGCTGCTCTTCATAGCGCACCTGCCGGCCGTCCTCGGAAAAACAAAGATCACGCTGAGCTGTGGCAGAATCCAAGATCACCTCACCTAGAGAGGAGACCGATATCAGTTAAGTCTCTCATTGGGGAACGCAAAAATAGACAGAAATGAGTGAGTCATTGAATCATTCGTTCAACCAATTTGTTCAACAATGCTGCTTCATTCAGGGACAAAACACCACTGCGTGTGCTTGACACACAACAGCTACACTGAATATATATATATATAATATATATTATATATACAAATATATATTTCTAATTTCGAAACAGTTTTCACTAAGAAATGCTAGTAGATAATTACGAAGTAGTAACACATTGAATTAAATGTGACGTTTTGAAGTAGGAAGACTGAAATAGTACTAATAGTACTCTGGTACTCAATGTAGATTTTTAGCTTTTTTTTACGATTGGCAGAGCAAAAAAATATACAAAATAACTGACAGGATTGTGCCTAAAATGCAAGTTGCTCAATATTTGTTTACTGAACTGTGGTTAAAAACTTGTGTCGTGTTGCTCTTTAATTGCTTAAATTCATCATCAGCTGATTTAATTATGGTTTTGAGTATTGTTCTTTATAGGCATAATGCATACTGTTTAATTTTGAATCAGGTATTTGCTTTAGGTCAAAGTCTGTGCTTGTGCAGCTCTTGAGATTTCCCTTTAAGGATGGATTATCACAGTTGTCTCATAGAAAACAGATGTGAGAGTGTGATTTATAAGAGATCACGATGTAATGATGACCTGTGAAATCTGTCATTTTGTGAAGATATTGTGAGATCTGCTTGTTAATGATTGGTTCCTATTGTGTTGTTATGTGGTTGCTAAGTAGTTTTATTATTATGTAGTTGTTGGGGTGTTTTGGCTGGTTGCTTTATAACTGTATAAATTATAAACTGATTCTCATTAAAGCAACTGTATTAAAGTTCATCATTCAAGAGCAGTCAGTGATTGTTCTCTTTGTGTTTTGTTGTTTTATTAACATTAAAGGCAGTGGCGGCTGGTGGGAAATGTTCTAGGTAGGGTGTCTCGTCACGTTAAGACTTGAAACATTTTAAATAAAGATAATTGTTTTACCAGTTCAAGTCTGATATTCTCTTTTGTAGATATGGCGTGGCTGCATATTCCTTAAAATAATAGTTAAGTATAGAAATTAGGTACAATTACTTAATTACTACAGTTACTTCACACTGGTTTTGTCATAAATCAGTGTAATACTTGATAATGCAGTGGCAGTGAGCTCAAGCCTGCACTCTAGAGGAACAGATTGAGATTTGACTTGTGTGAACGTTGATCTAAAAATAACTTTGTCTCTCTCATATCTTAATCCATATGATACGATATTTTTTCAGCTGAAAAAGATTGAAACATGGAAATGATCCATACAGTCCTGCAGTGTTCATATGACTGTGTTAGTTACTAATGCGAATATGAATGGCTCTTACTTGCATAGTTTTGCAGCTTCCGGAGTTCTGAAAGGAAAATAAACACTTCATGAAAAATACTGCCAGTTTGAAATGAATTGGGAAGTGCAGGGAAATGCTTCTTCACCTTTCCCATAAAGCCGTTTGACCTCGTGTTGGAACTTGTCCACCAGAAAGCAGACAGACTTCCTGATAGTGCTGAGGTACAGATCCGTGTTCACGGACACAGCTGACCAATCAGACGGCTCCGGTGGAGGAGGAAGAGATGGCAGGAACTGGAAGAAAAACAGTAGGTTTAATTAACAAAGCTCAGATGCACACACTGTTTTCTAGGAACTGGAAACATTTTTTATTTAAATAAATGTTTTCTCATTTTCTCAAAGGTTTGGAGTCACACTGCCTCAGATTTTCCCGTGGGTTTGAAAGAAAAGTAATATTGTGAAATATGATTACAATTTAAAATGTTTTCTGTGTGAATGCATTGTAAAATGTGATATATTGCTGTGCTCAAAGCTGTATTTTCAGCATCATTACTCCAGTCTTAAGTGTCACATTATCCTTCAGAAATCATTATAATATGCTGATGTGCTGCTCAAAAAAACATGACTGATTATCATCAATGTTGAAAACAGTTGTGCTGCCCAATATTTTTGTGGAAACCATGATGCATTTAATTTTTCAGGATTCTTTGATGAATAGAAAGTTCAAAAGGACAGCATTTATTTTTAAAAGAAACATTCTGCAACATTATAAATGTCTTTACTGTCACTTTTGATCAATTTAATGCATCCTTGATGAATACAAGTATTCATTTCTTTCAAAATAATCAAACGTTGAATGGCAGTGTATAGTGACCTGTAGAAAGAGCACCCTGTCCTGTGTGAGCGAGTGCGTCCAGCTCGCTGCTCCTCTTCCTCAGGGTGTTGAGCTCGTGCTCCAGGCCGTTGGACAGATCTTTGGCCTGCTGCTCCGCTTGTTTCTGCCGCGTCGTGATGAGCTCCAGCAGCTCGGCCTGAGACTGTTCCAGCAGCCGCTGCAGCTCCGCGTAAACCGCCCAGCTCTCCTCGACCTCCCTCTGACTGCTGTCCTGAATACAGAGAGGATGCCATGTGTCATCATACAGCAGCTGACCGAATAACCCTTATTTAAGATTGATTATGTATTATTTTGTCTCCTTTCTCCGCATATTTACATTTCAGTCATGACAACTCTCGGAGGGATTAGCATAGTAATGAACATGGCAATGTTAATGTATTTGGTCTTAGCAGAATAGATCTGCTACGCTGCTGCTAGTACCGAGACTTGCTACTGCCAATACATCCACAACATGCTGCTGTGAGCATGTAAGAAATATTGCTGCTGCAAATATAACATACATGAATCACCTCGTAGCAGATATGTACAGGTGGATCTGGGGAAGGTGGAGGATTTCTGAAGCAAGCTGCACTGCTACGGCAAGCACTAGTTACAGTGGGGGAAAAAAGTATTTAGTCAGCCACCAATTGTGCAAGTTCTCCCACTTAAAAAGATGAGAGAGGCCTGTAATTTTATCATAGGTATACCTCAACTATGAGAGACAAAAATGAGAAAAAAAAATCCAGAAAATCACATGTAGGATTTTTAAAGAATTTATTGCAAATTATGGTGGAAAATAAGTAATTTGGTCAATAACAAAATTTCATCTAAATACTTTGATATATACCCTTTGATGGCAATGACAGAGGTCAAACATTTTCTATAAGTCTTCACAAGGTTTTCACACACAATGTTGCTGGTATTTTGGCCCATTCCTACATGCAGATCTCCTCTAGAGCAGTAAATGTTTTGGGGCTATCGCTGGGCAACACGGATTTTCAACTCCTCCAAAGATTTTCTATGGGGTTGAAATCTGGAGACTGGCTAGGCCACTCCAGGACCTTGAAATGCTTCTACGAAGCCACTCCTTCGTTGCCCGGGCGGTGTTTGGGATCATTGTCATGCTGAAAGACCCGCCACGTTTCATCTTCAATTGCCCTTGCTGATGGAAGGAGGTTTCACTCAAAATCTCACGATACATGGCCCCATTCATTATTTCGTTTACACGGATCAGTCGTCCTGTTCCCTTTGCAGAAAAACCAGCCCCAAAGCATGATGTTTCCACCCCCTTGCTTCACAGTAGGTATGGTGTTCTTGGATGCAACTCAGCATTCTTTCTCCAAACACGACAAGTTGAGTTTTTACCAAAAAGTTTTATATTTTGGTTTCATCTGACCATATTACATTCTCCCAATCCTCTTCTGGATAATCCAAATGCTCTCTAGCAAACTTCAGCCGGGCCTGGACATGTACTGGCCTGAAGCAGGGGGACACGTCTGGCACTGCAGGATTGAGTCCCTGGCGGCGCAGTGTGTTACTGATGGTAGCCTTTGTTACTTTGGTCACAGCTCTCTGCAGGTCATTCACTAGGTCCCCCGTGTGGTTCTGGGATTTTTGCTCACAGTCCTTGTGACATTTTGACCCAACGGGGTGAGATCTTGCGTGGAGCCCCAGATCGAGGGAGATATCAGTGGTCTTGTATGTCTTCCATTTTCTAATAATTTGCTCCCACAGTTGATTTCTTCACACCAAGCTGCTTAACTATTGCAGATTCAGTCTTCCCAGCCAGGTGCAGGTCTACAATTTTGTTTCTGATGTCCTTTGACATCTCTTTGGTCTTGGCCATAGTGGAGTTTGGAGTGTGACTGTTTGATGTTGTGGACAGGTGTCTTTTATACTGAGAACGAGTTCAAACAGACGCCATTAATACAGGTAACCAGTGGAGAACAGAGGAGCCTCTTAAAGAAGAAGTAACAGGTCTGTGAGAGCCAGAAATCTTACTTGTTTGTAGGTGACCAAATACATATTTTACAGAGGAATTTACCAATTAATTCTTTAAAAAATCCTACAATGTGATTTTCTGGGATTTTTTTTCTCATTTTGTCTCTCTAGTTGAGGTATACTATGATGAAAATTACAGGCCTCTCTCCTCTTTTTAAGTGGGAGAACTTGACAATTGGTGGCTGACTACATACTTTTGTGCCCCACTGTATATATTTGAATGTTGAGCAGTGAGCCCATTGGCTACCGATACAGGAGAGAACCAATCAGCTGCCAATGTGACAATGATGTCTTAGGTCATGATTGAGTTAGCTCAGTGGTGCCCAACCCTGCTCCTGGCGATCGCCTGTCCTGCAAAGTTTAGCTCCAACTCTAATCAAAGATACATGCCTTTAATTTTTAAGTGATCCTGAATACCCTAATTAGTTGCTTCAGGTGTGTTTGATTAGGGTTGGAGCTGAACTTTGCAGGACAGTCGATCGCCAGGAGCAGGGTTGGGCACCCCTGAGTTAGATCTATCGGACTGCGCCATCTAGAGTTTCATGCCAGAACTCTGTATTGGGTTGTCATTGCTCCATCAACATTCTTTTCCTTCTTTCACATTTGTATTTTTCAACTTTGCATTAAATCCCCATTCTATTAAATAAAAACTATGACTGTGAAACGTTAAAATAATCATTTACAGCTCAAATACATTTACTATTTGTAGTCATTATTTTACTGTAAAAAATGTCATCTTATATACTCTCAGCACATACTCTTTAGATCTCAAATAAACTCTAAAGCGGATAAACTCTACGCAAACATGCAATAATTAAATGTGTTAAATAAT
Organism: Sinocyclocheilus anophthalmus; assembly: GCA_018155175.1. Lineage (NCBI taxonomy): Eukaryota > Metazoa > Chordata > Actinopteri > Cypriniformes > Cyprinidae > Sinocyclocheilus > Sinocyclocheilus anophthalmus. The sequence continues at coordinate 22,244 of JADLZN010010804.1, read as the reverse complement.
ACAATCTCACTGTATTTACCACTTACCTTCAATGATCAAATTCAGCACTGCAAATAACTGTATTTTTGAAAGTCATGTCTGTGATAAATTATTGTTTTTTTTTATTATTTATTTAATTGTATTATTTATATTCCATTGCTGAAATGAAAGTGAAATTGAATATGCCGCTTCTGGTAGCCAGGTGGCAAAGCAGCTGAAAGCTTCATGTTCTGCCACCGATTGTATGGCATGAATTTAATTGAATTCAGCCTGACTGAATATTTGTTTTGCCTTAGGTGTAAATAATACACCATTCATCAGAGATTCAAACTTTCTAGCAATACAGTTTTAATGTTCTCCCAGCCTAAACATCACACACAACACCACTATCATGCTGCAGGCCATGTTTGCAGGATCATGTAGGTAACTCTGATTTTGAGGCCAAAATCAGGCAATTTTTCTGGTTTCTCTGTTTTGAAAATGCACAGAACATTTCAAGGACAGAGACCAGAGAGGCTTGTGACAAACCCATGCAGATCGCATGTTGACATGAGCATGCAGAATCTCAGCCCGAGTGTTTTGACAGCACAGACCAGTTGAACTGCTGAAACTTATACTGATTCTAACACATCTATACCTGCTCCGACATCTTTATCTCTGTCTACAGTAATTACTGTAATCATTAATGCTTTCATGAGCATTAATGAGGCTAATATGAGTTATTTCTCCCTCTCCACCCTCTATGTAAGTGGATCCTCTTTGTATTTTTAAATGTGACTCATAATGGCCCAGTGATCTATTTACAGTTATTGAACAAGCAAAACACTAACACATTAACCTTGCATGCCATTGACACAAACCCGAATCCGATCTCACAGGAAGGATAAAATATCACGGATGGAAATGTTCCGTTTTTGGAGGTATTTGTCAATAGTGATGCCATACCTGTCACTAACTTCAGCTCTGTTTCCACTTTAAGACAGAAACACTTCCTGTAACTCAAGTGATATGTTTATTTCCAGTCAAAAACAAAAGGCATTTCAATTTCCTTTTATCCTGAATTGCTTGTGTTGTTCAGCATTTGAAGGGCAATGTTCTCAGTTAAAGAGGGGTGTGACAGCATGGGCAAATATTTGCAGTGCCCTAACTGGTTTTGTCGGATGAAACAAAAGGTAAACAGATATTCTCAACAAAACAGCCTAAGGCAGAGGCAGCTTTCACCATGGGTCTGTACTGGGACTTTTCCAGTTTTTGATTCCCCCTTCCAACATTGCATTAATTTCCTTGAACTTTCCAGGTCTGGCAATCACAAATTCTATTCTGTGAAATTCTATAATATCTTCAGGGTTTTCAAACCCATGAACTTGCCACAGGCTGTTTACTGAATCCTTACAGGGACAGAGCTCAAGGCAGAGATTTAATTAGTCATGTAGACTTTGATTGCAGATAATTATTATTTATGATTATTGATTACTATCAAATTGTTTGTGACATACTGTTTATGTGTTGTTTTGCCATGCATAATAAAAATAGCTGTAAGCAGCAATTACAGTTTGCAATTTATAATCTATTATGATTTGCGGATGCGATACAGATGAATGGATATATTGTAGGTCAAAAGCATTTAGTTAATTTTAACTGATTATCTGAAGTTTGAAGACTTCCAAAAGTAGCTTTTTAGCAAAAATCCAAATGGCAGAAATTTAAACTACCAAGCATATATAATATACGCACATGAGTATGGAACTGATCAAAGACAGATTATCAAAGGCCACTCAGCCTTTCAAGAAAAGAAGCATCACAGAGTATATATGGACTCACTTTGAGGACTTTGATGGACTGCTTGATCTCCTCCAGTTTCTTTTCTCGCTCCTTGATTAGATGTTTCAGTTCTGACCTTTTCTTTCCCAGCTGACTCTATGAACCAAACAATAAGATCCACAAGTCACATTTCTTGAATTGTCAAGCTCCCAAATTACATTTGAGTAATTATGTGGCGAGTCAGTTTGACCTATTTTGAATTTTGAGCTTTCAGAAGTACTGGTTAACACCCTATGGTGTTATCCTTGAAATGTTGAGACTTGTGCTCATTTAGGGTCATGATCAAGCCTGCAAAGTGTGGTTAAGGAGATCCCCCCCTTCTATGTAAAGCGCTTTGAGTGCCCAGAAAAGTGCTATATAAATGTAAGGAATTATTATGTGTATTATTATATTTCACTGTTGTAGAATGTGCATTCGTAATTTATTCTGATTATATGGTTTGTGGGTCAATTTGACCTGCATACATACTTTCATGATTAAAGTCAGCTGCCAGACCCAAATGAACACATTTCTTTGATGTACAGTACTGTGCAAAAGTCTTAGGCCATTAGTATTTTCACCAACAAAAAATGGTTTTACGTAAGTTATTTCTATCTTTTGCTGTAGTGTGTCAGTAGGAAATATCTGTTTACATTTCCAAACATTTCTACTATTATTCATTGCAATAATGCAGTGATATTTGTGCATGCACAAGAATGTGACAACAGCCATTGCTCAGATACCCTATGAGAGAGTTAACATTAACATTCATGCAACTTATGAAATTTACATTGCATTAAATTAATAATTTAATTTATGTTTGTTAAATTCATGCATTCCCGGGGAATCAAACCCAACACACTGGCGTTGCTGGTGACATGCTCTACTGTTTGAGCTACAAGACCGCATTGTAGAAAACTTTAGTTTAGGGTCCAGTTCTTACTATTAACTAGTTGCTTATTAGAATGTATATTACTAGCATATTGGCGGTTTATTAGTACTTATAAAGCACAAATTAATGCCTTATTCTACATCCCTAATCCTACCGAATACCTAAACTTAACAATTACCTTACTAACTATTAATAAGCAGCAAATTAGGAGTTTGAGGCAAAAGTTGTATATTTATATAATTTATAGTTTTATATGTCATATGTTCTCATGTTTTTACAATTGAATACTAATATTGTTGTTGTTATTGTTGTTTTTACAGACGTTTGGATAATTGTATTGAATGTAATTGCGCGCAGTACCATAAAGAACATACACTTTTTTTATTTAATACAAGGTTTCAATCTCACCGTTTTTTTCTTCCACTCTCGTTCGGTGGAGACAACATCGTGGCCTTTATGCGAGGACCCTGTGCACTCCTTACACACGCACACATGTTCGTTTCTGCAGTAGGCATCCAGGAGGCGCTTGTGTGTCTTGCACATCTTGTCTTCGAGGTTGTGTATGGGCTCCACCAGCTTGTGCGAGCCCATCGCCTTCCCCTTCTTATGGTGCCGCAGGTGAGCTTCGCAAAATGAACCCGGGCAGCTCAGACACGACTTCATGGCCTTCATCTTCCGGCCGATGCAGGCATCGCAGGGCACGTCTCCCGCTTTAGCGAAGTCTCCCCAGTCGTCATCTTTCTGTGGGGAATTCACGAACTCAGGAACCGAGGACATCGTCGACAGACCCTGGAACTGTTCTGCGATCTCAGCCAGCACACAGTTGACGCTGAGCTCTGGTTTTCTGGAGAAGGCTTTCTTGCACATGGGACACAGGAACTTCTTGCTGTGATTCCAGAAGCCCTGCAGACAGGCCTTACAGAAAGTGTGGCCGCAGGGAGTGGAGACGGGCTCGACGAAGACCTCCAGACAGATGGAGCAGGAGAACTGCTCCTCCGACAGGATTCGCCCCGGAGACTGCGGGCCTGCGAAAGGTTGAGGGAGAAAGAGATGGAGTTAGATTGGAGGCACCAAAAAGTGGTCTTCTGCTTACATGCACTCATTTTCATCATTTAGAATGAATCAAATCCAATTTTGGATTCTTAAAGTATAATTGGCATTTTTGGTGACGTGTGTCAGCATTGTTTTCGATATTTCAGAATGTTTTTTTTTTTTTGGCAAATATATCCTCCACCGACTAACGTGAGAGGTAAAAAAAAAACATGTACGTAAGACATAAACGTGTAAATCTGCACATCACTGCACTGTGCATGTGTGCAAAGTATATTTGAATCCAATTGAGAGGATAGTCAGATTCAAGCATTTACTTGCTTACTTAGCTTATTTTTCTTCTCCTGATTGGATTATTTCAGGTCTGTATCACCTTTCATCAATCCGATCAATTGGAATTGCTCAGACAGAGGTGTTACAAGGCTTTTTTAAAGTACATTTGTGCCATTGAATCGATTATAAACTGATTATTTGGGTGCATGTAAACGTAGCTACTCAGATGTATATACTTTCCCATCTCTAGAAACGCATGCTTTTAGTTGATTGTATACATATGCAAATTCAGGCCTTGCCTTGGACTTTGAAGCTTGCAGGCAAACAAAATAAATTCATTCTACTTTTCATTTGTGCACCAACATCTCTATGAATCATCAGCTACCTTTTCATCCCAATGAAACTTGTATTGCATACAACATTTGCGAATAAAGCAATGTTTTCATCCAGTGTGTTCAAAAGAACAAAACATTCACTGGCGTAAAGTATCAGTGATACAATTATAAAAAAAAAAGTTGGGAAACCAGGGAAGCCTGTGACTTTTTTCCCTACATAAGGACAGATGAAAAACAAAACAGTACTAAATGTGATCGTGTTTGAGCAAATTGGAAGATTTTATGCGCATCTTGGCGTTTCCATCCAGCTTTTTGTTTTTATGCAATATCCCAAAATTTGCATAAAAATATGTGGATGGAAACATAGCTAGTGAAGTCAAAGACCCTGCTATTCAAAGGACTTTCGGGAACACCCATCACCAAACAAGAATCCAAGACAAAACAATAACAGATACTGACAAAAAAATAGCATATCCTAATAACATTCACAAAACCAAACTGAATAGTGATTAAAGTGATTAGCATCAGCTCTCCTGGCAAATGTGAAGGTATCAGAGGAGAATGAAAGGCCTGGCATTGGATCGGGAGTGTTAGCGTAGGCGTTAAGCGTGTGGGCTGTTAACACACGGGTCACATGCTTAGTTTCAGGTGAAGGTGGCCCATTATCTGAAGAGTTACTCGAGCTCTCGGTCGCTCTTGTGTCCTTAAGCAAATCACTTCAGCTTCCAGACTGTGAGACTGTGCTGGAATAAAGACTTTGAATTAAAGTGGAGGTTTATTTGAGAGTTATAGTCTAGCTTGGAAGGGAAAATGCAACATTTTAGGAGTCAGGCATTCAATTTGCCATATTGATGAAGCAGTGAAGAGAGTTTGGAGAGCGATTTGTTTATATTCGTACCAAAGTACAAGGCACTCAGCCCTTATTTAGCACTCGGCCCGACAAAAGTCCCTTTTGACGAAACATGCCAACCAAAAAGTTTCAAACTGTTAGTTCATAGTTAACATAAAATATCAAAGCTTTCAAAAAAGACTTATGAAAAGATTACATAATGAACAAATCTTCGACATGTTTGCAAGCCTCAATGGATCCGTCCTGATTCAACAGCCTCAGTCACTAACAGCAACAAGTGAGATACCAGATTTACAGCTTATGTAAGCTCAGAGAGTCACAGTTTCTTATCAGCACAATGCACACGTCACCGTGTCATCTCAGGAATGCTGTACAACCGGCTTTTCTTTGACTTCGGCAACATTCAAATCCAAACAACCATCTGTTCCTGTCTGCTCTTTTACTCACGTCCAAATAAATACAAAACCTCAAACTTCTGACATACTTAAGTCCAGTAAACTATAATGCAATTTCTGTTGAAACTTTAATGTCATATATTTAATATGTTTGTAAATGCATATGTTGTGTAATGATGAAGTTGCAATTTAGTACATCTATTATATTTAATTAAATAATATGTAACACAGTACAGTTAAAATTATGATCAAGTACTTTACATGTGCATTAGTATGTTAGTCAACACATCAAATAAGTGTACTTCTTTAAAGCACAACAAAATATTATTAAAACAATGATTTAAAATGTATGGAGAGAAAAACATTGCAAAGGCTTTTTTTTTTTTAAGTGTACTTAAGTGTGTTAAGAAACAGCCACGGAAGTATCTTTAAGTCACTTAAGTGCCCTTTGTTTCATTAATCTGCAAGTACATTTTTACATACTTAAGTATAAAATATTCAAGTGCACAATACAATTAACCAGACTTCCTTTTCACTAGGGCCGTGCATGTGGCTTCATCCTAGTAAGCAACAAACAATAATAGCAGAATCATAGAGCAATAACTACCTGATTTGATATGCTCAATGTTTGTCAGAAACAACCTCCATTTATTCAGACATTTAATATAGAATGATAAACTAAGAGAAGAGTTTGTGTAGGTGGAATAAACAGAGATTGTGACTTACACTGCATGATGAAGGATCTTCTTGTAGTTTCCTTCAGAGTTTGACTGGCTTGTGATGGGTGTGTGAGAATAAAACCTGATCAAAACCTGTTCTCTCCAGCCTCTGTTTGCTGTGGGTGTGTCTTCAGCCACCTGTGACCAGAGCTACAGTGTGTGTCGCTGACTTGAGCCTTGCATTTTGAATTCATGTTTAGTTTTTTTTTAATGGTGAGCTTTGATGAAATCTGTAATTACAGAACAGTTTGTGCAAGTCACTATACGATTATTAATTGACACTGTATGATCATGCTGATTATTATTGTCATGATGCAATATTATTTTATTATTATAGCTTGAAGTTCACGCAGTTGTATCAGTGGCTTGCTCCTACTGGCGTAAATTAGTACCACAAGCAACATGCTTTTCTTTTTAAGGCAACAGAGAATGTGGGGGATAAAGAGAAACTTTAAGAAAAATATTGTTTTAAATAGCAGCAGAGAATACTCTGGATGATCTTCTAAGATTGAATCTGACTTGAACCCCAAAGCAGTTCTATTGGCTGAAGGATATTTTAATAGTTGCTCTATTCAGTGAGATAAGGGAACGAGCGTTGCGTTTGACACGCTATGGGGAAACTCCTGTTTATTCTGATACTGAAGCCTGATTTGTTAACATTCGTGTAGCTTCATGAAAAAATGGTGCTTCAGTGACAGCCATCGACTCATGTGCAGTCTTAAAGCACAGCAGCCTTCACAATGTTCGTTCCCTTATCTCAGATAACCGAGGTTATGTTAGTAACCAGCACGTTCCCTTACGAACATATGGGGAATGCATCAAATAGCCCTGTGGTATAAGCAAGTGCAGAGCCCAGCTCAGGAGCGCACGTAATGAAGGCTCATAAAAGCATGAGCTAATTATGAGACCCAAGCCACTAGGCTGCGGACTATATAACAGAAACTTCTTCGATTACAGAGGGGATTAGGTCAATCAAACGGACAAAATCAGTGCATGGAGGGCAGGGACGTCCAAGTTGTAAAGCCTAGTGAAGGTGGATATCACCAATATAAATCCCGTTGGACTGATCCCAGGAAGAGGCCATCAATCTGGTAGGGTGGGCCCTCACTCTGATAGGACACTGTAAGCCCACTGGAGGGCATAGCCAGGGCATACTGCAACTACCAGGAGATGTTCTCTGCTTCGTAACCGGCAGCCCTTTAGAGCAGCCTCCGAAGCATACAAAGTGCTGCTCTGAGTGCTAGGTGCAGCAGGCTGAGCTTCTTGTTTCGGCTTATTTCTCCAGTGAGGAGATGATCTTCATCGCTGAAGGAGAAAAATTCTGACGAAATGGCACGCAGAGCCGACTTATATAGCGGTCGGCTCCACCCCTTTTGGTGGGTTGAATTTGCTCACTTTTAACTCATTTTGCTCATTTTGAACATCATGAACTGCATTTGTTCATGCAGTTACAAGAACGTGAACAAATCAGGCTTCAGTATTAGAGTAAACAGGAGTTTCCCCATAAGTGTGTCAAACGCAACGGGAACTTATTTTGCTATATGTGCATGCTGTCTGAGAGACTGTACCCCTCTTTTTTTTTCCCTTTTTTTTCTTTTTTTTTTTTTTTTTTTTTTGCTTTCCCCCTTTTTTTTTTTTCTTTCGAGCGCTGTCCGAGAGGAGTGAACACAAAAAGGGAGTATGAAAAAGAGTTATTTTGCGCTTATAGGCTTGAAAGGTTAAAATACCACACTAGGTGTCAAAATGCCTGTCTTTGAAGTAGCCCGAACCCAGTAATTTAGGTTTAAGTGAAAGCAAACAGCTGAGCAAGAAAACGCATGTGTAACAGTATATTGGATCCGGGCAGCTCTTAAAGTGACAGCAGTCTAATATTCCTGCTGTCTGTCTTTCAAGTTAATCAAACAATAAAAGAAATCTCTCACTCCACTTGACTAAATCACTTTTGCAACTTACATTTGATTACTTTATACAATATATGTAGTATTGTGTAGTATTTATTTTACTTTATTTGTTGTCCTATTGCTTGTAATTATTTTCTTATTCTTATTTAATCATTGACTGTTTACTTGTCTTCAGTGCGCTTAAGTTTATTTTTTTTTATTTTTTTTAATTTATGCTAGTATTAGGTTTGTGTGTGTGTGTGTGTGTGATATTGACACTATCACATTATGAAATGTCTATGGAATCAAAAATTTTGATATCAAAAAAGACTTTATTTAAGTCATAAACAACTATATTGTGATATATATAGTTACCGTGAAATAAAATTACTCATATTGTGATATAAGATTTTGGTCATATCGCCCACCCCTAGTTTGTCTCATATATCCACAGGTATCTTACTTTTTTTGAACATTCAGGATACACATCATTCAGCTGTGAGACTGTGAGGCTATATTAGATACAATCCCAGATGTTTTTTTTTTTCAGATGTTCCTGGCAGTCTTGAGAGGGAGAGGAGGATGTTTAACCTTCATCACACCAGAGGAGGGCAGCACTCAGCCCTCTTTATTCCCGTCACAGCATTGCAGCAATCCTGTAAATGTTTTAGTGCACTGAGAGTACACACATACACCTGACCAATGTTCAAACACCTCATCTGGAGTCATTGGAGTTTGTCTTTACGGGTGTTGACGGACAAATACAGCCCTGATCAGCCATTTATGCTAGGCATGATTGAATGATACTGTGAGTATCACAGTGTAAACATGAACAGAAGAGCTCTGAAATATGTGTCTGGCAGATGTTTTAAAAACATAATTCCACATCTGATCCTCTTTCCCTCTCTTCAACCATGATTTATTCCATTACCATTTAACATGAAGTCTTTCTCGTTGATCTACTGAGCTTTATTTTCGGCTTTCTCTTTGTCTTTTTCTCTTCTGTCCGTGCGTTCAGTGCCTCAATCATTGTGTTCCCTCTCAGGGTTATTATTAGAAGCTCTGTTCTCTCTGTCACTTATTTTCTCCCTCTGTCTCTCCACCCCCACGTAACAGCACTTTACACTGCTGCTGCGATCGCACACACACACACACACACCACACAAACACCCACCACACACATACACACACACATTTACTTCCCCTGAGATCCTGTGTCGATGTATTCTTTAGGTGTACACTTACACACAACCCATTATATCCCCTCATTTCTCCTCCCCCTCTCTCGTTCCCTCTCTTGCTTTCACTCCCGCCCACTATGAGCCCAGAAAAGAACATACAGCCCAGATTTCTCATGACATCACGTTGAGTCACACAGATGCTTTAAACTGTACAGAAAACCTGCCGGTGAAAAGAGGGATTCCTAGCATAATACAGACAACACAGTATTTTATCTTTTATTATGAAACCTTGAGCCTCAATCAGGTTCTTAACCCAATCTCATGAGAAAACAACTGTTTTACGAGGAGGCGATTTCATGTGAATTCGTTCAATGTGATTTTTAGGAAGAAAGAAAGAAAGAAAAAATGCAAGCATGAAAGTCCAACCATAACCATCAGTGGGATGTAAGCTGATGAGTTTGATGAGTTGAGAAATATGTATGAATTCATATGAATCAGCCATCAATTCGCCAACATATGTTATGCGAGTACAAATGCTTGGCCATCACATTGCAGCTACTTTGGGTCAAGATTTGACTAGTTAGCTTGGTCGGGTTAACCCTAACTACACCATGATGAAGACAAAAAAAGTAACTTTCCTCATTGACAGCCCAACCCAAACTGGTTTACAATATGTTGATTGATTTGTACAAAAAATAAATAAATAAATCAAGTAGGAAAGTACAACCCTAAACCTGACTGTCAATGCAGAATCACACAAAACTGTACAAATATACAGTTTGTGCACCCATGCATGCACTTTCATACATATCGGACCCTACAGTAGTTCAATTTTCTCATGAAATCAACATTGCGATTATTATTATAGATGCTTTGCATGTGACCATATTTTGGAGAGCTTTTAAAAGTTTGATATGTACTTTTTTAGTGATATACTGATATAACAACAGTTTTTAACTATTTTGTTAACTATTTAACTAACGTTCTGGCAAATTGGTGGATAATTCATACGATCTCATTTGTACATTTTCATACAATTTTTCATGATTTCATGATTAGTGGTGGACCTTCATGCTTACCTTCTGTCATCAGTTTTTTTTTGGTTAAATGTCTGAAATAAGGTCTGTGTTTAACACAAGCTCAATATATTTTCATATTTTATTCTGTAACATTAAATACGTAAGTAATATCAACTTGTTGTTGGCGACATTAAATGTAATCACACCAAACTGGTAAACTCCACTCCACTAGTGGCTTTTTCAGTCTTGCTGTTTTTATAACCATGTTCTTGCAAACTACTGAACCTCAAACTTTCAGGGAAAATATTTTTAAATAAAGACTGAAAGAGCTGTCAGAAGCTTAATGGTGGTGACGTCAAGCGACCATGGTGTAATCTGTTGATGACCTACGTTTTGACTTCTGAGGCTTTCAACGTTGTGTTCATTTGTGAAGATTATTATGATGAAAAAAACATGAGAATCATTTTTTTAAAAAACCCTTTGGTCACCAGTGCAGATCAGCATATTCGGAGCAGTGCTGGTAGTAACTGATTACTTGTAATCTGGATTACTTAATCAGATTCCAAAAATCAAGTACTCGTAATTAAACTATATGACATTTTATAATGCTCATAATCAGATTACAGTTACTTTTTATGGATTGCATATTATTCACACAATGGCAATAAATCATTCCTAATTTATTTATTCTCCCTAATTCCTCTTTTATATTTTCCTTTCTAAAAATCCTACTGTGTGTCATACCATTTAGCTTTGTCTATATTCACAATATAGAATGGTCATGTAAATGTCATGCAAATAAAGTCATGATTCAATTAATTGCTTAATGCACTTAATGGTGTTGATATAAAAAAAAAAAAAAAATTATTTCTCTGTGCTTTTCTATATCAATACGGTCGTTAATGCCAGTTTAAAACAAATTAGATAAAAAGTAATTTAAAAAGTAGTCAGAATACATTACCTAAAACAAGTAACCTAGATTGCATTACTGAATGGTGATTCTCCAGAATCAAAACACACAAAAACTAGATTTAAACCCTTGAAAATATGGTCAAATGGTCTAAAGGAGATATAGGTAGAGTGCACATGTCTGCAGCTTCAGTTAAACACGTAGTAGTGCACCAAAGGGGAAAACATTCATCAAAAGGATGATGCAATAAAATGAGCCATGAGAGCCCTCCAGACGGCCCTTACGGCTATCACACTGAAATTAAATGTGCCATAACACCGTATCACACTCTACTCAGAAACATCCCCGGAGGCGTGTGAAGAGAGAGAACAGCGTCAACAGACTGAGGCAGGCTGTTCGAAAGGTAAAATATGGTAAGATTAGCACATCAATCTGTGGTGGAGAACTGCCCAGTGTATACTGTATTGTGATCAGTGACAGTGAGAAAATGGAAACAGACGTGATAACGACCTCGATTTGGAATCAAGTTTTCATTATAAGGCCTGAAAACAGCTATCGGCTTGTATTCCCATTCATCTCAATGGCAGTTGCTCGGCTTGTTGGTGATCTCTGGACAGAGCTGGGGAGATTACCTACAAAGTGTAGTCCATTACTGATCACAGATTACATGATGAAAACTAGTATATTTGTGTTTGTAGCTGTCAGCATACAATCTGTAACCACTATGTTTATCCCCAACTTCCTAGGTGTTACGCATTAGTTTCCATACTGTTACCCAGTAGTGCTCTGTCTCTTCCCACGTGCTACTTTTTTTTTTTTTTTTTTTTTTTTTTTTTTTTTTTTTTTTTTTTTTCGAGAGAGAGAGAGAGAGCCGAGGTGGTTGCTGGGGGGATCTTGTACTACAGAGAAACCGGCTAATGAAGCTGAAGTCTATACTCATCATCCGTGAAGCCAAACAGACTGACTCTGGGGATGGAGAGATGGAAACAAACCTCCTTTGGGGATAACAACACGAACTGTGAGGAAGTTTTCCTTCACAACTGATCTTGGACCAACTTCCCGTTTGGATCGCACAGGTAACTGATATAGGGAACAAAACACTGGCCTGATATCAGTAGGAAAAAAATCACACAGATGGGAGATGACGGAAGGGAACATTTTAGCACAAGGACGTCATATCATGGATTAATGAGGTCAGCATTCCATGGGTAATAAATGTATTATCCTCTGGCGTGTATATTTTTTACAGCCACCTTAATTATCCGTTGTTGACCCTTTACAAAAGGTCTTTATTTTTGTTAATTTGTTGTTAAAAAGTCAGCAAAAGAAGGTGTTTAACCTTCAGACAATGCTTTTTGTACACCTTACTAGGAAGTTGACAATTTAAAGTAAAAAGTGGGAAACTGAGAATAGAGTGGCTCAGTGGGTAGCAATGTCAAAGCCTCAGAACAAATGGTTCCCTGATTTGAAACCACAAGCCAGGAGGCATTTTTATGTTAAGCTTGCTCCAGTTTCCCCCACAATCCCTGTGTTTGACAGGCCATCCATCCAGAGTGGTTCCCTGCCTATGGCCTGAGACACTGGTATAGGCTCCAGCATCCATGTGACCTTACATACAGAAGGAGAAGCGGTTTTGAGAATGGATAGAGAAACAATAGCAATATTAACTTGTCTTTGCTCTACTCTGTAGAAAGGATCCAATGATGTGTCTTCTTAAGCTCCACGATCTTATGGACCGTACTATGTTTAACAGGGGAGATTTAACAGAGTTGTGAAATCTGATCCTGGAAAGTTCCAATAGCTGCAGGTATTTTAAGGGTAGGGTTAAAACAGACAAATGACAATACATGAATAACACAAAACAACCACGGTGGAGGTTTTCTTAAGCAAGTTTTAATTGTGCAGAGTTAAAAGAACTGAGGGCTGTTTGAGCGCTGCATCTCTCACTCCTCCACACATAGAGTACAGTAGTTTAAAACAGAAAATACAGGGTTCTGCACCTCAGAAAGATGATTTATCACAAGCATTTCCACATTTCTTCTCTAAAACACAGAAAAAGCAGCAACATACTGTAAACCCCAAAATGTCCAATCCACACCCTTGCAGCACCTCAATGTGAACAAGAGGTATAAAACAACAAAACAATGGATTCTCAGTCAAATTCAAACAGGACTAACGAGGGCAGATTACAGTGTGACTGACGTCTATCTTGTTCAATCTGATGTTCAGCCCAGTGAGTAAAGAATACAAGCAATACGACAGAGAATGATGCAACTTTTTTTTTTCCAAAGAGGTAAACAGATAAGCAAGGCTGGGTTTGGGATGCATTTGATGGCGATTCTTGACTTCGGTGGATTCCCTGCAGTGGATGGCGATGTCTGTCAGTGTCTCTGGCACTTGGAGATGCTCTTGTCTCTCGTAGCATTGCCGTTATTGCTAAAGGTTCCAGCAGATTTCAAGAAAATGTCTCCCTTTCGATCCATTCTCTAACCCTCAGCTGGCTGGAAAGGTTTAGACACATGTGAAATGTGGCTGTAGTACTACTCGCTCAATGAATGGCGAGGTTCTTTTCTCGGTGAGCCAAATTCTATCACGCCTCATTTCTGAGCCCTTAACCGGATTAGCTTGCAATGAAGGGCGAGAAGGAGAAAGCAGACAGCTGAAGAATTGGAACAAGACCGATGTCAATCACTCGAGTGCTCAAGGCTATTGAACGGAACTGAGAAATATCATAAAGCAGGGTGTTTAAGATATACAGCTGCATGCTTTCAATATACAGTACCCTATTCATTTTGTCTCCGTGTTGAATAATATTATGTTCTAGTTGTAATATAGTATCTATGACATCAGTATGGACCACAGCTGCTTCGTCATATATTCCATCGGACTCTAAAACAGGCTTCAGAATCCCAGTTGACATGCAATACAAGAGAGATTGAGGATTGAAAAGCCTTCAGGGGAAGCAGAATGAGGCCATACTTAAAATGGGCCATATAGAACCACAGGGGACAAATGTAAGCGGTCTTGTGGGTACAAAGAGTTAATGAGAGGTAGAAACAAAAGGAGAAACCAATGGGGTTGAGGTTGAATTTGCTTTTTTACTCTTTTGAATTTGACCATAAATGGTGTCTGACTGGGAGTTTTGACTATGTAAATTGGCCCATTGGGTTATGAAGGTAACTTTCATACAAAGCTGAGTCTTAGCAAAGAGATTTTCTCCTTTAAATAGAAAAAGAGGTTACATTCCAATAATAATTAATAGAGCATTAATTAGTTTGAGACAAGAGACCGAAGCGTAGATACAGGCCTGGCTTTTCAGAGCAGGTCAGTGTGCCACATGCAGATTTTAATGCGAGGAAAAGTGTGAATGCTCGGAAGTTGTGCACTGGGGATTTGGAGTTACTATTCATGGCGAATAATCTTGTGCATTTTTGTTTCCTCCTCACATCATACACGTGTTTCTCTTGTCTGATCTCTCCAGTGACTTTAAATCTGTGGTTGTGTGTTGGGAAGCGCAGTCAGTCAATACCACGTATGCACCTCGGCTCACGTTACCACTGTTGTAACACGATAGCGTATCCTGATCCTGTCCTTTGACTGGCTAAAACTGATCAATGATTTCATTTCAGTGGCCAGTGGCACTCGCTCTACATACTATTCTGATCAGATGTCACAGGGAGAACGGGATCGATTGCAAGGATGAGGGCAAAGTTTCTTGCCAACGACTACATCGTACTTAGGCATCTCTTCCATTGGCTGCAGCTTTTATCCTTCTGTTATTTATTACACTTTTTGAAGCAGTGCATCCTGTTTTCTTCCAGGTCCTCTTGGCTCTTGTTGTCTCTCGATTCTCTGCGCTGACCGCAGGTGCATCAATAATTCAGGTTTGTAAGGAAACTGCATACCTTTTAGGTTAAAGTTTGTGGACTAAAACAGGCACTAGATGCTTGTCAGTACTACTCAATCGTGCTAGTTATCACCATTTTGGCATCACTCTGGGAGTCAAGTCCCGGCTGACGCATGGTTTCCACTGACTGAAACCGAACCAAACCTGAGATTTTGTACCATGCTTCACTCAAAACCACAGAGAGAAATGGAAAGACGAGACAAGAGAAGATGTGAGGTGGACGTGTGCACTGTGCTTTTCTGAAGCGACTGTTGTGTGCTGTGCTTACTCTATGTGTGAAAGAAGATGATAGTTTTTCTCATATGGGACAAAGATAAAACGGGAAGTTAAAGAGGAGTTTTTTGGGGGTTTGAGGGGTAGATATGTGGCTTTAGTGGATATGTGGAGCAGCAGAGGGGAGACTAGTTTAATTTCATGCTCGATTAAGTTATGCTTCTCTCTCTTTCTCTTGCTTTCTACCCCTCCTCACATTTTCTTCCTAAACCATGTGTAAGATGTCCTAATTGCTCAAGTATGTCTACTTCTTCTTCTTTTGAAAGCGTCTGAACTGGTTCTGGATGGCGAGGGCTGCTTTCTCTGTCTCCGGGGCTTCCAGATCGATATCGACCTCTTCCTCCTGCTCAGGTTTTCCTGCAGAGTCAGATGCCTTTTCTAGAACACAATGACCAAACCATTGAGTGAATCAACTCATAAGAAGACCCTTGTGAAAAAGAAGTAAACTTTAGCATAATTTTAGCATAGTAAGAGTACTATGGAAATATACTTTGAAAGAATATACTTAGATTCTACTTAAGTGCATTCTATATTAATTTAAACTATAATACGTTTTTCATTAACATGCAATTAAGTATATAAAAACATTGAATTCAGTTCACATCGAAGTGCATATTATATGTAATTTCATAATTACTTCTAATGTCTTTGAAATATGATTAAAAGACAGCGACAAGCATTTGTGGTAAACTAACAGGACTTCGTCAATTTTATTTTAAGGACCAATCGCGATATTGGCAAACCATTAACTGGTATTTTGCCTAATAAACTCCTAATTTGTAATTAATCGGTAGTAGTAGTTGTAAGTTTGGGGTATTGTGTAGGATAGGGATGTAGAATATGGTCATACAGACTATGTGCTTTAAAAGTACTAATAAACAGCCAATATGTTAATAATAGGCATGCTAATAGGCAACTAGTTAATAGCGAGAATTGGTGTTACCAAATACTTTAATGTCTTTCCTATGAAACTTGTCATGTATATAACTATAGTGTATAACAAATTTAATGAGTTGCCAATTTACTAAATGTAAATGTATTAATAATCTAATATGAAATAACCACTTCTTTTATTGTCTAAAGAACAAAAGTACTTTACTAGTACTTTAGATGTCAAAACAAAATAAGTGTACTTCTTGCAGCACGACAAAAATTATTAAAACATAACATTCAAAATTTAAAACAAAATTTAATCTGACATTATTACAAAGTGCACTTTTTAAAAGTGTACTTAAGTGTGTTGTGTAACATTGTCATGAAAGTGTCTCTCTTTAAGTCATTTAAGTGGCCTGTTATTTAGTTCATTACCCGCAAGTTTTTTTTTGTTTATATATACACGTTTAATAGCTGAAGTACACTACAAGTGCATAGTCAAACCGATCAAGCATGCTTCTTATTCACAAGGGCACAAATGACACTAGATTTGTACATTTTCTGAAGTGCTTATGCAAAACGGTCTGCAATGACGCTGTGGTGTTTGTGAATGGATGGTAGGTGGCTTAATGCATGATACATCGTCCCAGCATCGCTGTGAATGTGAGAGCGGCTGTATACAGAGAGACATGTGGAGAGGCAGACAGACCTTTGTTGTCTGTGGCAGACGTTTGGCTGCTGTTGGCCTCCCCTGTGTGTCCACGCTGGAGGGCAGAGAAACAGAGAGAGAGAGAAGGTCAGACACACACCGGCCATTTACTGTCTGCTTTGGGCAACACGCGCTTGTTTGAGATCGAAACTTTGAACACTCCCAAGTGTTGCCCTTTGCTCGATAATGCTGTAGGTCCTGCAGAACATTTTTACATACAATCAATAACTTGACTGCAAACCAGGCCTGGAGATGAAAAATCTATGCGACTGAAGCTGCTCTTTTCCATACAACAAAACCATGCAGTGTCCAGGGGATGTCAAACTTTAAAAAGTACCATAAAGCACCTAGGATTCAGTGAACAGACAGCCCATCCAGTCTTTTAAAGCTATGCTTCGCTGGCAGTGTAATGCTGCTCAGTCCTCCTGGAAGCTCCTACTTATGAGTTTGACATAATTACGACATGTGTGTTGAAAGTGATTTTGTGTGGAATGAAATGAACTCAAACTTTCATCTTTTTTTAGCACTAATGCAACGTAATGAAGAGTAAAGTATGCACATTTGGTGTGTAATTGAGGCTTTTTCTGTGTATTTTTCCAGCATCAATCTGCTAAATGTGACTATAAAGCATTACATATTAAGATACTAATATATTATAAACATTAACATCATTGTCTGTAAAGCTACTTTGAAACAATGTGTACTGTGAAAAGCGCTATACAAATAAACTTGAATACTTGTATATTATCATTTTCATGATGCCACAGAGAATTATGGGAAATAATGTAGCTCAGTTGTATAAACTAGCTAAATGAGTAGTGTTTCTGGCCATTTCTATGGCTATTCTTAATCAACAATACACAAAATGAGTATAAAATTAGATTCTGCCATTATTCTGTAATTAACAGCCCCTTGACACCCTAGAAAGACCACTGACCGTCACTTCTTGTGCACTGTAGTACATACGATAGCTTTGTGTGAGGAACAAGACAATTTAACTGTGAATAACTTACTTTTCAGTCGGTTTATCACAGAGAGTTATCGTATGCATCAGAAGGATTCGTAATATAGTCCTAACCCTGCTCACTGCATGCCTTCATTGTATAAAAAACGAGCAGCATGAACATGCTAAACATCCTCTTAAAAAATGAACTGCAGTATTATTGTAATCAATGCTGTAAGTGCAGTTGTGTGTCGTGCACTGATGCCGTACAGCTCAATAGTAAACTATACTGCAGTACTTACAAAGGCTTTTAAATTCTCATACATAAGTACTGGTAATCTGCTGTAATGTAACTGCAGTACAGCCATTTGCCTCCCACATTACATAACTGCAGTTCACTACAGTGCAAAAACTGTAAGACTGTGTGGTACGTTTGTGGTACATTTATAACGGTGTAGTACATTTGCAGTTAAGGGCAGAATTGACAACCAAAGTCCAGTATAATGCAACTCTCAAATGCAGAGCAAATGCATTGGTACAGCGGGTTTTCATAACAGCTGCTCTGCAGTTACTACCCGTGATGTTGCTTTGGCGTTAATATGTTTTCAGTGTGTTGCTGTTGATAGTTGAATGACTTTTAGGGCATATGAGGGACATGACCACCCCCCCCCCCCCCCCCCCCCCCCCCCCCCCCCCCCCCCCCCCCCCTTTGAGGAAACTATGTGGTTTTGTTAGTGTGTGGTGTGGTGTGTGTGTGTGTGTGTGTCGTGTGGGCGTTGAATGAGCATATTGAAAAAATCTCCTTCTTGCATTAGCAGTCAGTGATTGTACACAGTCCGTATGGCAGGTACAGTTTGTGTCACACTTCTGGTATCACTCTGCCTTATCAGGCCTTCCAGAAACTCTTAAATGCACACACAGAAAACTTACACACACTTCAACCATCCTCATGGCCTCTTCAGTCTGTCAGTTGCGCTAATGCTACAGCCTCAGTAGACCGTCACCTGACAGCCTGTCCTCTGCAAGTCTCTGCACTACGCCAGGATGCCTCCCGCTGAAAATTAGCTAACAGATTCAACTTGTAGATCTGTAACACCTCAGGATGAATCGCGGTACAAGTTAATCCTGAGATTAAACAAAAATGCGAAGCATCAACTGCTGTTGAGGCAACTAAGTATGCACACTGTTATTTTGTGGAAGTCTGTGGTCCTAAGAAATAGAGTGTATTTGTATAAGTTTGGTCACAATAATAATAGATATGCAAAAAATGATAATATGCTTTTTAATAATTGTAATGTTTAAATTATTTTTAAATGTTTTCTTTAATATAAATTATTATTTAATATATATATTAAATGCTTTTAATATTTATTTAAATAGAATATCATATATAATATATAATGATACTATTAAATGAAAATATTATTTGGAAAAAAAACTTTCTTTTATTTAACATTCTTTTCAATCATTGTATGCATTCTGTGCTTACTTTTATATATATAATATATATACATACATACCTACCACAAACCTTTAGCCTCAGGATGTCACACATTCAGCGATTTTGCAGAAAAAAATACGGAGCTTTCAAAAAAAAAAAAAAACACTAGACTTAAACTGATTGGCTGGATTTTATAGTAGCAAGTAAACAAGATATGTGACCAGATGACTCATTCCTGTCGAAGTGAGCAGTTTTTGTCCAGAATAAGTTGAGGAAAAGACTTTGTATAGATGGTCAAAGGTCTGTCTACATGAGACTATTAGAAGCTTTCAGTCTTGATGCACTCTATTCAACAGCCAAACTTGTTGATTAAATCACTATCGACTTTCTCTGCATGCATATTCTAGCCTTGCCGTCCCCTCGTGTCTCGGAGAAAGTGAGTGTGAGACTATTATGCCGAGAGGTGAGCTAGAAATGTAGCACCATTATTCTCACTGAATCACTGCAGGGCTAAACATTGTGAATCAGCTTGTACACCCGTCGCCTGTTTTCAGCCCAGGTCCTCCTACTGAAAAGCTGCTTTAACACAAACACTAATTGAACGGCTGCATAAGAAGGTTTTCTCAGAAGCTTGACAGTCGGATAGCATGATATCGATCCTCGGGTCGCATTATTGAATAACATAACAACCAGAAAGGACACGCACCTTCTAGCTGAGATATTAGCCATCCGCCAGTCGAGCAAACATCTGTGGTTTTAATGAGCGGAGCTCGGCAGGGGTGAGGCATGATATTTATTAGCAGAATCAGTGTGATTGGAGAGCTCTTTTCTTCCTGAGAGAGCGCATCTCAGAAAAGAAGTGAGAGACAGCAAAGGCTCAGGGTTAATGGTGATTGTTTGGTTATCTCTCCTCCCTGGTGAAATGATTACTTCAGAGTCAGGGCTCTGTATGTGCCCAGGTCGGAGTAAAGGACCAGGCTTGATTGTCTGGGAGATGAGCCTTGGGTGGAATTAGAGATCAGACAATTACCTCGAAAAGAAAGAAAAGAGGAGGGGAGGAGTAAGGCGAGGGGAATAACTAAAAAAAAAATGGAAAGGAGAGTTGTGCAGAGGCCTAAATATTAATTAATCACAAATTTGTTACTGTTAAAGCCATATCAAAATAATTTAGCACAGCTGCTAACAGGAAGAAATATGTTGAAGTATTTTTAGCAGTGTTTCCTTGTCACAATTTCTACAGGCCATACTTTTTTTCTAGATTTTTTTTTTCATTAAACATTCTCACATAAAGTGTGACTTAGTGTGGTCGCATTAGCATATTCATTTTAGTTTAAGTTTTAGTAAATTTGCTGTGCTTTTGTCATTTTATATTCTCTTTTTAATATTCCTGTTTAGCTTTTTTATTTTAGTTTGAAGTCATTTTAGGCTCAGCATAAACATTTATTTGAGTTATTCATTTCAGGCAACATTTCAGATTTTTTCATCTTATAGTTTCAGCTTATAAGCACTGAAGAAAGCATGGGCTGAAACGTCTGCTCTTTGGTCTGTTTTTAAGACCTTGCACCAGGGCCGGAGTGGGACTCATTTTCAGCCCTGGAGTTTCATGCCTTAGACCGGCCCACTTTGTTTTTTTTTTACTGGCCTTTTCAGTGCCGCCTTTGCGCTTTCTATTGTACATTTTTTTTTTATCTATAATTTTTTGTTCGGATATCTCCAACAATGACTTTTTTTTTTTTTAGCAAGGTTCCGCTGTCAGGTGAGTCAAAAGATAATTACGTCATCATTGCCAATTAACATAAGAAATGGAAAATAAGGGACAATTGTAATCCTTTATCTTATTCTTTAAGAAAATAGTGTTTATTATTGTAGAAAATAAGTGTTTATTCTTGTAGAAAATAAGGGACAGAATAAGGGACGTTCCAAATATTTGTACTGTACCATAATGTAGGCCTAAGTCTGCCTGCAGTTAAAAAGTTCTCAGAAATAATCACAATTGTTTATGTACAATTATTCTAAAAATAATTTTAATGTCATACAAAAATGTCATCGGTCTGAGTAAATTGTACCATTATAGAATTTTGACTTCACACGTGTAATTGAGGAGGTGAAAATACTGTGAAATTACAAATGGCATGAAATTTGAAAATCTAACAACTGAAGGTCTGTGAAACGTCAGTCAATCAAGCATTTTTTTTTAAACAATGGCACTTAAAGATTTGATCTAAAATATTATTAACTATAGCCTTTGAATGAATGAAAATGCATATTTTTCAATTAAAGAAAACTTAAGAGAGTGTGGGCCGCTTCTGGTGCTTGGATTTTTACTTCAATAATGAGGTCCAAGTTTAAGAATAGCCTACGCAAGAAGTTTTTTTTTTTTTTTTTTTTTATGTATTTTTTGTAATGCATTTTTCCCCTCTCTATTTAACAGCATTAACTTACAATAGTGAAAGACGTCTTCCCTCAGGTAGATTAAATGTTTTCCTGCCGTGCTGGATGTTGGGCTCATGATCAATAAGTTGTTTGCATTCGCCCAAACTGATTTTGTAAAATAAAAAAGCAGACGGTGAAGGGTGCAGTTAGCGCCAGTCCCGCTCGCTGTGAAGCGGGAGCAGCCGGCAGAGAATTCCACTTGGTCTTAAAGCCTTCTTCAAACGCTTATGTTCACAAATAAAACAACGATTTGCGCAAAAAGATTGATTAGTTATATATTTTAGTTATCAATTGAGAATTTGTTACTGATATGATCTGGTGAAAATAATAATACAACCGGCGAGAATAAATAAAAAAAAGAGTGGGGCTGATATGAGTGCAG
>JADLZN010010803.1:32500-37786 GCA_018155175.1 Sinocyclocheilus anophthalmus | reverse complement strand
CAATATTTCTTACATGCTCACAGCAGCATGTTTGTGGATGTATTGGCAGTAGCAAGTTTCGGTACTTGCTCTGCCGCAGCAGCAGGAGCAGTGTATCAGATCTATTCCGCCAAGACCAAATAACATTAACATTGTCATGTACATGTTGTTTGACCCAATGCCACTTCCCTCCAGAGTTGTCATGCCAGATATATATATATAATATATATATATATAATATTATATATATAACGGAGACTTGTCATTTGCACTTACATATGTTTGCTCTTTTGTTAGGTTTGATTGCTTACATTGTCCTCATTTATAAGTCGCTTTAGATAAAAGCGTCTGATAAATGACTAAATGTATTTACATTTACAAGCTAGTGTATATACATTAAAAAATTAAGGGTATACATTTGCCATTAAAAGCAGACAATTGGGATATAACAATTTTCAAAACGCATTTCATAGTACTGATAACTGAACTCCCTAATAAATTGTTATTGAATGAAGTATTTATTTTTTGTTAATTCATTATTTAAGAGGACACACACAAAAACAAACAACACAACATCATATAAACAGACTGCCTTCTGCATACTATGGGTACATTGTGACATATTCTTATAGCAGCATTTTGGGATGT
This sequence comes from Sinocyclocheilus anophthalmus, assembly GCA_018155175.1. Taxonomy (NCBI): domain Eukaryota; kingdom Metazoa; phylum Chordata; class Actinopteri; order Cypriniformes; family Cyprinidae; genus Sinocyclocheilus; species Sinocyclocheilus anophthalmus. The sequence goes on along the minus strand of JADLZN010010803.1, from coordinate 37,159 downwards.
ATCAATGTAAATGCATAATGTAACTAATTGTAAGTACTGTATCTTGAAAACCTCTTCCTTGTACACAGGACTGAAATCCTCTTCAAACCACTCTGTAAATAGCACAGTTACTGCCTTTACATGCCTTTATGCCTTTATCTAAATGCATCAGATCATTACAAAACAATGTTAAGAGGGGATATAATCAAATACAATTTCATTGCATAATTCTATATGCGTAACTCATACATTTTTTTTCATGTTTTAATCACTCACTGTTGATTCCATTGTTGTGAGTAATTATTGAAAAGTTTATAACATAGGTCTTCAACCCTGCCCACTGTCTTGGAAAGTTTAACAATTGTGATTTTCAGTAACTTGATTAGCTGGCAGGTGTGTTTAATTAGCATTGGAGCTAAATCTACAGGACTGTGGGTCTCCAAAAAAAAGAAAATCCTCTGGTTTATTGGAAGTAAATGATGTTTGATATGTGTGATTGTTAATTTCCCAAATGATCAAATTTCTTGAGTAAAATGTGTCATATTCTCATTACAGATTTCATGACTAAATTATACAACGCAAGAGCGGGAAAATTAGTAGCCATGTGACTGAGAACATAACGTGTGTTCGACTTGAAGCGGCGCTGCACAGACTGATCAGTGTATGACATCAAAGTATGGCGAGAGAAAGCATAAGGAGACGTCTTCTCTCTTATAGCTCTCACAGTACTTTGATGCCACACACCGATCGGTCTGCGTAGCGCCGCTTCAAGTTAAATACACCTAACATGTCTTTTAATGTGAGGGGATGAGAACATAGTTACAACCAGTCAACCAGCAGACATTAAAAGCTCATGACATGAATAAATCATCAGTATAGTCAGAGAAACCAACTCTAGTCTGATTCTAGTCTAGGTCTAGTCCAAAATCCAGCATCATTAGCCAACCATTCTAGTATTGTTTTTCTTTTCTTTCATTTACTTTAGTTTCTTTTGTGTTGAGAGCCTTGTTTTCCAAGTTGGGCTTTGCCATTTTTGCTCACCTCAAACTTAAACCTGCCTATGAAACTCTGTCATTGTCATTGGTGTGCTAAGAAGACTTTACTCCAGATGTGACCAAGACCTCCAACAAATGAACAGACCTGGGAAACGAATTATGCAACATTCAGAGATGTAACATTCAGAGATGCTACCCAAGAAATGCAAATAATACCTCCAGATTCTTGCTGAACTGGTGTATTGATGTAACGTTTCATAGATTTATTGAAAACTCAATGGCAGGGTTAAATTAATGACGGATGGTTCATTCAGGTCAGGTCTAAGAAACTGCATACTGCTCTTTCTTTCGTTCCTTTTTTTAACTTGTGTGAATGTGTAAGTGCGTGTGTTTGTGTTAGATTAGTCTACATATATTAGAATAGCTAAATAAAGTCCCACTGGTAAAGAGAAGTGTCTTGTGTTTTGTTCATGTAATATCTTACTGTTGATTGATCGATAGATGGATGAATCATAAAACAGTGATACTGTCACTGTTCCTTATAAGTACAATTATTAATTCCCTAGAGGTAAATTTACCTGTTTACCTTGCATAAAATTGAAAATATGATGTTATATGATAATTCACGCTTTCAGAATGGTAGATTGCTTGCTTCATTCCAAATCAAGGACTTAAATTAAAGTAGCATTTACTTCTAGGTTCACTTTGCAATCACAGTTCAACATTTCAAGAAAAAAAGGGACTAGTAAGTAGCCACACACATGCATACACATTTGGACCCCATAACGTAGGGAATGCAGGTACACACTAACACTGTGTGCGTTTATGTGTGTGCAGGGCTGGACTGGGACAAAAAATTGGCCCAGGCATTTTTTGGTCCAGGCGGCCCACCACCATTTATATATATATATGTTTACATTACATTAATTAGTGACATTTATAGTTTCTTGAAAAGCTGGCTTAAGCAGACTCAGCCTGCTTGCCGCATTGAGTTGGGAAGAGCCTTCATATCCACCACGAGGGAACAGTTCATGTAAAAGTCTGTGAAAGTGATTTTGTGCCCTCTATTGGCGATGAAACAATAAACAGCGCCGTTCACTTGCCGATGCAAGCTTCTGAGGACATAACTCTGACGTAAGAATTTAGGTAAAGGCGGTGCCAGAGCAGTAGGTGGCCTCTTTGTATTAGCCAAACATAATTGCCTGATTTAATGCTGAGCAAGATCTACTGCGTAAGACCAAGTGCAAATTAGTGAGAACAGAAGAGTGTCAGACTGTGACATTTCTTGTCGGCCTCATTAAAGATTAATCTTGCAGCTGGATTTTGCGATTCATTTAAATATATACTGATATATGATAGGCCTATACATACCAGTCAAAAGTTTTTGAACAGTAAGATTTTTAATGTTTTTTAAAGAATTCTCTTCTGCTCAACAAGTCTGCATTTATTTGATCCAAAGTACAGCAAAAGCAGAAAATAAATATTGCCTGAAATATTTTTTTACTAATTAACAATAACTGCTATATCTATTTGAAATATATTTAAAAATGTAATTTTTCCTAGTGAGTTTCAAAGCCTGCAATTTTTAGAATCATATATCCAGTCAACATGAGTCTTCAGAAATCATGAAAATATTCTTTGATTTGCTGCCCAAAAAAAAAAAAAACATTATTTTTATTATGTTGAAAACATCTGAGTAGAATTTTTCAGATGATGAATAGAACAACATTTATCTGAAATGGAAATCTTGTGTAACATTATGAATGTCTTTATCATCACTATCTTACAAAAGCTTTTTATTTCAGATAAATGCTGATCTTTTGATCTTTCTATTCATCAAAAAGAATCCCGAAAAAAAATGTACTCAACTGTTTTAAATTTTGATAAAAATAATAATAATACCCCCCCCCCCACTCATAATCAGGATCAATGTTTCTTGACCGCACACAAGACCCACACACCCGCCCAACCACACTCCCCCCCACAGCCCCATCACCTCCCTCCCTACCGCACTGCATTTCTGAGCACACCCCAACACCCATCCCCCACCCCCCACGAATGCCACACCCTGAAGAATGAAGAGATGAATGCTTTTTTTTTTATTTTTTTTTTTTTTTTTTTTACCTGAAATACAGCGGCGCATCACAGAATAATTACAGTTTAACAGACGATTCACATAGAAAACAGCCCCTTGTTTAAATAGCCAACTAACAAAAATCACAATACCCCCCTTACTACTTTTGACTGGCACCCTTTCTGGATCAAATACCCCAATAGCCAGTTTGCCCCGCTGAGAAAAACGGACGCCTCTTCTGTAAAAACATTTTAAAAAATTACTGTTCAACAACTCCCACTTTTTTTGACACGTAGGTATGTATGTATGTATCTATCCACACTCCATATCACTTTAGTGTTTTGGATAAGAATAAAACTGTCAGGTCAGACAATATTGTGCATCTTTTTTTATTTACACTACTAGCTTTATTCGCATGGCCCATGAAACCTCATATGAAACACTTGAACCACTTTCATTTACCTCTTTTTGTTCGACCAAAAAATTCGCTAGGCCCGGGGGGAAAGGAATTTACAGTGTTAATTGAAAGTCGTTTATGCTATGTCTAGGCACTCATTGAGCATGCCCACACACATCAGGATAAGACGTTAGATGCCCCTGCCTCTGCTGCGAGTCCCTATCCAAGCACTTGATAACAGATTCAACTACTCCTCCTCTCCTCTCATACTCTCTGCAGCTCTTTGCGCCCGCCCAATCACTCACGCATCGCTATAGCCTAGCTTCTTGATAAAGCCAGCCACTAGCCTGGTAAAAACTCCGAAGGAAAAGCAGACGTGGAAGAAGTTGGAGTGAAGCGATCTTTATATAAGTGGAGCAAAATACTTAATCGCTCTGTCTATAGAGCATTGTGATTGGATGTTTACATTGTCAATACAGGAGAAACACCATTGGGCAACTGGCTCACTCTTTTTTTTTTGTACTCACTCGCTCTTGACCTGCTGCTAATACTGTAGTCAGTCAAGGTTATGACAGTTTGAGGAAACTAAACAGTAGGCTATCAACAAAAACTAAAGATGCATCAATCATGATTTTTCATGGACGATCACAATTGTCAATAAATGGGCTGATAATGATACCGATTGCTGATTTGTATTTTATTTATTTATTTATTTTCTTTAAGCCTCCAAGAGACCTCAAGGGAAAGCATGAAAAAGTACACGAACAAGCCTGCTTGTTTATGCCCCATATTAAAGGATGCAACCGGACGCTTAGAAAAAAAAAAAACAACACACACATACAAAAAATCATCATAATATCCATCCCCTCTCCCCTCAAAATCCCTCTCTATCTCTCACACACAAAAGACATAGTCACAAATAAAACAACATCAGCTTTCTCTCTCTCTCTCTCTCACACACCCACACACACACACACACAAACACACTCTATCTCTCTCTATAAATACACACACACACACTCTCTCTCACACACACATACACACACACTCTCCTCTCACACACACACACACACACACACACACACACACACACACACACACACTCTCTCACACACAACACACACTCTCTCTCACACACACAAACACACAAACACACTCACACTCACACACACATACGCACCCTTCACGCTCTACTCTCACACACACACACAGCC
>JADLZN010010803.1:0-27500 GCA_018155175.1 Sinocyclocheilus anophthalmus | reverse complement strand
CTCACACACACACACACACACAAGCTCTCTCTCTCTCACACACACACACAAACACACTCTCTCTCACACACAAACACACACACACACACACTCTATCTCACACACACACACTCTCTCTCTCTCTCTCCACACACACACACACACACCTCTCTACTCTCTCACACACACAGACACACACTCTCTCTCACACATACACACAACCACACACACACTCTCCACACCGAACACAACACACACAACTCTCTCGCTCTCTCACAAACACACACACACACAACACACACTCTTCTCACCACGCACCACCACACTCTCGCTATCACACACCAACACACACTCTCTCTCTCTCTCACACACACACACACCCTCTCCCACACACACACACAAATCTGTAGCCATTTGAAATTAGAGGCAACCACTGCATTTTAAATCACAGTCCTAACAAAGAGGCTACATCGATGTAGCATGAACAGTTCATTTTAATTTAAAGTAGATTGTACAATTACACGATTTAAAGTAAACAGAGTGGTGGACTTTAGCTTTGTGAAAGTATGCTAAAATGGACATTTACTCTCTGCCAGTAGGTGGCAATAGCATTTCAGCTCATTAGAAATTCATTATCAGTACACTTTTAGTTGTGATAAAGTAGTTTTTCTAAATGGTATATTTAAAAGGAAAAAATTCAATAAAATAATTAATTAATCAAATCATTAAATTAAAATGACACACAAGTACACACACTTTCAAACTTTCAGTACATTTAAAAAGTAGAGCAGCATATATAAACCCATGACCAAAATAATTATAATAATTTACAATAAATTAAAAATATATCAGCTCCATGAAATGGTATCAATTTGTAGAACATTACTGTTATACCTGTAATACTGGAAGGTACACTATGAATATTCCATTAAATAAAAATGCACACCCATAAAGAAGTTACTGAAAAACAATAAAGCACAGAAGTAAAAAAGCTTATTTTTTTCTTTACAAATGAAAAAGAAGTACTCTTAAATGTATTAAAAACGTACTTAAAATCCAAATTCAGATAGTATATTTATAGTACAACTGTACTCCTAACATCCCTACTTGAAGTGTATTAAAATGTATTGAATATTGTTTTAATATATATATTTTTAAAAAGTATAATAGAAGTACTTGTCACAATTCTATTCTCCAGTCACTATACCTGTCACATCAACAGCACTACATTTCCCATAATCCTCTCTGCTCACCACCTGCAGACCTTTCACACTCACTACACCTGTCTGCCAGCAGCTCTATTTAAACCTGCACTGCTCACACACAGCGTGTCTGGTCTTGTTGTCTTCTACTTACACTGCTCCCCTTGTATTGCTGACCTGTAGCGATGTGCCAAACAAGTAGTGATGGCGAGATGAAGCGTTGAAGGCTTTCATCCAAGTGGTGCACAAAAGGGTTCATTTCTCGAGGCTTCATTTGCTCACAATAGCACCTGGTGGCCAAAGAGTGTAAACATGCAGATACATCACAGATGCTCTATAACAGGGCTAGGCAAACTTGGCCCTTCCAGGCCACTTTCTGTCAGAGTTTAGCTCCAACTCTAATCAAACACAGCTGAACCAGCTAATCACTGTCTGCAAGACTACTAGAAGGCTACAGGCAAGTGAGTCATATCAGGGTTGGATCAAATCTCTGCCCATCGCTGATCTTAAAGCGTGAGATTATATCCAGAGCCACAGCAAGGCCACAGAACCGGAAGTGAGGGGAGGAGTTATTGACAACGAGAGAGCACGGTGAGTAGTCTGTAATGGTTTTGCTATCATATGTTTGATATTTATTGTATATATTATGTTAAGCATTTATCTGCTAAGTACTTAATGTGTGCTTGGCTTTATTATCTTATATTGAAACTTGAATTTGTTGTCATACTTTATAGTATATAACTTGTTTCTGTGGATGTTTCGATTCATTTTAGGATGCATGTTGTAAATGGGCCTTGCGGTGAAGTTTTGAAGACGTTTATTATTCATAAAAATAAATAGTTTGCTTTAATTCCCTCTGTAATATGCATTGTTTGTGTGTTAATATTACCTTGTAGTTTAGTTATTTTAATCCCATTTGTCATCATTGAGATAATTGTGTGTGTCTTCATCTCTTGTAGAGATATATAAGGATTCAGAGAGGTGACATTACCTGAGCTGCAGCAGTGCAACGAGTGTTACAGCAATCACCAGCAGTGTTCTGCTTGACCAGCATGTTTAAGCCAGCCAAACTGGTCAAATTAATAAATCATCTTCAAATCCACTTCAACATGCAGTCGTCTGTGGAGGTATGAATATCTTGAGTTGTTTGTTTAATGTACTCACAATTTATTATTGCATAATAGTTTACCTGTGTACTTATTTATTTATTTATTTTAGGCTATACTATACATTTTTGCAACCAGTTATTGGTGTGATTATTTAGTTGTTAAATAAGGAACAAGGAAGGTTTTTTGTGCCATTTACAGGAGACATCTGTAAGTAGTTATCAGTTAAAGTAATTGACCTTTATGATGTTGTAGCAGTTGATATTTAAAGATTTCTCTATGTGTGTGTCTTCCCCATCCATACGGCGAGGGGACTCAGATGTGTTTCTCTGAAAGGTACTGGACATCTCCTCCAGTACACCATTACATCTGCACCCCCTTCTGAACAATTTAAAGTAACGGAGATACATGTATATTACAGTGCAGAAACCCTACCAGAGGCCCTTCCATGTGGATAACAGGCTACGCTTGTGAGGTATGTCTCAAATCTATCTTATCTATCTATCTATCTATCTATCTATCTATCCATCTATATACACACATTAATAAGAAATATTAGTTACATTTTCCTTTAATATTCTGTAATGAAGGAGATCCTAGTAATCTCACAGAAGTTGTGAAATGGCTCCATTAAACAGACATCTCCTCAGGGGCCAGTGGAAGAGCCTCTTTTCCTTATAATGGAGGAAGAGGCCCTCAACAATCTCCTGAAACAGAAGCTTCCAGAGTGCCCTTCATATTTCATCTTCTGCTCAGGGGAGTTATTTTTGTAGGATTGTCATAACAAAAAGGGCCTAAGAGTGAATTGTTCATTTGATACATTTTAATTTGAATTCATGCAAGATTGTCACGGCAAAATGTGCCCAAGATTTAATCGTTCATTTTGTAAGTTTTCATGCAGGATTGTCATGACAAAATGGGCTTAATAATGAATTGTTCATTTTATAAACTTCAATTTAATTATTGTGTTAACTATTTTGATTGTTACTTTTAAAATTATGCTGCTGTTTGTGTGTGTGTGTGTTTTATTGAAATGTTTTAGTTTTCATATATAAAAATGTATGATGCACGTGTTCTTGACTTTGGAGTAAACATTTATTTTGAATCTTGTGATTAAAGTATATGTTTCATACAAAATGCCCAGAAGTTTCAAACATTATTTTTAATATCACAAACAGGAAATTACTCGCATAATACAATGAAACTAATAACTGTATAGGTCTACACCTAAATTACACAAGATTAATGTTTATAAAATGCTTAATATGTCATTATAAAATGCATACATAAAGTATGACGTATCGTGTGTACTAAAAGCAAATTACCCCTTTAAAAACCCTAAGGTGGCGCTACTCTGTTAAAAAATGTAAGCTCCTCCCCTCCCTTCCGGTTCTGCGTCTGCTGTGGTTCTGTGGCTGCGGTTCTGTGTCTGCTGTGGTTCTGTGTCTGCTGTGGTTCTGTGTCTGCTGTGGTTCTGTGTCTGCGGTTCTGTGGCTGTGGTTCTGTGTCTGCTGTGGTTCTGTGGCTGCGGTTCTGTGTCTGCTGTGGTTCTGTGTCTGCGGTTCTGTGGCTGCGGTTCTGAAACTGCTGGTGCTGCGGGGCTGCAGCTGGATACTATTGCGTTTCCCAGGGCTGGAGCTTTAGTGTAGTGAAGCTTAATATAATGAAGAGTAACTGTTAGCTTAGCTCACTACATTTTCCAAGTAGCGTGCCCAACACTGCATCTTGCATCATTGAAAGAAAAAAACAGATCGAAATATTGTAAGTTTTAATTAGTTTTATTTGACATGGAGTGGCTCCTCATGCTAAACAGACAAATACAGGACAAAAACACACAAAACGCCAAATGTCAGAATGAAAGTTTTTGTCGAGTGACTTAATAAACAATCTTAAAGGGATAATTCACCCAAAAATGAAAATTCTGTCATTAATTACTCACCCTCATGCCTCTCCAAACCCGTAAGACCTTAATTCATGTTATTAATGACAGAATTTTCATTTTTGGGTGAACTATCTCTTTAAATCCTAAAGGACTGTAAAGAACAGGGAAAGTCAGATTTGTGTCATTGATGTAAGTCGCTTGCTGATTAGATTTTGTAGCTTGAATAAAGATTAAACTATATTCAATTTATAGTTTATGCATATACAAATTATGTGAAGATTTCATGTTAGGATTGTTATGTTCACTCTTTTTCAAAGCCTAATAAAGGTTAAAAATCATGGCTTTAATGCTGAATGGCTATAATTAATGGCTAAAATTGGGGGGAAATATATTTAATAGAGACATCAGTAGCAGTGATACTGGCCTTCATTAATAACAGGCTACTTATGAAAACACTTGCTATGAAGCCCGTATTTATAATACATTATAAGGCTATTCTTAAGGCATTATAATTAATGCATAAAAAAACTTATAATATGTTATATAATCTAATGCATAATCATAACAACAATTATAACACATCATAATACTTACGTATTTCTGGTTAAGTTTAAGAGTATGATTATAACACAATGAACACCATATTAAATCTACTTCATTTACAGAATAATGGACTGTATCATATCTTGACATTGTTTAAGATCTGCACAGTATCTTACTACAGCTTGTGAGTGTTAGATGTTAAGTGTTATTTGAGTGTTTCCTGTGGAGCTAATGTTAATTAATTGATGTGAGCTTTATACTCCAACTGAAAAAAATGCAATGTTTTATATGGTTACATTTTATCCAACATTTTATTTTGATGGATAATCAATCGACTATAAGCAACTTTGCAAACTAGGGCCAACACAGTAAATTCCCGAGTGTTAAATGAACACTGCTCGGAGCATATATGGTCCCACTCTACAAGAGTGTTAAAGTAACACTGAAGCAGTGATAAAGTTAATGAGATAATTAAGTGATTAATTAAGTGCTGATTGAGCATTAGTGATGAACAGCTGCTGTTAACAAGCAGAATCACTGAAGAAAAGAGAAACACAAGAACTACAACTGACTTCAGCCACAGCCTTAGATGAAATACTGAAATAAGAGAAGACATTAAATCTCTCAAGATCTCAGCAGAAGATGATTAATCATCTCCACAAACAGCATCACCAGCTTCACACATTACTAACCAGTTTGACTTTATTTCTGGAGGATCTAAAACAGAAGTTCTTTATTGAGAATTAATGTGTAGATGTTTTTTTCTCTTCAACTTATCGTTTTTGTGATTAGTGTTTGCTTTAGTTGCCTCTTGACCCTTGACTTTTTAAATGTAAGTTTCTCTTTGGCTGGTGTGACGGTCTTGCCTGGGCGGTCTGCGTTCTGCACAATGGAGACAGTGTGTAATAGGGTTTCACTGATTCAGAGAGAGAAGAAACCATTTCTACATAAAACACAAGACAACACACAAATTGATTGCAATATTATTGTTCACTCTGGGGTTCTCGTAATATAAACGCTTTATAACTCGATATTGAGCAACACACTCGACGCCAAACAAGGCTTAACAGAGTCCCAACATATTAATTGAAAGATACAATCACAATAAAGCAAATATTTGTGTGTTTTGGACACTTATAAATGGTAATTCTCAGACCGCGAAAACCGTGCAACTTACCCACAGCAATGCTTCATTAACTCTGCTGTGGGCAGTCCCTACTCCACACGCTAAATCACATCACGCACCACATAGATAGCGCTGTCCCCATTTATGCAATAATTTAACATACCTTTTCACTCCGTTACATGCACCCCCCTTAAATTATGCTAAACTGGGGAAGCGTCTGTACAGTAGGAAAGCTTAAGAGCACAGAAACCAGAAAAAGGTAAAGAAAACAAAAACAGGAAAATTACTGTGTGAATGTCCGTGTCACATTTCAGCGTAAATATCTATTACAAAATTCCTCCATAAGAGGTATGCAAGAATGGACCGGTACCGAAATCCAGACTAAACATAGACTAAAGAGATGCCCTAAACACCTCTCTTCACATACACAATTCAAGGATTGAAAAATACATCTTAGTTGAAAAGATCAGTTGAAAATATCAACTCAAAATGGCAAAAATCAAACTCGCAACCATACATATTTACCCATGAAAAAGGTTTTTCACCACATCAAAAAGAGAAATCACTGAAAGTGATGAATCATGCACAAACTGATTATTCATCTCACAGATCAATCTTTGTGGAGGTTTAATGGTCCTACCAGCCCTAGTTCTGACTGTGTCTGATTGAATGTGTTCTGGTTGAGTGCAAATTACAGGGTCAACTGTATCCGGAACAGGATTATTGTCTACTTGTAAAGATGGAAAGACTGGCGTAACCAAGGAGTGCTGTTTGGACATCTGGTCTAACTCATCGCCAAGAGGTAATCCATCATCTAACAAATGTGGAATGTCACTGGCCTGTTCAGTGGATACAGAGCTGCCACAGGTAACAGAGTCTGCTTTTGAGTTGGATTTCTGGACATCCAAAGAATACTGAACTTCAGACAAAGCCTCTGAGTCAGTGTCATTTTCAGGGCAGTTGGGCTGATCAGACTGCATAACCCAATGAGCTGTTCTTGTATCACTGTCGGGATGATCAGGCAAGTCTGAGGTCGAATCTATTGAATGAGACTGAGATGGTAAAGTTGTTCCATCATCTTTGTACAGAAAGTTAACAGGGAGCAAAAGATTCCTGTGCACAGTGTTTTCTCTGCCTGTTTCGGTGTCTCTTATCCGATAGACATTAATCAGTGACCTTACTGACATCACCTCGTAGAGATTGGACTCCCACTTATCTGCAATTCTCCGTTTGCCATGCTCACCTCGATTCGCCAGAAGGACTCTGTCACCAACAGTCAAAGGTGATCCCTTCACTTTCCGATTGTAGATCTTTGCATGCCGAGCTTGCTCAGTAGAACTGTGCTTCTGTGCAATTTTTGCAGCTTCGCCAAAGTCACTTTTAAGCCTGGATACGTAATCTGAATGCTTCACAACAGTATCATCCCTGAGAACATGTTGAAACATCACCTCGATGGGAAGACGTGGGACTCTCCCGAACATCAGATAGAAAGGCGCAAAGCCTGTGGTCTCGTGAACGGTGCAGTTATAACAGAATGTCAGCATTTGCAAAGACTGCGGCCACTTGGCTTTGGACTGGGGAGGTAAGGATCTTATCATGTTCCCTAAGGTTCTGTTGAAGGGTTCGGTGATTCCGTTTCCCATAGGGTGGTAAGGAGTGGTATGTGATTTCTTAATACCTGCCATATACAGCAACTCCTTCATCAAATTGCTCTCAAAACTCGGACCTTGATCCGAATGCACACGCCTAGGGAATCCGTGAACACAGAAGAGACCGTTCCATAAGTGATGAGCAACCTGCTTCGCAGACTGGTTTTTACAGGGAAAAGCGTAGGCTAATTTGGTGAAATGGTTGGTTGCTACCAGAACATCCGCACTCCTGTTATCACCCTGCTCTGCTGTCCAGAAATCAATGCAAATGAGTTCCAACGGCTCAGAGGTGTGTATGTTCTCAAGAGGAGCACAATCTTTTGGTTCAGGGGTCTTGACTACAATACACCGCATGCAGTTCCTCACATAATAAACTATGTCCAGTTCCATGCCTGTCCAAAAGAACCTTGGTATTTTCGCCTAAATTTGACATACTCAAATTCAAATGTTTACCCTACACACATGCAATGGAGGAAATGAAAAAAATTAATTGTAAAGAAAACCCTTTGAACTAAAAACAATGATTGTAATTCTTCATAAATAACATATATATGTTTCAAATATTACAATAAACACTAAAAAAACAGGCCCTTTGTAGTTGTAGTGATTTATATATATATATTTTTTTTTTGAAAGTCTGTTATTCAGGTTCTATTAGGTCCAGCTCTCTGCAATTTACTTTGTTTGATGCCATTAGATGCCAAAATGTACCAGAAAAAATAATCTTTCAAATAACAGCTTCTAAACAGGAGTTATTACATTATAAGTGAAGCGAGTAAAATTGTCCTTTTTTGCATCTACAAGTGTCATTGTGAGTTTCCTTTGCAAAAACAGGCTTTATAAAACACATTACCCCCAGAATCCTATTTTACTCTGTGCCATAAGCACTTTTCTTGATTATTGATTGAATTATGTTTCATTTTTATGTTTTTCTAAGTAGTAATATACAAAATGGCATAAAAACGAATTGGACCAAATTTCACATGTTAGGGTTAGGGTTAGGGTTTTCTACAATCAGTTTTATTCTTTCAGGAGACACAAGACTGTATAAATTATAAAATATATCTGGTCTATCACATTCTAAAATAGAATCCACATCCTTCAGCTTTATATCATTCCATTTATGTGCATTCTGTATTGGTCTACTGTTTGGAGCATCTCCTCACCTCCTCACCTGAGGCCTGCATCACCTGCTGCCTCACCTGCTGCCTCCTGAAGACAAGATGACAGCTCCTCCATTTAGCTGAACCTGCCTGCTGCTGCTGCTATCTGATCTTCAGAACGTGAAACAAACAAATAACTGTTCATCCACACAGCACTGTAATAATCCATGTATATTTACTAGGGCTGGGTAAAAAATATTGATATCTCGATGTTAATCGATTCTCATTTTTACGTAACTATATTGATTCTTAAATCCCAAGAATCGATTAGTCTAGCCTGTTTTCAGTTACTGGATGGAACATTGAAGCACACCTCCCATCCAATATATCGCAATAAGCATTGTGCTTTGGTACTTTTAATATTAAACAAAGTCTCAGATTTCAAATTATGTCCATTGTATTGCAGTATTCAAAAAATAAATGCCATTGTGGCGCTGTTTAATGGTGAGTGACAGATCGCTGTAGCACCTCAGTTCAACAGATTAACGTGAACTGATCACCTCCTCTACATTAATACCAGCTTCAGCACAAAATAAACATGACTAAACATCCGAAGGTAAGTTAAAAGAAAGAGTACAACGTTACAATCCGTATCCTGTCTCATGTAATCGCTCAATCAGTGTTTCAGCCGCACAAAGATAATATATAAGTCAATATAACGGCTTGTAAACAATGTCACGTCATAATATAACTTGCATAACGTCACATTTACCTCAGAAAAAACATATTCGGTGACCACTCATTAGTCAGATAGAAAAATAAACTGTAGAGAGGGGCATTTTGCTAAATATATACACCATATAACATATTCATTATAAAGTTTACTGTTCTTCGATGTTTAATTTATGTTTGAATAAATCCATCAAGTTTTCATGACAGCCACCATTTAAATATTTATATTATAAAAACAAATTGAAGTAGAAATATTATGTAATTGTAACTTTATTATTTAAAAAACTTCATTAAGTGTAATTTTAACAAATCAGTCAATTTTAACCTTCAATCTATGTACAAACAGCTCGGTATATTTTACAGCATTAGTTGAGAGATTTGTTTTTTCCTTGAGAAAATTTGGCATGTATTGTACCTGATATATATCTAAAATAATCGATATTGAATCAAATCGAATTGGTAATCGAATCGAATCGAAAGCTTGTGAATAAGAATTGAATCGAATCGTGAAATTTGTGTCAAAACCCAGCCCTGATATTTACTGTATATTTACTGAAATGCATCATATACTGTACTTTTCTGTCAATAAACAGTTTATCAGATTGTTAGCTGTGCTTTCACGTTTCTATCAAAAACAGAGCAAACGCGCTCATAAACCTTCACCAGACGCACGTTCATTCCTCTCCACGGCGCCGCTGAACGTTCTTCATCATCTATAGCTTTCATTATAATGTTCATAGATTGCTATTATCCGAGTTGCCGATGTGTTAGCCTCTCCGCGTGCTATTCTCGCCTTCAAAACAGTCCAAAAAACTACAAATCCCGAGCACAACACAGCTGCAGCGCTGCCCAGGATGCTCTCTCTGACCTCTCACTCACCCTTCCCTATGTTGACCCAGAGGTGTCAAATTTCACAGCTCTGAATGGCCGCCAAGCTAGAGTGACGTGTGATCTGACCTACTGCAGTCCACTGAACAGCACAGTGTTGTAAAAGATAAGAGCCGCTGGCCGGGAGCGCTTATGATTTGGAGAGCGCGTTTTTGGCAAAAGGTGCGTCTTTTTTTCCCTGGTGCGCATCTGTACAAAATGCCATATATACTGTATCTCACCAATGGAAACACGCAGAAATGTGAAAATGGTCTCGTTTGAAAGAAGGAATCCTAATCTAAAAGATAATATAGAGTTTGTGGCTGTTTGCGGCTGACTGAAGCAGTAGTACGAGTAGGAATGTGACCCATATGAAAGTTTGCTCAGAGGTAACAAATTTCACATCGCGATTCTATTGAAGATCATTCGATCTGTGATTGTCACACAATGAAATAATCTACATAGTCAAATTCCTGAGAATGAGAGCTTTCTTGTGATATATGACTCGATTGTTTTGTGAAAAATATATAAAATACACATTCTTAGGAAAAATTCTTCGCAATCGTTAAGCGGAAATTCGTGTGTGGGGCGAATACATTTCTAAGCTTAATTATACTTATACCAAACCAAAGGTTATGGTATTCTTTGTAAAGAAGAGACTCTAAGCTTTCAAATGAAACGATATATGGGCTTATACCATATAAAGAAGGCTATGTGAATGAAGCATAAACATTTTTAATGCGAATAAGAGGTTAAAAGAAGTATACTAACGCAGAGTTTACTGCCTCAATTCGGCGTGGCATGGAGGTGATCAGTTTGTGGCACTGCTGAGGTGGTATGGAAGCCCAGGTTTCTTTGACAGTGGCCTTCAGCTCATCTGCATTTTTTGGTCTCTTGTTTCTCATTTTCCTCTTGACAATACCCCATAGATTCTCTCTGGGGTTCAGGTCTGGTGAGTTTGCTGGCCAGTCAAGCACACCAACACCATGCTCATTTAACCAACTTTTGGTGCTTTTGGCAGTGTGGGCAGGTGCCAAATCCTACTGAAAAATGAAATCAGCATCTCCATAAAGATTGTCAGCAGAAGGAAGCATGAAGTGCTCCAAATTTCTTGGTAAACTGGTGCAGTGAAGTTGGTTTTCAAAAAAACACAATGGACCAACACCAGCAGATGACATTGCACCCCAAATCATCACAGACTGTGGAAACTTAACACTGGACTTCAAGCAACTTGGGCTATGAGCTTCTCCACCCTTCCTCCAGACTTTTTTTTCACCCCCTTTGGAGCTGGTTTCCAAAAGAAATACAAAACTTGCTCTCATCTGAAAGAGAACTTTGGACCACTGGGCAAAAGTCCAGTTATTCTCCTTAGCCCAGGTAAGACACCTCAGACATTGTCTGTGGTTCAGGAGTGGCATAACAAATGGAATACTACAACTGTAGCCAAATTCCTTGACACAACTGTGTGTAGTGGCTCTTGATGCCTTGACCCCAGCCTCAGTCCATTCCTTGTGAAGTTCACTCAAATTCTTGAATCGATTTTGCTTGACAATCCTCATAAGGCTGCGGTTCTCTCGGTTGGTTGTGCATCTTTTTCTTCCACACTTTTTCCTTCCACTCAACTTTCTGTTAACATGCTTGGATACAGCACTCTGTGAACAGCCAGCTTCTTTGGCAATGAATGTTTGTGGCTTACCCTCCTTGAAGGGTGTCAATGATTGTCTTCTGGACAACGGTCAGATCAGCAGTCTTCCCCATGATTGTGAAACCTAGTGAACCAAACTGAGAGACCATATATTGAAGGCTCAGTAAACCTTTGCAGGCGTTTTGAGTTGATTAGCTGATTGGCATGTCACCATATTCTAATTTGCTGAGATAGTGAATTGGTGGGTTTTTGTTAAATGTGAGCCAAAATCATCACAATTAAAAGAACCAAAGACTTAAACTACTTCAGTCTGTGTGCACTGAATTTATTTAATACACGAGTTTCACAATTTGAGTTGAATTACTGAAATAAATGAACTTTTCCACGACATTCTAATTGATTGAGATGCACCTGTAATATAGTTAATATAGCAATATCTACAGTATAAATATCTAGAGTATATCCCCCTGCAATGTCATTTTTTTTTTTTTTTTGGGTGATTTCTACTTAATTCTACCTACCCCATCTATTAGTATGGAGACTGGTGATTCCCAAACAGGCTCATGTGGAAAGATTTTGATGTTAAAAAAAAACTTAAAATATAATAATAATAATAATATTAATAGTATTAGTAGTAGTAATAGGAGAAAATATGTGACAGAAGTAAATGTGCATTTAGTGTGCCTTTAATTATAATTTTACCTCATATTCAGAATAATTAAAAAAAGATACTGATGGGGCTGTGGAGGCTGGTAAAAACTGGTTATTAAAAAAAAGATTAAAGAAAGAATAACACAGGATGCTCACCAATTTTATTAGGCCACAGATACATTTGTAGTGGTTTGTTTCAGGCACAGTTGTATACAAACTACTAGTCTCCAATGACAACTAAGTAGGCTAATCAAATCAAACTATTAAAAATAAAGCCCCACAAATGAAATATATAAAAAGCTAAACACACCAGAGTACAAACTATGTAAGGTAAGATAGGTTATTAGCTTATTGATTGTTTTGCTGTGTGCCTGTAGTCAATCAAGCACATTATACAGACGATTTATCATATTACACAAACGATGCATTGTTTTGGCACTGTTGCAGTTAATGCTAATTAATGTGTAACACTGACACTTCATTATCTTTTCAAAATAATCCATGAAACAAGCAGCGGTTTGAGGAGCGTGCAGTAATATTGCCAGTGCTGTCTCAAGGACACGCCCACAGCAGGGAGCTCATGAATATTCAGTGACTCCGCCCACTGGAGCAGTTTCTCAGCGGAACCGAACACTAGCAGCACCGCTGGGTCACCAGTCCGCGTCTGGCTCCTGAGGCGAGGCGAGGCGAGCTCTTCACGGCGCTGCGTGTAACTGTACGATTATAAATACACCGTTTGTTAAAGCAGCATTTTACAGAGTCATTCTGTACCGTTCTCATCTGGTTCAGCGCTATTTGTGCGTCTTTTCTGGCGTCTACTGTCTGAAATATCATTCAGGCTAGCAGACAACAACATGTGAGGAAGGCTAATGCTAAATACATTTACGACTGTGTGTGTGTGTGTGTGTGTGTGTGTGTGTGTGGGTGTGTGTCTGTGTCTCTGTGTGTGTGTGTGCGCAGTGTCGCGTGTATGTTGTGTGTGAGTGGGGGCGTGTGTGTTGTGTGGGTGTGGTGTGTGTGTGTGTGTGTGTGTGTGTGTGTGTGTGTGTGTGTGTGTGTGTGTGTGTGTGAGTGTGTGAGTGAGTGTGTGTGTGTGTGTGTGTGTGTGTGTGTGTGTGAGTGTGTGTGTGTGAGTGTGTGTGTGTGTGTGTGTGTGTGTGAGTGAGTGAGAGTGAGTGTGTGTGTCCACTGAGTGTGTGTGTGTGTGTGTGTTACAGTGAGTGTGTGTGTGTGTGTGTGATCCAATGAGTGAGTGTGTGTGTGTGTCCACTGAGTGTGTGTGTGTGGTGTGGGTGTGTGTGTGAGTGCAGGTGTGGGATGTGTGTGGTGTGTGTGCGGTGCGGGTGTGAGTGAGTTTGAGTGTGTGTTGTGTGGGTCCCGGAGTGTGTGAGTGGGTTGGTGTGTGTGTGTCGTCCACTGAGTGTGTGAGTGAGTGGTGTGTGATGTGTGTGTCCACTGAGGGAGGTGTGTGGGTGGCACTGAGTGTTGTGGTGTGGTGTGTGTGTGGTGTCGAGTGAGTGAGTGAGGGTATGTGTGTGTGTGTGTCCATGAGTGTGTGTGTGTGTGTGAGTGAGTGAGTGCGTGAGTGTGCGTGTGTGTGTGTGTGTCCACTGAGTGAGTGTGTGTGTGTGTCCACTGAGAGTGTGTGTGTGAGTGAGTTGAGTGAGTGAGTGAGTGAGTGTGTGTGTGTGTGAGTGTGTTGTGAGTGTGTTGTGTGTGTGTGTGTGTGTGTGAGTGAGGGAGTGAGTGTGTGGGTGTGTGTGTGAGAGAGAGAGTGTGTGAGTGAGTGAGTGAGTGAGTGAGTGTGTGTGTGTGTGTGTGTCCTGAGTGAGTGTGTGTGTGTGTGAGTGTGTGTGTGTGAGTGAGTGTGAGAGGATGGAGTGATGTGTGTGTGTGATGGGTCCACTGAGTGTGCAGGTGGTCGTGGTGTGTGTGTGTGTGTGTGTGAGTGAGGAGTGAGTGCTGTGTGTGATGTGTGTGTGTGTGCCATGAGTGTGATGGTCATTGTTTGTCTGTCCTGCAGACGCCGATCGATCAGTTCATTTCCACACTGAAGAGCCGGGTGAAGGATGTCATGGGCCAGTAAGTCAAACTCATTCATGAGGGTTTATTTAGAGTGGATTAGACATGCTCCTTTTAAAAGATGTTTCCCTGAACAATAATACTGTTAACTGACAAGTTTAGAATGTTAAATTAGAATTAGACTGGAAGGGTGTTTGTGAGCCGTTATTAAAACCAACACATGTTTTTATTAAGAAGGGGTTTATTTGTACATGCAACATCTGAATGAGGCTTGACACGGTCAGGTTGTCACACACATGATGTGAACCAAGAATAAAAGAAATCGACCAGCACAGAATATATTTCACTCAAATAATGAACAGATTAACAAAATGAAAATGTGTTTCTTCCAGCACCCAGTATGATGTAGAGCCGTCATAGAAAGTTTATAATAACTTGTGTTCAGACTTACCTCAGTCCTCAGCATAGCTCATCTTCTGACTGTGATTTTAAAGAATCATCATGTGGACATGCTGTGGGTTAGTCTGATGAGCAGCCTCTCAATGCCGAGTCCCACAAGTTCCTTTGACGTTTACTTCTATAGTGCTTTTCACAATACATTTCATTTCAAAGCAGCTTTACAGGAGATGCATGTTTCTACATTACAGTGATGATGGTCTGTTATCAGAGCTGACGGAGACAAAGTAACATCCACATGATAACGTGTGTGTGTGTGTGCATGTGTGTGTGTGTGTGTGGTGTGTGGTGGTGTGTGTGTGTGTGTGTGTGTGTGTGTGTGTGTGTCTCAGGATTCAGGCCAAGGTTCCTGGAGCGAAGAAGAAGTCTGAGTGAGTCTGGAGCGGCTCTGATCTCCACTCCTCATCTTCTGCTCTATCTCTGTCTCTGTCTCTGTCTGTTTTCTTCACTCTTCGGTTCGTTCATATGACCACATCTTCATGAAGTTGCTCCAACACTGATTGTGAAACACTGGTTGCAGAATAAATGAAATATCTTGTTTAATGTGAGGCTTTCAGAAAATGAAATGCACTGCAAGTCTGCTTTCTTTTTAATGAGGGAAGTTGAAGGGTGCCAGTTTTGGCTTTTCGTGGTGTTTTAGTTCATATGACTGTGATTTTACTGGATTGATCTTAGCAACTTTTCTAGACGAGAGTAGATATCAAGACATCTGAGCTCACCTGCAGGATAATCTCTGGATGAACATGTTTACACGAAGCTTCCTCAACAGAAGTTATTGTATTTAAATCTATTTATCTCTGGACTGATTCCTAAAGCGAGCAGCGTTTGCCATGCCAGTAACTGTGAATGAAACACGTCCCGCTGTCTGAGCTCTGTGAATGCATTCTGAGATGTTAATGAGAATGAATAAAGCTTCTAGCTCGATCAGTGACCTGCTTGAGATTATTGGAGCTTGTCTGAAATGAAGGAAATTCAAGCACATGATCTGCTGTTCAGCATTATTGCAGTCATGCGTTCACCAGTGTTATTATACTGACACTCACATACTGTTATAGTTGTGTAGTAGTTGTGTTGGATGTTTTTGTCATTTTTATTTGTTTTTGTTTTTAAAATGACCATATAGTTTTTAGCAAGTTTTAGTTTATTTTAGTGCTACAACTTAAATGAAAATGTAAAAGGTTGCTTTGACGACTAGGTGAAATAAAATATTTTTTAAAAATCTTAATCTTATTTAATTTCAGTTAATGTATATTTTAAGTAATTCATTTTTCGGAATGTTAAGTCGGACCTCTTGCCCTGTCCATATGGAGTTCCTCACAGGGAAGATGGACATTTATTTTACTTCTGCACTACTATTAGACTATTACACTCTACTCAGCTCAGGTGACCACTGTCCTCTCTGGGTTTATATTAGGGATGCCACGATTCTCAATATAATATTGCACTGTTCGGTATGACATCTACGGTTCAATACACGCTTGTGAGTTAACCTGAAGCCTCACACTTCACCAGAAAACAGCTCACTTTCACATTGAAAAATAGGATGGATAACGTGCATTTGAGAAAGCAACACACATCAAAACATCTTCCGCTGTAATGCGTTGCAATGAGAAGCGTTTCTAAACCTGCTGTCCAACAAAAGAACATCATAACCTGTTTTTACTCCAGTCAACAACATCAGTCTTCCTTTTGTGATCTAATGCTGCTTCTTATCACAGAATTAGGCAGAAAATATATTCTATACTGTAGAAAAGGCTATGTCAATTAGCATTGGATTATAAATTACATAATTATGAAAAAATGCCTAAGATGGCTTGAAGAACACAGATAAAATGCATATTGTTGCAGTCGAGTGTTTATTGTCTTCATGTTCCATCATTAAAATGTTTCTATCTTGTTTTTATTCAGCTAGTGATTTGCCCATTATAGGGATTCGGACCGGGCGCATTGTATGTAGGGATATGCTGGTATACATTTTTTCATGTTGCGATTAATTGCTAATGCTTTTATCACGGTATACGGTATTATCACGATACTGAAATTGTTTTAAAAACAAAGTGCTGTCATAATACAGTATAACAAGTTTAATAACTTTTTTTCTTATAACAAAAATAACTGAACATTTAAATGCAATAAAGCAATACAGAAAAATGTATGAAGTTAAAAGTTTTACACAGATTAAAGTGCAAAAGAACTATAAAGACCAATAGGTATCACTTTACAATAAGACCTCATTAGTTAAGCTTAGTTAATGCATTAACATTCACAATCAGCAATAGCTACATTTGCTACAGAAGTTATTCATCTTTAATAAAAAATACAAGTCTTAGTTCATGTTAGCTCATTAAATAACACAGCTGCAACTCTCGATTTTAACAACGTGTTATTAAATATTGGAATAGCTAAGATTAATGAATGTTCAGAAGAATGTTTCATTGGCAGTTTATGTTACCTCATGTTAACTAATGAAGCCCTAATGTAAAGTGTGCCCGAACAATAAAAGAATCAAAACACATTCAAACAATATCTAGGGCATGTTGTAGTCCAGATTAAAATGTAAAAAATAAAATAGCCTATTAAGTCTAAATATTTAAGTATTTGGCGCTGTGATGAACATCATAGCAAATACACAAATCTGAATGGCTGTTTAAATCATTTAAACATGTTTCAGAAACAGAAAGTAGTGCAGCTGCTGTGTTTACAGGGTTTCTGGGGTAACGGCTGCATTTAAATGAATTATTATTATTATTTATTTATTTAGTTTAGCAGACGCTTATTTATTATTATTATTATTTCTGCAGTTTAGCTCCATCTGCAGTCAGAGAGTGAAAGTGCGCTTTCCTCCAGAGCGTCTCTCCGCCATG
Source organism: Sinocyclocheilus anophthalmus (assembly GCA_018155175.1). Classification (NCBI taxonomy): domain Eukaryota; kingdom Metazoa; phylum Chordata; class Actinopteri; order Cypriniformes; family Cyprinidae; genus Sinocyclocheilus; species Sinocyclocheilus anophthalmus. The sequence continues at coordinate 9,673 of JADLZN010010803.1, read as the reverse complement.
CGCTTCTCGTCCGCGCTTGTTTACATCAGAGTGCGCACGCGTCTCTCACGCAGCATACAGCGCTGTTGTGCATTTTGACCAGTTGATGGGAAAAGTATTCTTAAAATGCATTCAAAATTCTGAATAATTTGTAATATATAATTATTCACGGTATTTAGAAGTGCCCACGATAACAATATCGTGCATATTCATTACCGTGATATCTCGCATTACCGAATACCGGCACAAGTCTAATTGTATATTTTGAGCTCTCTATGCCAGTCCCAGGTTGTTACTAATAGTTTGCAATCCAATCAAGTTGCTCCTTTTGAAATTACAATTACCAGATAATTGTAAAACACCAGAAAAAGAGCGTGCACCATGACGACGATAAATAATCTTGCTTTATCTGACTGTCATGATTATGCTACAAAGATGGAAGATTCCACCGAGAAAACTAAAGGAAAAGAACACACCAACAGCTAAAGGTAAGCATCCAGGGACAGAAGGGAAAGAAGGTATGAATGCGGTCTTGGAAGCAATAAAGCAGCTCACTAGCTATGTTTACGTGGACACCTTTTGCTTCCATCGGAATGAATTAATTCTGATTGACGAATCTGAACGTAGTGTTTACATGAACACTAAATAAAGTGATCGGGTTGATTAGGCCTGGGCGATAAAACGGTATTGGTATTTATCGACGGTACACCCTCTTCGATAACGATATTAAAAATGTTCGATATAGGCAGGTGCTCTGAGTGACGCAGACAGCTCACACAAACACGAACATGAGTGCTGTGCTGCCTGTGATGAGGAGCCTGTGAGTAAAGAATGAATATTAGTCGAATTTAAAATAAACAGTTGCATTCAAAAATAGTACAATCAAATGTTAGGAGTGCGTCAGGGAGCGTCATCAGTGGAGCACGAGATGCGGTGATGGTGATGTGAGTGAGTGACGTAGTAGTTTAATGTTTTATAAGTCTAGCCCACGAGACGCGCCGCTGCTGCGTTATTCATTCTAAATATTAGAGAAATATAGAAGCTCAATGCGGAGAAGATCTTGATTAGGTTAAAACCCAAACCAAGCCATTCACACAGAACGCATATTCAGCGCAATTTCTAGACGGACAAATATGACTGCTGCACTCGCGTCTCACAGCAAAAAGATGTTCACCTTATCAGCAAAACTGCATTCATTTAATTTAATTAGATTTTTTAAAACAGTTTAAATATTGTTGGGCCAGTTCTATTCTAAATAATTTTTCTGAGAACTATTTTAAACAGTTTATGGATATTTTGATATTTTTATTCTAAAACGCATGGATACCGGATGATTTTTAGCAATAAAAATTCATGTGTATGGCACAAATGGCATTTATAGTCCGTATCTCACATTTCCTTAATGTCTTGTACCTTTGAGAGTGTTACACATGGTGTCACCTGGATGGGAATATGCATGGAAATGATATGCAGATGAGGTTATGCATAATGAAACTAGGTGTTGTAAGCTCCATATATGGTGATTTCTGGGAGGAGACAGTGTGGAGATGCACGTACACACAATCTTCCCCTGACCGGGATTTATGAAGGGATTTCTGCACAGGTTCTGGCGGACGCATGGTTTTATAAATCTGAAAACTTTTGAGCGTACGCAAAATCTAGCTTTTGTGCCTACGTACACTCTTAGGATGAAATCTACGGAGAGTTTTATAAATGAGACCGCAGGTACACACACACACACACACACAACACACGACTGCAATGATTTTGCCAAGTAAGACCTGTTCCTGAATCAGCATAGTTTATTGATCCTGTCTGAAAACATAGTCCCTCTGGCCCTAAACCTAATTTAACCCTAAAATCAGAGGGAAATGAGGGGAGGTGAACAGTGAATAGCACAGATGCACCTAACCCTAGCATAATGTGAAATCACCATTTGAACAATTAATTAAATGTAACAGCCTACAAATACAAATAAATAGACACATTTGTAATCTTTCACTTAAAACAAGTTATTTTTTTTTTCATAGTTGCAACACTATTTGCTGTCTCGCAGTGTTGCTTTGATCGTGATTGGTTAATCTGACGTCACTCAGGAATCTGGCCAATGACTAGTGAGCGTGCCGTTTTCCCGGAATCCCGGGTAAATTTGAAAATACACTGTTGCAGTGTGTGCCACTGATCGGCTTCTGCAGCAGTTCACTAGTAATGGCTTTTACATGGATTATTTAACGTCTGACTGTTTAATTCATATTTTGAGCGAGTTTGGGTTGTGGGATGAAGATTGAGAACAAATACACGTGAATATGGACACAGACTTCTACCAGCAGCTAACAGACATGCAAACTGCAAAAGGTAAGTAACGTTAAGTACCTTATATAATGTTCTATAGTCACATCAAGATACAGTGCATTGAAGTGAGATGTCCTACCAGTGTGTGTTACTGTGTTTTGTTAGTATGAGCTAATACTGTTAGCTGCGGCTGGGCGATATATGACCATGTCGTGGCGAAGATATGAAGTGTAATATATAAGCTCATGGCACAGTACTATTTAAAGTTATTGACACTTTTTTGATGGCACATGTGATTGTAAGCCGGCTGCAGCACTGATCAAAGTCGGACAAATTTTCTAACCAGAATGCATTGCTTTTGTCAGGTGAAAGATGATCTTTGCCGCATGAGGTAAACAAAGCCTATTAAAGTGTCTGCAGTCTGCACATGGGGGGGGGGGGGGGTGTAATACCCAATTTTACAGATCCATGTTGCACAGTGTGATTTGCAATGATCTTATAGGATTGCTAAAATCGTGCAGTGTGAACTCAGCATAAGACGACCACTGCATCTCTCCCTAATCAAACACATCTGATTCATCTCATCAGTAGAGACTCCAGTGGTAGAGACATTCAGCGTGTGCAGTGTTGAGGAGACTCCAGAACAGGTCTGGGAGCAGCTGGTCTATATAAACGTGCAGAGATGAATGTGTGTAGATCTGTGCTTTAGCTGCATCAGCTTCCTCATTCCTGCTCCTAGAGAGACACTTTCTAACTCTAATTCAACGCACCTCAATCAACTAATCAATGTCTTTGAGTTTACTTGAACATCACAGCCAGCTGTGTGGATGAGGAGCCCTGCTTCACATAAAATCACTGAAATAAACACTTTAGCAACACTGAACCTGTGAAACTAACAGTGAACTTGTAAATGGTTTGCAGCAACTATTGGAAACATTGATAGAAAAGGAAAAGAAAGAAGAGGAACTGTTGTGTGAATGTGTGAGAATTCACAGCGTCCGTCTAAACTGTGTTCAGAGATGATCTCAGATCAGTGTGTGTTAAACCAGTGCGGTCAAACTAACTGAGTTCCCACAGCCAGCAGCTACACGCTTCTGAAACACAAAGAGACGAAAGACCACCATTATAGTGTTGAGAGGAGAGAAAAACTTACAGTTTATACACAGCTTTAATCACACACTTTATTCACACACACATGAATTAACAACAAATCCATCTTTTTTACCGAAAGTCAGACCAACGGTTTAGGGACAGCAAGTTTGACCGACTGTGGCATTATGGGTATTATTGCTCTCAGTATGAAAACAATCATAGGAAGTCATTGATAGTGGAAACCTTTTCAGTAACAAACCAATTTGATATAATTTCATGATTTTATGTCTAGAGGCCCGAGCTGATCTCACTTCTCCATTACGACTGGCATCATGTCACTAAATAACAACTCTAGCAGCATTTCAACACTCGGTCGGTCAGATCAGAGGAAGCTAAAACCACAGGAGGAGCTGAGAGTATTTAAAGAAAGAGTTGAGAGCAAATAATGAAGAGAAAGAGAAAATGTCTGATGAGTGTCATCTGTGTCTGCTGGGACTGATCGCTCTCTCTTCACTTCTCACTGGTAAAGAAATCTGTGTTTTCTCTTCAAGACATTCAGTGGAATTAGTCTGAGAAAGAGTTCATTTCAACACCATCAGTTTATTCTTGTGTTTCATTCACAACATACTGGATTATTCCTGAACGCACTAAAACTAGACAGTTTCACTCTAACATCTGATGCTGAATTATCTTCATATTGAGAGTGTGTTTGTGATTCGAACAGCTCTCTGATGAAGAACAGTAGTTTATTCTGGAGAGTGTGTTTGTAATAACTGGTGAAAAACACTGTATGATCTCAATCTTCTGCTTTTTATGCTGGTATGCTTTATGCTTTCCTTTATTAATATATAACATAATGATCACTCAGATGTTCTTGTGTAACAATACACCTATACTTCTTCAAAAATTACAATAATGGATTTCACAGCACGCTTCAAGGTCATAGGCTGGATCCGATTGTGATTACAAATAACATTTGATCAAAAAAAAAAAGAAAATAAAAAGGAAGCAACAACAAAGAACACATACTTCGTAAATCGCTTAAACAGCGTGCATGTATTGACCCCGTTTCTCATCTTCCAAAACCCCTTTTCCCTTTTACACAAACATAGCTTTACATTGCTCATAACCCAGTATCTTTAAAACACACACCAGTTACATCACATAATCAGCAGAAAAATTCAACACCATACTAGTCGCCAGAGTCCATTAGAACATTTCACAAAGTCTGTTTTTACCATCTCTTCGGATTTAGTCCACTTTAAACGCGTGCATTTTGCGGCTGTTTGAACTCCTAGCACGCACAAGCAGAACACATTCAAACTCATGCTGCTTACCACACCGGCATTTTGTGACAGCGCAGCTCACTCGTGCAAAATGTGTGCTCAGTCCAAAAGTCTGAAACAGGGCCCATCCTTTCGACTTTCGACGAAGTATCCCACGTAAGCGAACGCCAGTCCAGTTTCGCGAGGCATAAGCGGAACCGAAAAAAAAACCTTCCCTTCTCCGCTTTGCGTTCCCCTTATAGTCCACATACCAACACGCTAGTTCTGCCTCATACTTTATCTTCCAGGACATGTTATAAAGCTTTTCCCATACCAAATATAGTAAATATGACATGATACGCACACAAAATACATGAAAATAAAAATAATAACAATCAAAAACAAAACAAAAATCATTCATGTATACAATAACATGCATGAATCAGACTCAGCTAATGGGCACCATTACACTTGTGTTTCAGGTTCCAGTGGAGAGGATGATGCTCATGTGTTCTGTAATAATGCTCTTCATGACTGTAACTCAACTACATGGCTCTATAACAGATTCAGTAATTCAGCAGCAGTTGAACTGATCAGTTTAGGGATAAAGAAGGAAGACACAGAGAGACATGAGAGACTGAGTCTGGGGTCTGGCTGCTCTCTGAACATCAGGAACATCTCAAAAGAAGATTATGGATCTTACACCTGCCAACAATGGACTGGTGTGAATAGAGACCAAAAACAAGGAACTGACGCACATGTTTATCTGCATGTTCTTCATGGTAATTTTACAATCATTTGGCCAATTTAAAAGAGCAAATTCTTCATTTAAACTCTCATGATGATTGAAGAGTCTGTGATTTGTGTTATTTGTGTGTTTCAGTCTCATCCTCACAGACTGAGATCAGTGCAGGCCGCTCTGTGACTCTCTTCTGTCAGCTGTATTCATCTGCTGGAGGCTCTTGTGATGATTGGATCCGTTCTGAGGGAATTGAGCTGTTCTGGGTGAATCAGGCTGGTGTTAAACTGAGGAGATCAGACTCCAGATATCAGATATCAGCTCCAGGACACTGTAACAGCTCTCTGACTACAACACTCCTGAATGAAGATCACAGCAGAGAGTGGAGATGTGAAGTTACTCAGAGAGATCAAGTCAAGAGCTCAGTCACTTATACTGTCAAGAGTTCAGGTGAGAAAACAAGCTCATTAATCAGTTTCAGACCCTCATAATGTCAGTAATATTAAGGACTGTTAGTATTATTGAAGCAGAACAAACGGAGGAACAAAAGCTTGGTTCAGTCTGACAGAAGAGAAACTCAAAGCACTGCTGCACACTAATGAACTAATGTTACAGTCAAGAAGTGCTGCTGGAATTGAAACTTGACAGCAAACATTTTAACTTTTTATGTAGTGTTATGATCCCAAGTTAAAATATGATTGTCATATTCCACGACAGGGCTTTTCACACTTTCTGGAAAACCAAATGTTTTCAAGGATCCTCAAATAAAACAGTGTTTAAGGCTAAAGTGAATGTGGCTGTGTGTGTTGAACACAATATGCTTGTTTTATTGGTGCAAATGGTCCACATATTTACACTATTCTGTATTTTACAGAACAAAAATGAAAAATATGAGTATAAAATAAAAGTAAATTATAATGTCATTCACTGCAAACAACATTTATTTGAAATGCTGAACCTATAACAACTTATTTAAAGCTAAACTGAAGCTGCTCGTATCCCTCTCATTCAGCATGGATCGTTTCCATGAATTAATCGTTAGTTGCAGAGTAACATTTGGTTTCTGAACTATTATTAAAAAGGCTTTGTTCTTCTCTAGTGTCCCAATATCCAGAGGTGGAAAGTCCAGGGGTGATGCACAATCATCATTTAATTATTCACTTGATTATCTTATTAACTTTAACTCTTGGGATTTGACTTGAGACTTGAAAGGAATGACTTGGTCCCACCTCTGTTTGTCCGTCAGGAGGTAGAACTAATTAGTGAATCAGCTGAGCTCATGAGTGGAATAAACATATGGCAGGACTTTTACTTTCTGACCCCTGGACTGTCCACCTCTGCTCACAGCTGTATATTATACAAGTTAGCATTGCTAGAAACTATATTGTGCTAGAAACGAAGCAAAATACTTCATGCAATGATAAAGGGTCTATTTTTATTTGGGTTCCTGCTAAAAATAAAACAGCAAAACTTTTTGTAAAATAAAGAAAACTAACTAAATGCTTTTGCCGTGAACAACTTTCTAAAACGAGTCACAAAAATGAAACAAAACTCTCAGCGAACGGCCTACTGTCACACAGACATGGGAAATATATCTAGAAACACTGAAGCGCATAATTTGAAGTGTCTGTGTTTTGCTTATTTGACGTTAGTGCGTGTTTGGAATAAATCGTAGCATGTTTCAGATGATAAAAACGCAAATTGTAAATACGGTATAGAAGATGATTTCTCAGAGAACCCCTGCTCTACAGTATGATGAATCTGAACTAATATTCATCCTCTACAGCTCCAGCTCAAACGACGACACCAGTCACAAACTCTCAGAATCCCTCAACTACAAACACACACATAACTGAAGGTACATCATCACAGTCTTCCTCACACAGCAATATTAAACTGTGTGTTCGTTACAGTCTGTGTTCTGATGAAATGTCAAAAATAATAATATCTGCAGTTAATTGAGATTCACTGAAGTGGAAGTAGAAACAGCTTCATGTGATTAAATGTTTACAGATGTTTTTAAACCTGCACTCTAAATAATGATGAATGAACATAAACCATTAAAATACAAAAATATATCGCATTGCATTGCTGATCAAGGATTGAAACACAGGCTCCAGTACATATCTATCATTTCTGTGATGTGAAGCTCAAGTATGATGTGATGTTTATATGTTCATTATGTTTGAACTGAACTAACAGACATGATCACAGATCCAGCAGAAGCTGAAGTCAGCAGGACGGCTGGATTATTATTCAGAGGTATCACACTCTTTACATTGTTCATCGTTTCATAGCTTTGATTTCATTCCCAGTTTCACAGACTGAGTCCGTTTTCTTCTCTTGATTGTCTATCATCTGTCCACACATCTTTCCTGCATTGATTGTGATTATTGTTGAGATTGCAGTGTTTGCTGCTCCTACTGTGATTCTTCTTCAGATCATCTGTGCAAGAAGAGCTGGTGAGTTTGAGATGATTCACATTGATCTGGAATGATCTGCACTCATGAGAGCTCAGTCAATGCTTTTGTGTTGAATTATTTTGCAGGGAGGAAGAACTCGCAGCACCCAGAGGAAATAGAGATTAATACAATATTAGAGTAAAATACTCTACAAATAACAGATTACAGCTAGATTTATCTTCATCTTGATGATATGATGATATTTATACAGCTTACGTGGATATTTGCTCCTTATACTGTACTGAATGCTTTAAATATAATATTAAATACAAAGACAGAAGTACCTTTAATGACCATGAATGGTAATTACAGAAATCATAATATAAATACATGGCAGTTTTCTAACCTTGATTCATCTGATTGTTACATTAAACTTTTTACAGAAAGCTTTTTAAATGTTGTAATAGTCCATTTTAACTGATGATGCATGCTACACGTGTCTGTTAATTATCATACGACATATTTACAGATGTATTGTGTTTTGTTTATTGTTATTGTTCACTGATCATTTGATGCAGAGACAAATCCTTAAAAACATCTGAATTATTGTCTTCCCCTCCTACATCATGCTGCAACATGTTTTTATGTCAAGCATCATATGCTTTTTTTGTCTTCAGATTTGTGATTAATACTTATTTGAGTTTTTCAAAGTGTGAAAGTAGGATATTTAACTCTGATATTGGGTTAATCACCAGTATCTGGGTAAAATAAAAGGGACTTGGTATTTATTAACTTAATACACCAGAAGCCTTTAGATTTTATGCTAATAATAAAGGAATATGTATCAATATTAAAGCAATACTGACAAGAAAAACAGAAAACCACTCATATCTCTTGGTACATTAATACAAAAATATGCCTTACAAAAATAAAGTTACTATATATCTAAAGTTAATTACCCACTTCTCAGTCAAACTCTGACATTATAGCCCATCATAATTATTCACAGAATTAATTTAGCAGACTCAGTTGGGAAGCTCAGAACAGTTTTGTTATAATTAGATCAGATATCACAGTTTGTCTGATATCAGTGCTGTTTGTAGCACTATTAGTAACTGAACTAGCTTGTTAGCATTAGCCAGTGTTGAACTCGTGCAGTAAGAGGGTCACGGTTCATTCATCTATAGCTATAGCAGACTGAGACTGTAAGGTTGCTTTGAGCTGGAGTTTCTTTGGGCCTTCGAGACATGTTATCAGCATTATAGGACGACACCTGCTTTCTCTCACAGTCCAGATTAAAGCTTGTTTTCTGTGGTTTGTTTTAATGGAGTGTCCTCTCCATCACAAGGCAGAGCATCTCCTCCTTTGTGTTTAAGGTGGAGCTGAATCTCACTCTCAGCTGATTTGTTTTTTTAAAATGCAATAGGCTAAGCTGCAAAAAAAGATCTCAAAGTGTTACTTGCGTTGACTGACTCACCTGCGTGCATGGAAAGCTGCCTAAAATGCAACACTGAATTGCTTCAAAATATATCTGTCTTGTCGAGTATTCGCATAAATGTGTATGTCTTAAGTGAAGCAAACAACTTGTTAAAGTTGATGTGGTAACATAGATCTGTGATTAGAATGCATATAGTCCACCTGCTGCTCTCCCTGTGTTCATTAATGTTAATAAAGAAAAGAGGGAATCAGTGCTCTTGAACAGGGAGTGTTCGGGCCAGTGGTTCAGATTTTTACTTGCCCTGCCACAAAAACATTAAATAGTGTTATCGTTATTTTTAATACCAACATTTTAGATAACAGTTCAGTTTTACAATTCTAGATACCCCAACAAAAACTACTAGCCTAATAAATATAAAGTTCAAACATCAAAGACAAGTGAACAGTCAGTAAATAAGAACAAATTA
>JADLZN010010802.1:0-15726 GCA_018155175.1 Sinocyclocheilus anophthalmus | reverse complement strand
ATAACAGCGATATGAAACTATTGAATGCTCCTGGCCTGAGAGCAGAATATAGTAGACTAAAAATAACATCGATATGAAACTATTGAATGCTCCTGCTCTGAGAGCAGCTTATAGTAGACTAAAAATAACAGCGATATTAAACTATTGAATACTCCTGCCCTGGGAGCAGAATATAGTACACTAAAAATAAAAGCGATATGAAACTATTGAATGCTCCAGCTCTGAGAGCAGCATATAGTACACTAAAAAAAACAGCGATATGAAACTATTGAATGCACCTGCCCTGAGAGCAGCACATAGTACAATAAAAATAACAGCGATATAAAACTATTGAATGCTCCTGCCCTGAGAACAGCATATAGTACACTAAAAATAACATAGATATGAAACTATTGAATGCTCCTGCCCTGACAGCAGCATATAGTAACTAAAAATAACATCGATATGAAACTATTGAATACTCCTGACCTGAGAACAGCATATAGTAGACTAAAAATAAAAGCGATATGAAACTATTGAATGCTCCAGCTCTGAGAGCAGCATATAGTACACTAAAAAAAACAGCGATATGAAACTATTGAATGCACCTGCCCTGAGAGCAGCACATAGTACAATAAAAATAACAGCGATATAAAACTATTGAATGCTCCTGCCCTGAGAGCAGAATATAGTAGACTAAAAATAAAAGCGATTGAGCTATTGAATGCTTCCTGCCCTGAGAGCAGATATAGTAGATAAAAATAACAGCGATATGAAAAAACTATTGAATGCTACCTGACTGTTCAGCCGCATATAGTACCAGTTACACTAAAAATAATAAGCGATTGAAACCTATTGAATGTCCTGACCGGGGGAGTACAGCAAATATTACCAAAAAAATACAAGCGATATGAGAGAAACTAGAGACAATGGTCCTGCCCTGAGAGCAGAATATAGTAGTCTAAAAATAACAGCGATATGAAACTACTGAATGCTCCTACGCTGAGAGCAGCATATAGTACACTAAAAATAACGGCGATATGAAACTACTGAATTGATCCTGACCTGGAGCAGAAATATTGTAGACTCAAATTAACAGCGATATGAAACTATGGAATGCTCCTGCCCTGTCAGCAGCATATAGTACACTAAAAATAACAGCGATATGAAAGTATTGAATGCTCCTGCCTTGAGAGCAGCATATAGTACACTAAAAATAACATCGATATGAAACTATTGAATGCTCCTGCTCTGAGAGCAGCTTATAGTAGACTAAAAATAACAGCGATATTAAACTATTGAATGCTCCTGCCTTTAGAGCAGCATATAGTACACTAAAAATAACAGCGATATTAAACTATTGAATACTCCTGCCCTGGGAGCAGAATATAGTACACTAAAAATAACAGCGATATGAAACTATTGAATGCTCCTGCTCTGAGAGCAGAATATAGTAGACTAAAAATAACAGCGATATTAAACTATTGAATACTCCTGCCCTGGGAGCAGAATATAGTACACTAAAAATAACAGCGATATGAAACTATTGAATGCTCCTGCTCTGAGAGCAGAATATAGTAGACTAAAAATAACAGCGATAATAAACTATTGAATGCTCCTGCCCTGAGAACAGCATATAGTACACTAAAAATAACATAGATATGAAACTATTGAATGCTCCTGCCCTGACAGCAGCATATAGTAACTAAAAATAACATCGATATGAAACTATTGAATGCTCCTGCCCTGACAGCAGCATATAGTACATTAAAAATAACAGCGATATGAAACTATCGAGTACTCCTGCCCTGAGAGCAGAATATAGTAGACTAAAAATAACAGCGATATTAAACTATTGAATGCTCCTGCCCTGAGAGAAGAATATAGTAGACTAAAATAAACAGCGATATGAAACTATTGAATGCACCTGCCCTGAGAGCAGCACATAGTACAATAAAAATAACAGCGATATAAAACTATTGAATGCTCCTGCCCTGAGAACAGCATATAGTACACTAAAAATAACATAGATATGAAACTATTGAATGCTCCTGCCCTGACAGCAGCATATAGTAACTAAAAATAACATCGATATGAAACTATTGAATACTCCTGACCTGAGAACAGCATATAGTAGACTAAAAATAAAAGCGATATGAAACTATTGAATGCTCCTGCCCTGAGAGCAGAATATAGTAGACTAAAAATAACAGCGATATGAAACTATTGAATGCTCCTGACCTGAGAGCAGCACATAGTACACAAAAAATAACAACGATATGAAACTATTGAATACTCCTGACCTGAGAACAGCATATAGTAGACTAAAAATCACCATCGATATGTGAAACTCTTGCCGCTCTTGCCCTGAGGGCCCCACAGACATATAGTCAGACTAAACAATACCGCGATATTAAACATTGAATCTTGCCTGAGAGCAGCATATCGTACCTAAACCTCCCAGCGATATGAACCTATTGAATGCTCTGCCTGAGCGCGATCTAGTACCCTAAAATACCAGCGCTATGAACCTATGAAACTGCTCCTGACCTGAGAGCAGATAGTACACAAAAAATAACAGCGATATGAAACTATTGAATGCTCCTGCTCTGAGAGCAGCTTATAGTAGACTAAAAATAACAGCGATATTAAACTATTGAATGCTCCTGCCCTGAGATCAGCATATAGTACACTAAAAATAACATAGATATGAAACTATTGAATGCTCCTGCTCTGAGAGCAGCTTATAGTAGACTAAAAATAACAGCGATATTAAACTATTGAATGCTCCTGCCCTGAGATCAGCATATAGTACACTAAAAATAACATAGATATGAAACTATTGAATGCTCCTGCCCTGTCAGCAGCATATAGTACACGTACACTAAAAATAACAGCGATATGAAACTATTGAATGCTCCTGCCCTGAGAGCAGCATATAGTACACTAAAAAAAACAGCGATATGAAACTATTGAATGCACCTGCCCTGAGAGCAGCACATAGTACAATAAAAATAACAGCGATATAAAACTATTGAATGCTCCTGCCCTGAGAACAGCATATAGTACACTAAAAATAACAGCGATATGAATTTATTGAGTGCTCCTGCTCTGAGAGCAGCATATAGTAGACTAAAAATAACAGCGATATAAAACTATTGAATGCTCCTGCCCTGAGAACAGCATATAGTACACTAAAAATAACATAGATATGAAACTATTGAATGCTCCTGCCCTGACAGCAGCATATAGTAACTAAAAATAACATCGATATGAAACTATTGAATACTCCTGCCCTGACAGCAGAATATAGTAGACTAAAAATAACAGCGATATGAAACTATTGAATGCTCCTGGCCTGAGAGCAGAATATAGTAGACTAAAAATAAAAGCGATATGAAACTATTGAATGCTCCAGCTCTGAGAGCAGCATATAGTACACTAAAAAAAACAGCGATATGAAACTATTGAATGCTCCTGCCCTGACAGCAGCATATAGTACACTAAAAATAACAGCGATATGAAACTATTGAATGCTCCTGACCTGAGAGCAGCACATAGTACACAAAAAATAACAGCGATATGAAACTATTGAATGCTCCTGCTCTGAGAGCAGCATATAGTACACTAAAAATAACAGCGATATAAAACTATTGAATGCTCCTGCCCTGAGAACAGCATATAGTACACTAAAAATAACATAGATATGAAACTATTGAATGCTCCTGCCCTGACAGCAGCATATAGTAACTAAAAATAACATCGATATGAAACTATTGAATACTCCTGACCTGAGAACAGCATATAGTAGACTAAAAATAACAGCGATATGAAACTATTGAATGCTACTGCCCTGAGCGGGGGGGGCCGCAGATAGTAGACTCTAAAATAACATCGATATATGAAACTATTGAATGCTCCTGCCCTGACAGCAGCATATAGTACATTAAAAATAACAGCGATATGAAACTATTGAATGCTACTGCCCTGAGAGCAGAATATAGTAGATTAAAAATAACAGCGATATGAAACTATTGAATGCTCATGCCCTGAGAGCAGAATATAGTAGACTAAAAATAAAAGCGATATGAAACTATTGAATGCTCCAGCTCTGAGAGCAGCATATAGTACACTAAAAATAACAGCGATATGAAACTATTGAATGCTCCTGCCCTGAGAGCAGCATATAGTACACTAAAAATAACAGCGATATGAAACTACTGAATGCTCCTACCCTGAGAGCAGCATATAGTACACTAAAAAAAACAGCGATATGAAACTATTGAATGCACCTGCCCTGAGAGCAGCACATAGTACAATAAAAATAACAGCGATATAAAACTATTGAATGCTCCTGCCCTGAGAACAGCATATAGTACACTAAAAATAACATAGATATGAAACTATTGAATGCTCCTGCCCTGACAGCAGCATATAGTAACTAAAAATAACATCGATATGAAACTATTGAATGCTCCTGCCCTGAGAGCAGAATATAGTAGACTAAAAATAAAAGCGATATGAAACTATTGAATGCTCCAGCTCTGAGAGCAGCATATAGTACACTAAAAAAAACAGCGATATGAAACTATTGAATGCACCTGCCCTGAGAGCAGCACATAGTACAATAAAAATAACAGCGATATAAAACTATTGAATGCTCCTGCCCTGAGAACAGCATATAGTACACTAAAAATAACATAGATATGAAACTATTGAATGCTCCTGCCCTGACAGCAGCATATAGTAACTAAAAATAACATCGATATGAAACTATTGAATACTCCTGACCTGAGAACAGCATATAGTAGACTAAAAATAAAAGCGATATGAAACTATTGAATGCTCCAGCTCTGAGAGCAGCATATAGTACACTAAAAATAACAGCGATATAAAACTATTGAATGCTCCTGCCCTGAGAGCAGAATATAGTAGACTAAAAATAAAAGCGATATGAAACTATTGAATGCTCCAGCTCTGAGAGCAGCATATAGTACACTAAAAAAAACAGCGATATGAAACTATTGAATGCACCTGCCCTGAGAGCAGCACATAGTACACAAAAAATAACAACGATATGAAACTATTGAATGCTCCTGCTCTGAGAGCAGCATATAGTAGACTAAAAATAACAGCGATATGAAACTACTGAATGCTCCTACCCTGAGAGCAGCATATAGTACACTAAAAATAACAGCGATATGAAACTATTGAATGCTACTGCCCTGAGAGCAGAATATAGTACACGTACACTAAAAATAACAGCGATATGAAACTATTGAACGCTCCTGACCTGAGAGCAGCACATAGTACACAAAAAATAACAGCGATATGAAACTATTGAATGCTCCTGACCTGAGAGCAGCACATAGTACACTAAAAATAACAGCGATATGAAACTATTGAACGCTCCTGCCCTGAGAACAGCATATAGTAGAATAAACATAACAGCGATATGAAACTATTGAATGCTCTTGCCCTGAGAGCAGCAGAACATAGTAGACTAAAAATAACAGCGATATGAAGCTATTGAATGCTCCTGCCCTGAGAGCAGAATATAGTAGACTAAAAATAACAGCGATATGAAACTATTGAATGCTCCTGCCCTGAGAGCAGCATATAGTACACTAAAAATAACAGCGATATGAAACTATTGAATGCTCCTGCCCTGAGAGCAGCACATAGTACACAAAAAATAACAACGATATGAAACTATTGAATACTCCTGACCTGAGAACAGCATATAGTAGACTAAAAATAAAAGCGATATGAAACTATTGAATGCTCCAGCTCTGAGAGCAGCATATAGTACACTAAAAAAAACAGCGATATGAAACTATTGAATGCACCTGCCCTGAGAGCAGCACATAGTACAATAAAAATAACAGCGATATAAAACTATTGAATGCTCCTGCCCTGAGAACAGCATATAGTACACTAAAAATAACATAGATATGAAACTATTGAATGCTCCTGCCCTGACAGCAGCATATAGTAACTAAAAATAACATCGATATGAAACTATTGAATACTCCTGCCCTGACAGCAGCATATAGTACACTAAAAATAACAGCGATATGAAACTATTGAGTACTCCTGCCCTTAGAGCAGAATACAGTAGACTAAAAATAACAGCAATATGAAACTATTGAATGCTCCTGACCTGAGAGCAGCACATAGTACACAAAAAATAACAACGATATGAAACTATTGAATACTCCTGCCCTGACAGCAGCATATAGTACACTAAAAATAAAAGCGATATGAACTATTGAGTGCTCCTGCCCTGAGAGCAGCATATAGTACACTAAAAATAACAGCGATATGAATTTATTGAGTGCTCCTGCTCTGAGAGCAGCATATAGTAGACTAAAGATAACAGCGATATGAAACTATTGAGTATTCCTGCCCTGAGAGCAGCATATAGTAAACTAAAAATAACAGCGATCTGAAACTACTGACTTGCTCCTGCCATGATGAGCAGCACATAGTCACCGAAAAATAAACCGCGAATATGAAACTATTGAATGCTCCTGCTCTGAGAGCAGAATATAGTAGACTAAAAATAACAGCGATATGAAGCTATTGAATGCTCCTGACCTGAGAGCAGCACATAGTACACTAAAAATAACAGCGATATGAAAGTATTGAATGCTCCTGCCCTGAGAGCAGAATATTGTAGACTAAAAATAACAGCGATATGATACTATTGAATACTCCTGCCCTGAGAGCAGAGTATAGTACACTAAAAATAACAGCGATATGAAACTATTGAACGCTCCTGACCTGAGAGCAGCACATAGTACACTAAAAATAACAGCGATATGAAACTACTGAATGCTCCTGCCCTGAGAGCAGCATATAGTACACTAAAAAAAACAGCGATATGAAACTATTGAATGCACCTGCCCTGAGAGCAGCACATAGTACAATAAAAATAACAGCGATATAAAACTATTGAATGCTCCTGCCCTGAGAACAGCATATAGTACACTAAAAATAACATAGATATGAAACTATTGAATGCTCCTGCCCTGAGAGCAGAATATAGTAGACTAAAAATAACAGCGATATTAAACTATTGAATGCTCCTGCCCTGAGAGCAGAATATAGTACACTAAAAAAACAGCGATATGAAACTATTGAATGCACCTGCCCTGAGAGCAGCACATAGTACAATAAAAATAACAGCGATATAAAACTATTGAATGCTCCTGCCCTGAGAACAGCATATAGTACACTAAAAATAACATAGATATGAAACTATTGAATGCTCCTGCCCTGACAGCAGCATATAGTAACTAAAAATAACATCGATATGAAACTATTGAATACTCCTGACCTGAGAACAGCATATAGTAGACTAAAAATAAAAGCGATATGAAACTATTGAATGCTCCAGCTCTGAGAGCAGCATATAGTACACTAAAAAAAACAGCGATATGAAACTATTGAATGCACCTGCCCTGAGAGCAGCACATAGTACAATAAAAATAACAGCGATATAAAACTATTGAATGCTCCTGCCCTGAGAGCAGAATACAGTAGACTAAAAATAACAGCAATATGAAACTATTGAATGCTCCTGACCTGAGAGCAGCACATAGTACACAAAAAATAACAACGATATGAAACTATTGAATACTCCTGACCTGAGAACAGCATATAGTAGACTAAAAATAAAAGCGATATGAAACTATTGAATGCTCCTGCCCTGACAGCAGCATATAGTAGACTAAAAATAACAGCGATATGAAATCTTGAAGGATCCCGGCCCTGAGAGCAGCATATAGTAGACTAAAAATAACAGCGATATTAAACTATTGAATGCTCCTGCCCTGAGATCAGCATATAGTACACTAAAAATAACATAGATATGAAACTATTGAATGCTCCTGCTCTGAGAGCAGCATGTAGTACACTAAAAATAACAGCGATATGAATTTATTGAGTGCTCCTGCTCTGAGAGCAGAATATAGTAGACTAAAAATAAAAGCGATATGAAACTATTGAATGCTCCAGCTCTGAGAGCAGCATATAGTACACTAAAAAAAACAGCGATATGAAACTATTGAATGCTCCTGCCCTGAGAGCAGCACATAGTACACTAAAAATAACAGCGATATGAAACTACTGAATGCTCCTACCCTGAGAGCAGCATATAGTACACTAAAAAAAACAGCGATATGAAACTATTGAATGCACCTGCCCTGAGAGCAGCACATAGTACAATAAAAATAACAGCGATATAAAACTATTGAATGCTCCTGCCCTGAGAACAGCATATAGTACACTAAAAATAACATAGATATGAAACTATTGAATGCTCCTGCCCTGACAGCAGCATATAGTAACTAAAAATAACATCGATATGAAACTATTGAATACTCCTGACCTGAGAACAGCATATAGTAGACTAAAAATAAAAGCGATATGAAACTATTGAATGCTCCAGCTCTGAGAGCAGCATATAGTACACTAAAAAAAACAGCGATATGAAACTATTGAATGCACCTGCCCTGAGAGCAGCACATAGTACAATAAAAATAACAGCGATATAAAACTATTGAATGCTCCTGCCCTGAGAGCAGAATATAGTAGACTAAAAATAACAGCGATATAAAACTATTGAATGCTCCTGCCCTGAGAACAGCATATAGTACACTAAAAATAACATAGATATGAAACTATTGAATGCTCCTGCCCTGACAGCAGCATATAGTAACTAAAAATAACATCGATATGAAACTATTGAATACTCCTGACCTGAGAACAGCATATAGTAGACTAAAAATAAAAGCGATATGAAACTATTGAATGCTCCAGCTCTGAGAGCAGCATATAGTACACTAAAAAAAACAGCGATATGAAACTATTGAATGCACCTGCCCTGAGAGCAGCACATAGTACAATAAAAATAACAGCGATATAAAACTATTGAATGCTCCTGCCCTGAGAACAGCATATAGTACACTAAAAATAACATAGATATGAAACTATTGAATGCTCCTGCCCTGAGAGCAGCATATAGTACTCTAAAAATAATAGCGATATGAAACTATTGAATGCTCCAGCTCTGAGAGCAGCATATAGTACACTAAAAAAAACAGCGATATGAAACTATTGAATGCTCCTGCCCTGAGAGCAGAATACAGTAGACTAAAAATAACAGCGATATGAAACTATTGAATACTCCTGCCCTGACAGCAGCATATAGTAGACTAAAAAATAACAGCAATATGAAAACTATTGAATACTCCGCCATGACAGCAGCATATAGTAGACAAAACATAACAGCGATATAAACTATTGAGTACTCCTGCCCTGAGAGCAGCATATAGTACACTAAAAATAACAGCGATATGAAACTATTGAATGCTCCTGCTCTGAGAGCAGCACATAGTACACTAAAAATAACAGCGATATAAAACTATTGAATGCTCCTGCCCTGAGAGCAGAATATAGTAGATTAAAAATAAAAGCGATATGAAACTATTGAATGCTCCAGCTCTGAGAGCAGCATATAGTACACTAAAAAAAACAGCGATATGAAACTATTGAATGCACCTGCCCTGAGAGCAGCACATAGTACAATAAAAATAACAGCGATATAAAACTATTGAATGCTCCTGCCCTGAGAACAGCATATAGTACACTAAAAATAACATAGATATGAAACTATTGAATGCTCCTGCCCTGACAGCAGCATATAGTAACTAAAAATAACATCGATATGAAACTATTGAATACTCCTGACCTGAGAACAGCATATAGTAGACTAAAAATAAAAGCGATATGAAACTATTGAATGCTCCTGACCTGAGAGCAGCACATAGTACACAAAAAATAACAACGATATGAAACTATTGAATGCTCCTGCCCTGAGAGCAGAATATAGTAGACTAAAAATAACAGCGATATTAAACTATTGAATGCTCCTGCCCTGAGAGCAGAATATAGTAGATTAAAAATAACAGCGATATGAAACTATTGAATGCTCTTGCCCTGAGAGCAGCATATAGTACACTAAAAAAAACAGCGATATGAAACTATTGAATGCACCTGCCCTGAGAGCAGCACATAGTACAATAAAAATAACAGCGATATGAAACTATTGAATGCTCCTGCCCTGAGAGCAGAATATAGTAGACTAAAAATAACAGCGATATGAAACTATTGAATGCTCCGAGAGCAGAATATAGTAGACTAAAAATAACAGCGATATGAAACTATTGAATGCTCCAGCTCTGAGAGCAGCATATAGTACACTAAAAAAAACAGCGATATGAAACTATTGAATGCACCTGCCCTGAGAGCAGCACATAGTACAATAAAAATAACAGCGATATAAAACTATTGAATGCTCCTGCCCTGAGAACAGCATATAGTACACTAAAAATAACATAGATATGAAACTATTGAATGCTCCTGCCCTGACAGCAGCATATAGTAACTAAAAATAACATCGATATGAAACTATTGAATGCTCCTGCCCTGAGAGCAGCATATAGTACACTAAAAATAACAGCGATATGAAAGTATTGAATGCTCCTGCCCTGAGAGCAGAATATAGTACACTAAAAATAACAGCGATATGAAACTATTGAATGCTCCTGCCCTGAGAGCAGCATATAGTACACTAAAAATAACAGCGATATGAAACTATTGAATGCTCATGCCCTGAGAGCAGAATATAGTAGACAAAATAACAGCGATATGAAACTATTGAACGCTCCTGCCCTGAGAACAGCATATAGTACACTAAAAATAACAGCGATATTAAACTATTGAATGCTCCTGCCCTGAGAGCAGAATATAGTACACTAAAAATAACAGCGATATGAAACTATTGAATGCTCCTGCTCTGAGAGCAGAATATAGTAGACTAAAAATAACAGCGATATGAAACTATTGAATGCTCCAGCTCTGAGAGCAGCATATAGTACACTAAAAATAACAGCGATATTAAACTATTGAATGCTCCTGCCCTGAGAGCAGAATATAGTACACTAAAAAAACAGCGATATGAAACTATTGAATGCACCTGCCCTGAGAGCAGCACATAGTACAATAAAAATAACAGCGATATAAAACTATTGAATGCTCCTGCCCTGAGAGCAGCATATAGTACACTAAAAATAACAGCGATATGAAACTATTGAATGCTCTTGCCCTGAGAGCAGCATATAGTACACTAAAAAAAACAGCGATATGAAACTATTGAATGCACCTGCCCTGAGAGCAGCACATAGTACACTAAAAATAACAGCGATATGAAACTATTGAATGCTCCTGGCCTGAGAGCAGAATATAGTAGACTAAAAATAACATCGATATGAAACTATTGAATACTCCTGACCTGAGAACAGCATATAGTAGACTAAAAATAAAAGCGATATGAAACTATTGAATGCTCCTGCCCTGAGATCAGCATATAGTAGACTAAAAATAACATCGATATGAAACTATTGAATGCTCCTGCCCTGAGAGCAGCACATAGTACAATAAAAATAACAGCGATATAAAACTATTGAATGCTCCTGCCCTGAGAACAGCATATAGTAGACTAAAAATAACAGCGATATGAAACTATTGAATGCTCCTGCCCTGAGAGCAGAATATAGTAGACTAAAAATAACAGCGATATGAAACTATTGAATGCTCCTGCCCTGTCAGCAGCATATAGTACACGTACACTAAAAATAACAGCGATATGAAACTATTGAATGCTCCTGGCCTGAGAGCAGAATATAGTAGACTAAAAATAACAGCGATATGAAACTATTGAATGCTCCTGCCCTGAGAGCAGAATATAGTAGACTAAAAATAACAGCGATATGAAACTACTGAATGCTCCTACCCTGAGAGCAGCATATAGTACACTAAAAATAACAGCGATATGAAACTATTGAGTACTCCTGACCTGAGAACAGCATATAGTAGACTAAAAATAAAAGCGATATGAAACTATTGAATGCTCCAGCTCTGAGAGCAGCATATAGTACACTAAAAATAACAGCGATATGAAACTATTAAATGCTCCTGCTCTGAGAGCAGCATATAGTACACTAAAAATAACAGCGATAAGAAACTATTGATGCTCCTGGCCTGAGAGCAGAATATAGTAGACTAAAAATAACAGCGATATGAAACTATTGAATGCTCCTGGCCTGAGAGCAGAATATAGTAGACTAAAAATAACAGCGATATGAAACTATTGAATGCTCCTGCTCTGAGAGCAGCATATAGTACACTAAAAATAACAGCGATATGAAACTATTGAATGCTCCTGACCTGAGAGCAGCACATAGTACACTAAAAATAACAGCGATATGAAACTATTGAATGCTCCTGCCCTGAGAGCAGCATATAGTACACTAAAAATAACATAGATATGAAACTATTGAATGCTCCTGCCCTGACAGCAGCATATAGTAACTAAAAATAACATCGATATGAAACTATTGAATACTCCTGACCTGAGAACAGCATATAGTAGACTAAAAATAAAAGCGATATGAAACTATTGAATGCTCCAGCTCTGAGAGCAGCATATAGTACACTAAAAAAAACAGCGATATGAAACTATTGAATGCACCTGCCCTGAGAGCAGCACATAGTACAATAAAAATAACAGCGATATAAAACTATTGAATGCTCCTGCCCTGAGAACAGCATATAGTAGACTAAAAATAAAAGCGATATGAAACTATTGAATGCTCCTGCCCTGACAGCAGCATATAGTACACTAAAAATAACAGCGATATGAAACTATTAAGTACTCCTGCCCTGAGAGCAGAATACAGTAGACTAAAAATAACAGCGATATGATACTATTGAATACTCCTGCCCTGAGAGCAGAATATAGTAGACTAAAAATAACAGCGATATGAAACTATTGAATACTCCTGCCCTGACAGCAGCATATAGTACACTAAAAATAACAGCGATATGAAACTATTGAATGCTCCTGACCTGAGAGCAGCACATAGTACACTAAAAATAACAGCGATATAAAACTATTGAATGCTCCTGCCCTGAGAACAGCATATAGTACACTAAAAATAACATCGATATGAAACTATTGAATGCTCCTGCCCTGAGAGCAGCATATAGTACACTAAAAATAACAGCGATATGAAACTACTGAATGCTCCCTGCCCCCCCCCCCCCCCCCCCCCCCTGGCAGGGAGCAGCCCATAGGACACTAACAATAACAGCGATATGAAACTATTGAATGCACCTGCCCTGAGAGCAGCACATAGTACACTAAAAATAACAGCGATATAAAACTATTGAATGCTCCTGCCCTGAGAGCAGCACATAGTACACTAAAAATAAGAGCGATATGAAACTATTGAATGCTCCAGCTCTGAGAGCAGCATATAGTACACTAAAAATAACAGCGATATGAAACTATTGAATGCTCCTGCCCTGTCAGCAGCATATAGTACACTAAAAATAACAGCGATATGAACTATTGAGTACTCCTGCCCTGAGAGCAGAATACAGTAGGCTAAAAATAACAGCGATATGAAACTACTGAATGCTCCTACCCTGAGAGCAGCATATAGTACACTAAAAATAACAGCGATATGAAACTATTGAATGCTCCTGCCCTGAGAGCAGCATATAGTAGACTAAAAATAACAGCGATATGAAACTATTGAATGCTCCAGCTCTGAGAGCAGCATATAGTACACTAAAAATAACAGCGATATGAAACTATTGAGTACTCCTGCCCTGAGAGCAGAACATAGTAGACTAAAAATAACAGCGATAATAAACTATTGAATGCTCCTGCCCTGAGAACAGCATATAGTACACTAAAAATAACATAGATATGAAACTATTGAATGCTCCTGCCCTGACAGCAGCATATAGTAACTAAAAATAACATCGATATGAAACTATTGAATACTCCTGACCTGAGAACAGCATATAGTAGACTAAAAATAAAAGCGATATGAAACTATTGAATGCTCCAGCTCTGAGAGCAGCATATAGTACACTAAAAAAAACAGCGATATGAAACTATTGAATGCACCTGCCCTGAGAGCAGCACATAGTACAATAAAAATAACAGCGATATAAAACTATTGAATGCTCCTGCCCTGAGAACAGCATATAGTACACTAAAAATAACAGCGATATGAAACTATTGAATACTCCTGCCCTGACAGCAGCATATAGTACACTAAAAATAACAGCGATATGAAACTATTGAGTACTCCTGCCCTGAGAGCAGAATACAGTAGACTAAAAATAACAGCGATATGATACTATTGAATACTCCTGCCCTGAGAGCAGAATATAGTAGACTAAAAATAAACAGAGATATGAAACTATTGAATGCTCCTGCCCTGAGAGCAGAATATAGTACACTAAAAATAAAAGCGATATGAAACTATTGAATGCTCCAGCTCTGAGAGCAGCATATAGTACACTAAAAAAAACAGCGATATGAAACTATTGAATGCTCCTGCCCTGAGAACAGCATATAGTAGACTAAACATAACAGCGATATGAACTATTGAGTACTCCTGCCCTGAGAACAGCACATAGTACACTAAAAATAACAGCGATATAAAACTATTGAATGCTCCTGCCCTGAGAACAGCATATAGTACACTAAAAATAACAGCGATATGAAACTATTGAATGCACCTGCCCTGAGAGCAGCACATAGTACAATAAAAATAACAGCGATATAAAACTATTGAATGCTCCTGCCCTGAGAGCAGCATATAGTACACTAAAAATAACAGCGATATGAAACTATTGAATGCTCCTGCCCTGTCAGCAGCATATAGTACACTAAAAATAACAGCGATATGAAACTATTGAATGCTCCTGCTCTGAGAGCAGCATATAGTAGACTAAAAATAACAGCGATATGAAACTACTGAATGCTCCTACCCTGAGAGCAGCATATAGTAGACTAAAAATAAAAGCGATATGAAACTATTGAATGCTCCTGACCTGAGAGCAGCACATAGTACACTAAAAATAACAGCGATATGAAACTATTGAATGCTCCTGCCCTGAGAGCAGAATATAGTAGACTAAAAATAACAGCGATATGAAACTATTGAATGCTCATGCCCTGAGAGCAGAATATAGTAGACAAAATAACAGCGATATGAAACTATTGAACGCTCCTGACCTGAGAGCAGCACATAGTACACAAAAAATAACAACGATATGAAACTATTGAATACTCCTGACCTGAGAACAGCATATAGTAGACTAAAAATAAAAGCGATATGAAACTATTGAATGCTCCAGCTCTGAGAGCAGCATATAGTACACTAAAAAAAACAGCGATATGAAACTATTGAATGCACCTGCCCTGAGAGCAGCACATAGTACACAAAAAATAACAGCGATATGAAACTATTGAGTACTCCTGCCCTTAGAGCAGAATACAGTAGACTAAAAATAACAGCGATATGATACTATTGAATACTCCTGCCCTGAGAGCAGAATATAGTAGACTAAAAATAACAGCGATATGAAACTACTGAATGCTCCTACCCTGAGAGCAGCATATAGTACACTAAAAAAAACAGCGATATGAAACTATTGAATGCTCCTGACCTGAGAGCAGCACATAGTACACTAAAAATAACAGCGATATGAAACTACTGAATGCTCCTACCCTGAGAGCAGCATATAGTACACTAAAAAAAACAGCGATATGAAACTATTGAATGCACCTGCCCTGAGAGCAGCACATAGTACACT
>JADLZN010010801.1:0-172089 GCA_018155175.1 Sinocyclocheilus anophthalmus | reverse complement strand
GACCACTCCTGGAGAGGGTAACAGTGGTCTTGAATTTCCTCCATTTGTAGACAATCTGTCTGACTGTGGATTGGTGGAGTCCAAGTTCTTTAGAGATGGCTTTGAAACCTTTTGTAGCCTGATGAGTAACACAGACTCTTCTGAGGTCCTCAGAAATCTAAATTGTTTGTGCCATGATACACTTCCACAAATATGACCAAACTTTGATAGATCCCTGTTCTTTAAATAAAACAGGGCACACAATGACACCTGATAGTCATCTCACTGATTAAAAACACCTATGAACAGATGGACTCTAATTTCACCTTCAAATTAACAGCTAATCCTAGAGATTCACATATTTTTGCCGCTCACAGATATGTAATACTGGATCATTTTCCTGAATAAATAAATGACAAAGTGTATATTTTCATCTCATTTGTTTGATTAGGTTCTCTTTTTCAACTTTGAAAAACTTAGGACTTGCATGAAAATCTGATGATTTTTTAGGTTATATTTATGCAGAAATATAGAAAATTCTAAAGGGTTCAAAACGGTCAAGCAGCACTGTATTACTATTAAATATTCAGTGACCATATTGCTCTATTATAGTTTTTCAGGATCTAGCCATCAAGCAGGAAATATTTTTTTTAGCGGATATCAGTAGGACGATTGATCTATTTTGCGTATTGTACATTATAATTTTGTGATGCATAAATCCACTTAAAATTTGTTTACTATTTTTTAAATGAAATGTGTATATATTTATTAAATTGGCCATGCATAAATTTACTTAAAACTATTTATTTTAGGCTTGTGGTTATTATTGTTATTTTAGGTCAAAGTTGTATATATTTATTAAATCAGCTGTTTATCTATTATCATCCACAACATGAATAAATAATTGTCTTATCAGTATTGGCTATAATTTCAATTTCGATGCATCTCTACCAATAAGCAATCACCCAGCTACATAGAAATATGCTACATGCACCTTACCAGACCTTATCCACTATATTTTGCAGCACAGAAATAAGCTATTTTCATTGAATCTGCAAGATTTCTGATTCATTAGCCGTTATATGTAAATAACTAGAAGAATAACAGCAGCTTAAGTGTTGTAAACGGTAAAACTGTTTGTGCAAATTATTATGATAATGAATTAAAATGGAATGATAACAAATATTATTTTTCAATATCAAGCAGCATAATGGATTGTTTTTGTACATGTAAAATAACTGGAAGCCAATGACAATGGAAGCCTCGCACATTCAAGTTATCATTGGTCTCGTCTGCTCTTATACGTTAAAAATAAAGTGAATGTATCACATAGTGACACTGTAGCATTGTGGTGGATTTTTGTGTAGGCAAGCATCAGTTCAGTTTTTTTTTTAATAATATATGTATTTATAAATTGTTCCATTATTAACAATACTGGTGAAGTGTATTTACAAGCTGTTCTACAAAATAATCACATTTGAAGTACATATTGTTCATTTGTATTACTCGGTACTTGATGAGCCTCTGTCTCACAGTCATTATATTTCCTTGAACTCTGAGGTTGATAGTTCTGTATCATTTGGCACTTTTCACACTTTTCTTCTGTTTTAGTTTGATACGCTTTTGTTCTAAGAGGCTTGTTAGTCCAGACGCCCACCTGTGTTTGCATAAAGAGCTTGGTCAGCAGAAAAGTGCAGCCCTCCACGTACAATTCAGCAAAATCCTCATTCAAAAGAGCTTTCATCAACATATTGTCCTTTAATTACATCTGATTGTGAGCGCACGCGCTGCGTTTCTGGCCGAACTAGAGGAGCTTAACAAGAAGAATCCACTGTTTGATTTTGGACCAGAACCGGAGGTTTTTGGAGTGACTGACCGAATCGAACAGCGAGAGCATGAGGAGACTGACGGCGGCGCGGAGCGGCTCTCTGCTCGGCCTCGTGCTGCTGCTGCTGCTGCTGCGTGCTGAACTCTGCGGGTCACAGCGATGTGAGTAAAACAGACCATCGAGCACAAACGAACCAATAACGGCTCACAGAGGTGAAAACATTCACTTTACTAACCGTTTGCTTTCACAAAGTGATTAAAAGCGTCCAGAGCACAGCGCAAAATCCGCTAGTTTCAGCAGCCGTTGTTTGTTGAGCAGTGTTTACCTTTACATTAACCAGAGTTTACACCACAATATACTAGCTATTTTATTTTAGCTTACTGTAAAACTGTGGTAATTTGGTATTAGTCGCTGTTATCAAAATGAAAATAATCAAAATGACAAACAGGGTCTTTGTGTAAAGTATTGTGCTTTTATATCAGTAGTAACTGGTAGTTTGGAGGAAACTACCATGTTTACCACAGTACATTTTTGTAGCGTATGACATGAATATGATTGTATTTATTTGTTAGTTCAAATGAAGTCACAGTGTTTCAATGTAACGGTGTTTACAAAATTAACTTCTAAAAAAATAACAGTATTTACAAAGTAACATTGTAGCAGTGTTTCCAAATGGAACAGTAACAATGCTTCAAACAATAGCAGTATTCCCAAAGTAACAGTGTTTATAAAAGTGTAAAATACATTTACACAGTAAGTGTTGCAGTGTTTGCAAAAGTAGCAGTATTTACAAAATACAAATGTTGCAGTTTACAAAAGTAACAAAGTAGTAATTTTTCTAAAAAATAACAGCATTTACAAAGTAACAACGTAGCAGTGTTTACAAAAGTAACTAACAATGTTTCCAAAAATGCAGACCGCTTTACAAGATGTGACTGAAGATATGCAGTATGGCTGTTTCATTCATTTTGTGTGTGTGTGTGTGTGTGTGTGTGTGTGGTGGGGGTGTTAATGAAACTGCTCTACATTACAGACTGAAAACAGTTAAAATCAATAGTTTTGTTTAAAATACACCATGTTGTGGTTAATCTCAAACTGTGTGTCAGTGTTGAAGATATTTGTTCTGTTAAAATGTTTATTCCAGAAATATTCTCTAGAAAGAGACTTGTTGGGGAATAGATCTCTGAACTGACCCGCACAATGAAGGCATTTGATCGAGTTAAAGCTGACATCCATGATGGACTCATTTTCTGAAGATCTGTCTGGTCTTCACTGAGCTTTATGTTCCAGTCTAATGTTTGAATCTTTCATACTGAGCCTCATTAATAAACTACGGAAGTGCCATGCACATTTATATAAACCATGATTACAATAGTAATGTACCATGGTATTTACAGTACTTGGCACTCAGAGGTACTTGAAAATAGTGATAGATTGATATACACTGCCGTTCAAAAGTTTGGGATCAGTATGATTTTTATTACTTTATAAAGAATTCTCTTATGCTCATCAATGCTGTATTTATTTGATCAAAAATACATTATAACAGTAATATTGTGAAATATTACTAAATAACCTTATTTATTAAATTACTGTGTTCTGTTTTAATATACTTTAAAAGTGATTTATTGCTGTGATCAAGAACTGTATTTTCAGCTTCAGTCTCCAGTCTTCAGTGTCACATGATCCTTCAGAAATCATTCTAATATGCTGAGGTTATTATCAGTGCTGGAAATCAGTTTTTGCTCCTGACTTTCTTTTTTTTTTTTTTTGGAAAATGTGATACCTTTTTTTGGGATTCTGGATGAATAACAAGGAGGAGGGATATAAAGTGGGTCGCCCCACACACCAAAATAAAAGCATTTATTCAAAAAAGAGAATAGAGATTATCTACAACAAGTATAAGGTATATATTATTTATATAAATATATATCTAGTATATAGTATACCCCCGCACCTACCACCCCATCATCTATAATACGAAATAGCACACACACCAGTTTAAGTTTATAAAGAAACTGCCCCCCCCCCCCCGCCCACACACCCCCCCCCACCCCCCCCCACCCCCCCCCCCCCCAAGACCCCCCCATACCCCTCAACCCTTCCCCCTTACCCAGAAGCGGATTCCTTTAAGACCTTTTTGCCATTGCAAATATTTTACTGTAATGTATGATTGAACCTGTTTCGTACAAAATAAAAAAACTGTAAGATAATCTCAAACTTTTGAACGGCAGTGTATATAGGCCAGCCTGATCAATCAGAAATATTGGCTGATAATGGCACAGAATCTTTAGCTCTTACATGAGTCAGTTTGAAAGTCTAGAGACTGTTTTGTTAAGGAATAATGTTTTTATAATTAAAGATTGTAAATATTGAGTGAATATTGTGTATAACATCCATAACTTGTGCACACACTCATTGACCATTAAAATTGTGGTATTACCACGGTGTTCGCCCAAATGCCATGTTAATTTAATGACACAGTTGGTATGTTTTTGTGAGTAAAGCCAGTCAAACACACTGATCTGATGTGCTCTCATGTCCAGTTCTCTCACAGAATAAAGCGTCTCAGTTCCTCCTGCGACATAGACGTGCAAACACCCTGTTTGAGGAGAGCAAGAAAGGAAACCTGGAGCGCGAATGCATCGAGGAGCTGTGCAATAAAGAGGAGGCACGAGAAATATTTGAGAACAATCTAGAAACGGTGAGTTCTGTCAGCCAATCGATGCTCTGATGTTTGTGTTGTGATCCGTCATGCTGTTGACATTGACATTGACCTGTCAGCCGTGTGCGTGCGTTCAGTCATGAGATCGTTTGTGTTGACAGTGAGGTTTGTGAACTGGAAATGAATCACTGAACTGCTTTATGATGTGTGTGCATAATCTCATCATGACTTGTTTTTTTTAATCTTCCAGGAATATTTCTATCCCAAGTATGTTGGTAAGTCGTCATCAATATTTTTGTGCAAATAAACACTTACTGTAACCCACAGCATGTACAGTGGGTCTGAATGATGTGTGATGTCCGCTCACACTTCAGTGACCATCACATTGGAATCTGATTGCAAAACTCACTCTGACTGAAGCTGCTTGGATCAGTCAGTCTATTTGTCCCAAATTTTAACACAAAGTACTTATATAAACGTACAAAAACCTTAAGGAAAAGACACTACAGGTAATAGGGTAAAACGTTAACTAAGATATCATCATAGATCCCAGTTGATTAATGCACAATACCAATAAGAGAATTTTCTGTATTGCAAGATTCTGAAATGTTCTGTCAAACTTATGCATATAACAAGGTGATTATCGAATTAAACATGCACTAATGTGCATACATTTCCAAAACATAAAATCTGAACAGTGGATTAAAGCAAGGTTTCAAAACTTTTGGATTTTGCTGAAATTTAGAGTAAAATAAAAATTCAGATGGGATTTGGGCTTTTTATTTATCACTCATAAATCAGAAATAGTCACCGACAGAAAAACAAATAAATGTTTCAACATATTTTAGGGATAAAGTGTTATATAAATGCGTGTGAATGATATATGAACAAACCCCTCGGTAAAAACCTTCAGAATACAGATAGGAATAAAACTGTAAAGTTTGGTGTATGTAAGAGAAAAAAAGTGCTTTAAAGATATGGACTGAAATCTAGAGATCTACAGATCAAATAGATAAAGTGCAATATAAAAGAAACACGGAAATGTGTATTTTAGATTGGAAGTTTTGGATCTCACAATTGAGAACGATAAAATGGGGAAAAAAAAAAAAATGTAAAAAAATAAAATCTGAAATGAATAGATAACATGCAAACAGCTAAAGTGTCAAAATTATATTAAATGTAATAAAAAAAAATGGTTAGCTTGTCAGACTTTAGCTGGCCGTTATTTAATTTAGATAATTTTTTACGGTGTGATAAATACCAAGTTATGTCATAAAACTCAAGATGTCGCAGGACTGATGGGTCCTTAACGTAACTGATGATATTCTTAGCATTAAACAATTTGTCACAAGCTGATTGGTTTATTTTGCATACGTAGCCAATGAGCTTGTTGCTTTACATTTAAATGGATGATTAGCATTCGCTTGAGCATTGCAACGCGCTTTCAGAGTTCCTCTGAAACCCACCACCTCCCCCAGCTCCACCTGTATAGATATGCTACGAGGTGATTCATGTATGCTATATTTGCAGCAGCAGTATTTCTTACATACTCAAAGCAGCATGTCTGTGGATGTATTGGCAGTAGCAATTCTCTGTACTTGCTTGCAGCTACAGCAATAACCAACAGCAGTAGCAATTCAGCAGCAGCGTAGCAGATTTATTCCACCAAGACCAAATACATTAACATTGTCAAATCCATCACCATGCTAAAATGTTCAGAGAGTTGTCATGATTGAAATACAGTCAAACATGACAATATAGATGAGAAGTATGATGTAGAAAACTGGCCTGTAAACTTAGCTCGTTTGTGGTTTTTTTTTTTTTACACGATTTTATGAGTCTGTATTCATAGTAGTGATATATTGTTACACAATCCTAAAACTGCAATCCGTTTTTTTTTTTTTTAAAGAGGCAATTGTAATTGATTGAAAAACTGTATTTATGAAGATGTTGTGTGACGTCAAACAGGCACATTAGCTGGATCTGAGTAGTGTGTGTCATGTCGTGTATGTGTTGTATCTTGTTGTTTTCTCTTTAGTGTGTCTGGGATCTCACCGCGTCGGGATCAATAATCCAAACTCTGAGCCTGGAATCCCTCAGAACCTCCGTACCTGTGTTCAAGGTGATCCAGGACTAGTACTGTTATCTACTAGTCAGTGTATCTGAGACAGTGTTATGTCTGTGTTGATTGTGAGTTTGAGTTGTTTGTTGTGTTTCAGAGATCAGTAACCAGTGTCTGCCGCTGCCGTGTCATAAGGACGGTTATGAGCGCTGTGTGGATGGTCAGGGCTCCTTCACGTGTGTGTGTAAAGCTGGATGGAGGGGTCAGCGCTGTGAGCAGGGTGAGCTGAGATTCATCATACTGACCACAAAACGTTTTCATGTTCATTACACTGCATTGAGACTTCACAAAACTAATGATGAGCCTAGACAACAGAGAGAGGATTAAATTAAGCTGTTTTATTTCCAAAATACACTCATTCAAGGGTGAACACACTGTGGGGTGATGACAATATCGACACGCTCTCACGCCTGGACATGACCCTTACATGAAATTGCACATGACACATGTGAGTTTGTCTCTATGTCACCCTAGCAACTAATATTAGGGATGTAACGGTAGACAAAATTTCATTATCACGATTTATAGTGACAAATTAACACCGGGTAACAGTTATAAATCAACTGTAATATTGTTAAAATAGTGCTGGAGCTGTCAGAATTAGTAAAGAAACATAAATCACTTCAAGTTTTCTATGTAAAAATGCAACAAACACAAATAAAATGACTTCTTTGTTTGCATAATTCACCTTTGAAAACAAGAACATTCCAATGATGTTTGGACTTGTAACTGGACCACACTTGACTGACAACAGTTGAATAGCATGTGAAATATCTATGTAAATGTTCAAATTAAACTTTGAAAAGGTTTCATAAAATGGTAAACCTCGCATTTCAGCCTTTAAATAAAGAAAGGGGTTAAGTCAAAATGATAAATGATTAATAAATTATCAGATGTATATTATCTGCTCCATAAATAATTCTAGATAACTTATCTGAATGGTTTAAATGTGTAGAATCCACATAAGGTTTGGTTTCAATCAACCGATCAAAATTTACAGCAAGGTCATTGCACATTCGGATCCGTTTATGGCAGACAGAATGCTCACATGCTGCAATGTAAATAATATAAGTCTCATGTAAAATCCTCTCACGACAGGAAAGGTGGCGATGATGGAAAAGCTGAATAGAAGATGGTTTTCCCGTAACCCGGGACGCAAAGCAGTTATAGTGATTAAGAACACTTCCTTTAGGGTATAACATGGATGCGAAAGATGAACACAAACATGACCTGTCAATTGTTCTGAAGTCAGTGCAGAACCATTCAGAGGTACATCATGTAATTAATCATTCATATATTCATTGATTAATTCCCTTAGCCTCCTTTTAAAAACCTCTCAGCTTTTCCGCCATGTTTCATCAAAACGAACTACTCATGCTGCTGTGCACACACGTGGGAGAAGTACTGAAAAACTGTGCTTTGCTGACAGTATTTATTTATCGCGACGTTGTTCAAATCACGGTTAATCTAATACGGTTTTTATAATGATAATTAATAAGCATGAAACACGTAATACTATCCATGGGTGAATGTTAATCAATGATTTATCGTTAAACCGGTAATCGTTACATCCCTACTACATATCAAATATTTATGTACCATTTGTGTATTAATGGCTGTTATGATAAATAAAGTGTATAAATTAAGGCAAAGCAAAGTCGAGGACGCGCTCAGGACAGTTCAGACATTACAATGCATCAGAGGTAAAAAAAACTATATAAATACAGTTCAGTTTCTTGCACAGACCAATCATTTAACTTCATAAGACCTCAATATATCGTCACGAGCCACAGGGTTTAATATGGTTTTGTCTGTGTATGTTTTTTTTAACTCTCAAAGCCATGATTCTCATACTTCCATGAATAGCAGCTGCCAGACACTGCAACGGGTTTCGTTAAAAACTATTGGTTTGTTGCTACGAAAACAAAGTCACCTACATTTTGGATGCTCTGGGGGTAAGCAGATAAACATCAAATTTTCATTTTTGGGTGAACTATCCCTTTAAGTTACCTGTGAACACAGTTGTGACTCGTTTTGCTCTCAGACGCAGTGCCGTAATGGTGGTCTTGTGTGCAATTCTTAAAACAAGCACAAGATGGTAGACAGTATATCAGGTATTACAAAATTTATATCTGATTATTGAAAAATGCTAAAATATCAGAAAAAATATTGGGAAAATTGATCATCGGTCGATCTCTCTCTAAGTGTGGAATTCTGAACTTTCTTTAATCCTTTCTTTAAACTTTCTTTAAGTATTTAATATTTAATGAAGTGAGTGATTTTTAGTTTACAATAAAATTTACAATATATATTTTTTTCATTTACAATAACACTAAGTTGCAAATTAAATGCATTAGTATTGTACAATTATGTTTGAATATATAACAGTATTAGTTATTTTAATATATTAGCTAAACTAAATGAAATTTTGAAATGTTGCTTTGGAAACTAGTTGAAACAGTTTTTTTGCATATTTAATTTAATTTCAGGTAATGTTTATTTTTATTTTAAGTTTTCTTTATTGTTTTTGTTTACTATAATAACCCCGATATATCATAATTTTGCTAAGGAATCCATGAACTGATCAAATGTAAACCTTAAATGCTGTGTAAATCGTTTGAATAAAAGCGGCTGCCAACTGCATAAATGTAAATAATGCATTTACAAGCAAAGGTTACAGCGCCACCTAGCTCAGAAGTTAGTACTAGTGGTGAACAGACTATCTGACGGATAATTTCTGTCTGCAGCTTTATTGGTATTTATTTTTTTGACTCCATTTGTTCACAGATATTAATGAGTGTGAAGACTCAGAATTCCCTGCGGGCTGCAGCCAAACGTGTTACAACCTCCCTGGCAGCTTCATGTGCAGCTGTGAGAAGGGCTTCTACACCCTTGACAAGATCCTCTGCAATGGTGAGAGTCACTGCACAGGTCAGAGGTCAGCGTTGTATTTCTGATCCTCTGGCTTCATGTCTGCCAGTCGAGTTTGATCTCCAGCAGCTGTTCCAGGAATCCTGGGATTTTCCTGTAAAAGCGAAACATGATTCTCTCCAGCTGTGAGGTCCAACATTCATATTAAAACCACATCCACACACACAGCGTCTTAAAGGTTCATTATGTAACCGTGTTTTTAAGCTTATAAATCATCAGATGCTGTTTCACTGCCTGTGCCTGGGACTTTATCAACAGGATCATATGATTGTGTGGTTTGTACAACTAGGTACACATGAGTTACATGCGCTCGTTCTTACACTTTTTCTCATGAAATCACACCAGTGGAATTCTGGGAATGATAAAAACACAAATGCAAATCTTTGACTAGATTGCAGATCCGTTCTTTATGAGATGCATTCTGGGATGCTGGTGAAGGAGGAACGTGTGATGAGCGATTCGTGATGCATTTCAGCTACTATCTGGTGCAAGTCAAACTCATTTTGAGCATTGAAGCAGAAGCATTTAGATCAGATGGTTTTTAGGTCATGAGGAGCATGATTCAGTGTGTTCAATTGTGATGCTGTAGATTCATTCACTGTGTTCAGACTTTTTTGCTCATGTGAGTGTGTGACGTGTTTGACCTGATGCTCATGGGGTTTATTATCATTAACTAAAACTTATATCATATTAAATCATAAAAAAAGTTTTTGTTACTGGAAATATCTAAATAATTTAAATATGAATTAAAAATAAGTATAAACTGTATGATTTATAATTAATTATTTATTTTAGGCATTCAGCTAGATTGCAATCGGCAAACATTTTCTTTGCACAGTCAGTTAAATGTAAGTGATCAAATAAAATACAGCTAAATAAAATAAAAAACTTCAAAGAACAAAACCTATAATAACTACTGTATAGGAAAGGGACTTAAAAAGGAAGCCCAATAAGAAAATTACCAAGCACAATGAGAAAAATGAATGAAACCTAACATTTAAGCAGAATTGTAGATGTATGTAGTTATATATATATATATATTAATAGATATTGTATTTTTCTTTATATATATTTACAAAAAATTTTAATCTAAATAGAAAACAGAATTACGAGTATACTTAAAATAACACTAATGCTGATGTTTGTATATTGCTGTGTGTTTATGGATCTGATTGTGTGTGTGGGGTGTGTGTGTGGGTGGTGTTGTGTTGTTGCAGATATCAATGAGTGTATCCTGTATCCCAGTGTGTGTGTGGAACCTTCTAAATGTGTCAATGCTCCGGGAACGTTTGAGTGCCGCTGCCCTTCGGGATACCAGTACAACATGAGCTCACGCAAATGTGTCGGTGAGTATTAAAATGCTAATACAAGAAAAGATGAGATATAAACACATGACAGAATGGCTGAAATGTTAAGTGTTAAAAAACTCTCCTCTTTTGTTGGTTTTGATTGCTTCCATTGTCCTCGTTTGCAAGTCACTTTGGATAAAAGCGTCTGCTAATGTCTGCTAAAAACGGCAACGATCTACATCACAGTTCATTACAGTAGAGACTGACTTTAGTCAATGGATAGTTCACTCAAAAATGAAAATCTCCTGGAAATATCCTCACCAATGAAACCATTGGTGAGCAATTGATGGAATGCTTTTTGGTTGAACTATTCACTTAATCTAATATGATTATGTGTGTTTTTGTCAGATCTGGATGAGTGTGATCAGGACGTTTGTGACGGCGAGTGCGTGAACACCATCGGGAGTTTCTCGTGTCACTGTGACGGGCGTAAAGGTGTGAAGCTGGCGGAGGACAGCCGTCAGTGTGAGAAGATCCCCAAGTGTTTGGATCTGTATGACTACAAGCATGAGCAGATGCTGTATCTGGGAGAGCAGTTCTCCGGTTTACCTGTCATATACCTTCGCTTCCGTCTGCAGGCCGACACCAAGTATGACTATCACAGTTATTATGTTTCTGAGGAATGCTGGGATAGAAGCTGTAACAAAACACTAACAGTTTTCCCATTCAGACAGTGTAGGCGTGTCTTATTGTTCTGTTAGTGAAGAATGTTCCTGATAAGTGGGGAAGTCGTGGCCTAATGGTCAGGACTCGTAACCCAAAGGTTGCGGTTTCGTGTCTCGTACTGGCAGGGATTGTAGGTGGTGGAGTGAATGTACAGCGCTCTCTCCCCACCTTCAATACCACGACTGAGGTAAGACCCTTAAGCAAGGCACCGAACCCCCAACTGCTCCCCAGGCGCCGTAGCATAAATGGCTGCCCACTGCTCCGGGTGTTGTGTTCACTGCTGTGTGTGTTCACTGCTGTGTGTGTGCACTTAGGATGGGTTAAATGCAGAGCACTAATTCCTAGTGTGGGTCACCATACTTGGCCACATGTCGCGTCACTTTTTTATAAAGTGCAGCTGATAGAATATTTAGTTTTACCTCCTGAATGGATGAGTCTACAGAACACATTGATTTTTATCTTTTTGAAGGGTTCGTTGAATATTCCAGGAAAAGTGTCTGCTTAGTTTAGTGTAAATGTAGTTGTTTTGTTCCGGTATGATGAGACAAACAATCCTTTTGTGTGTGGTTCAGTGTTGACTGCTAAACTCAAGTGAAATAAATGCATTTGAAACGATAGGGGAAAAACTTTACTCTTCCAACAAAACTTAGTTTTGAACAACTGAATATAAAATAAACTGTGTTGATACGTATTATATATAATATATATATATATAATATGTAAGTATTTATATATAATATAATACAATTTCTTTAATATTTTAATTATTCAATTTCTTAATTATTTTTTTTTTTGTTTTTTTTTTTAATTTTTAAAATTGGGAAAAAATAAAATTACAAAAGCATGTAAAAAAATTTAACATAACACATTAAAAGGAGCTACATTACTCTGAAAACAGAAAATGGCTAAATTCAAAATATAAAAAATACTATAGTAGTATATAAATAATACAAAAATATTTTCGATAATGGCAATAAAGCAGAAATAAAGAAATCTAAATATTAGATGGAAAACCTTAACATTAAAAAGCTTTTACGATAAAGTAAAAAAAAAAAATATAAAACTAAATCTAAGGGAAATAGAGAATCAATGAAATAAAAACAAAAAGTAATCTAAAATTAATAAAAAACTTAAAGCTAAATTCAAAATCTAATAAAGTTATGATAGAATAATAATATAAGATAACTTTGGAGTGGACCTCATCCCCGCTCCGGTACGTTGTTAACATGAATTTGAAAGGACCGCCAGCTAGGTGGAGGGGGTTTTTTGTGGCAGCTGAATTTGATTTCCG
Source organism: Sinocyclocheilus anophthalmus (assembly GCA_018155175.1). Classification (NCBI taxonomy): domain Eukaryota; kingdom Metazoa; phylum Chordata; class Actinopteri; order Cypriniformes; family Cyprinidae; genus Sinocyclocheilus; species Sinocyclocheilus anophthalmus. Next base: position 159,258 of record JADLZN010010801.1, on the reverse strand, counting down.
CACATTTGATCCTGAGGGAGTGATTCTGTATGCCGAGTCTTCGCAGGACTCCTGGTTTATGTTGGGTTTACGGTCTGGCCGCATCGAGGTTCAGTTTAAGAATGAATACTCCATCAAAATGACCAGCGGAGGAAAAGCCATCAATGATGGCCAGTGGCATGTGGTGCGTTTGAATCAATCATGATTATAGATGATCATATTCCCTCTGTCTGAAAAGACCTGCTTCATTGTTCCAGTATGTGATTTACAGTCTTTCACATGATTGACCACTACTGCTGATGCACAAACACTGATGTTTCATTCAGGAACTGAACTTCTGCTTGGTTCATTAGTATATTCTCAGAACCCATTCAAAAGTTGGGGGTTGGTCGGTGTTGTTGTTTTTTAAAGAAGTCTCTTCTGCTTACCAAGGCTGCATTTATTTGATCAATAACCATTCAGTAAAAATTTTGCTGAAATATTATTAATATTTAAAATAACTGTTTTCTATTTGAAAATATAATTTATTCCTGTGATCAAAAGATTCCCAGGATCGCTTCAGAAATCATTCTATGATGTGATTTGTCTGCCCAAAAAACTTTCGGGATGTATCATCAAATATTGTGCTGCTTCATATTTTTGTGGAACATTTTTATTTTCACACATTTTATTTACAACATTTTACTTTTCAGGAAGTCTTTGATGATACTGTAAGAAAGTTTCCAAAAAGAACAGCATTTGTTTGAAATAGAGATCTTTTGTAACATTGTAAATGTTTTCACTGTCACTTTTGATCAGTTTAATGTGCCTTTGCTGAATAAAATTATTCATTTCTTTAAAGGGAGAGTTCACCAAAATGAAAAATCTCTGTCATAATTAATCACCCTCATGTCGTTCCAAACCCATAAGACCTTTGTAATCTTCGGAACTCAAATTAAAGCGGTGGTTCACTGTTTTTTTTTTCTAGGCTTGATTGTGTTTGTGGGGTGCAGAGTAACATGTTAATGCTTAGTTTAAAAAAAAAAAAACGCATTATTTTCACATAATTTTGACGACTTTCCACATTTACGCTCCGTTTTCAAAACAGTTCAAATGACAAATAAATGCATACTCTGAAAGCGCTCCAAAAGACATGTGAGATTATATTACTGAAGACAATGCTCGAAACCTTCGAACGAGAGAATGACGTTTTAAACAGCTTATTGTACAGGTAAGTTAATCGCCCTTCTAATCTATGCGCTGCATGCACTTAGCACACACATAGACTACAGACTAGTAGCGCGTATCCTCAACACGCACAGAAATCATTTCAGCGAAAGCGGAGATGTATTGATAAACACTTGGAAACTGAAAAAGTTCAAGGGGGGGGGGCACTATTTTTTAAGAACTAACACATTCCACAGACTAGACCACTACTAGTCGAGAGACGTGCCAAGGTAAATTAATCACATCACGCAATCCGGCTCTCACTATGCATTCATAAGTAATCTTTAACTGTGCTACTTTGATCTCTGTATCTGATTTAGAATGAGCAGAATTCTGTGAGAAATATAACGACCCAAAGATAAAAGAACTGATAAAAAAGCTGTTATAGGAGAAACAGCCATGTGGGCAGCGCTGTGTCATATGCCATAGCTGTGCACAAGGTGTTTGTAACAGCTGCAGACTTATTTGTTCATTAATGATGTCATCAGCGACTAGTCGATGTCGAGCTGTACATTCGAATCGGACACTTCAAAAAAATCAGAAGTCGTTCAACCCCTAAAATAAATAGAACCCTGTACGTGCGACGCCTATAAGATTTCTTTCTCTTTCTCGAAAGCACAAGCAGCGCAGCATGGCCTCGCCCTCTTTGCTGCCTTTTCCCGAGGGCGGGTTTTATCTGGGTTTGTGATGTCACGAACACGGGAAGTAACTTGTTGTAGTCCCTAACAGCCGTTTTTGTAGGCATTAAACTGCCAGAAGTTTAAAAGACGATATCTCCGTTTGCATCGAACTTTCAGCTTCGTAACTTTGCAGATATTGTTTATGCTCAAACAGCAACATTACACACTAAATAACGTTAAAAAAGTAAAATCGCAATCAACCACCCCTTTAATGATAATTTTTTGATGCACCATGTGGAGAGCTCTCTGACCCTGTATAGACAGCAACACAACTGTAATGTTCCCAGGTCAAGAAACGTAGTAAGGACATCGGTAAAACGGTCCATGTGACATCGGTGGCTCAACTTCAATTTTTTTTGCGAAGCTACGAGAATACTTTTGAGCGCAAAGAAAACAAAAATAAAAAATGTTTCAACAATTCTTCTCCCCCGAGTTACGTCTTCCGCCATTTTGGAGTATCACAACACATACGTACGCTTTCCCCTAAGCATAACGCTGATTACGCAGATTATGTTCATGCGCACGCTTTCTCCCCCGAACGTAAACAACGCTGACAAAGAAGAGTGACGTCGATACGTCTTGGGTATCTCTTCCAAAATGGGGAAGACGTAACTCGTAACTGAAGTTGAGCCACTGATGTCACATGGACGGTTTTACTGATGTCCTTACTACGTTTCTGGACCTGGGAACATTACAGTTGCGTTGCTGTCTATGCAGGGTCTGAGAGCTCTCACATTTCATCAAAAATATGTCCCATCAGTAATGAATGTAAAATAAAAGAAAAAAGAAGATTGTTCTCATGATGTGAGGACATAATTTCATACGTGAGTAATAATGAAGAATTTGCATTTGGATTTTTTACTTTTTTTTATTTCGGGGGAACTAGAACTTTAACAATAGCTTTCCCTCCCCCCCCCCATAAAGACCCCTGACGTTTAAGCGGTGGCGTTTGGATGTGAGGTTCTGTCGGTTCTGGATGTTGTGTGTGAAGTGTTTGCTGTGGTCTGTAGATCTCTGTGGAGGAGCTGATGGGAAGCATCAGTGTGAAGATCAGTAAAGAGGCCATAATGAGCATTAACAGTCCTGAGCGACTCTTCAGCCTCGTCAACGACAAACTGGATATAAAGGTTTACATTGCCGGCCTGCCTAATCGCAACGAGAGCCTCATCAAACCAGTGAGAATTCAAACACACACCTGACGCGTCATTACACATTTTAAATGCAATTAGCATTTACAAAACTTCAAAAATTATTTAATTTTTTTGAATCAGTGCAATATTTTCATTTTGTAAAACTATCTCAATGCATTTTCTACAATGGATTATTTTGATCTTTTTTTTTTTTTTTGCATTGCATTTCATTAATGAGAAGATTATTCAGCTTTCCACTTTGAATTTGAGTAAAAAATGTGTTTTTGGCATTATAATTTAATTTTTTATTTTGTGTGTTTCTCATGATTTTGGGGATGAAGTATGAGCTGGTCATGGTCTTGATTGTTTTCATGAGATTCACCCCAGTGACTGTGTTATTTTAGTGTAATTGAGATGCTGCTATAGTTTTCATTCATATTTTAAATACATTTTTATTTTTATTTTAGCATAACGTTTTTATTTATTTACATTTTAAATTTTATTTTAATTTAGTTAAAATTTTAGCAATATTGTTGTTTTTGTCATTTTTATTTTTTAAATATGTATAGTCTTTAGTAAGTTTTATTTCAGTCTTTATTTTAGTGCATCAAGTTAAAGTAAATAAAAATAAGAAATGTTTTCTTTCGCAATTAGTCGAAATAAAATAATTTTAAGCTCAAATACTAAAATTGCTAAAACTAGAACTGAAATAAAAATAAATGAAAGCTAAAAAGAAATATAAAAAAATAAATAGACAATTCGAAAGCACATGAACAACAATTACAACAAAATTTAAATGATGGACCTTCTTTTAATTAGTTTGCTTTTATTTGAAGTAAGTGTGTGTTTAACAATAGTATGTTGATGTGAAATGAACTGATGTGTGTTTTGTTTGTGCCGTGTGGATAGATCTAACCCGGGCTGGATGCTGCATCCGGGGCTGGGAACTCTGATGAAGTCAGGCGCGTTCGGAGTGGAAGGAGGTGATTCAGGAGGAGGAGAGAAAACACTGTTATGTGATGAGGACGAAAGGCTTCTGTATTCAGCGGCGGAGAGGCCTGCGCACTTTCAAGACTACAAGTGAAGTTCAGTGAAATAACTAACAACTAAGATCTTTAAAGGTGTCGCAAACACATCATTAACACAGGAGATTCATTTCTAAAACTAGGCTTGTTTTTTTTTTTGCAAAGCTATTGTAATAAGTCAAAGTCACATGTATTCTATACATTTTAATAATTTATCATGTATCGTAAGTGTCATGAATTATCAAAACAAAATTAATGGCTATAAAGCAGCTGGAGATTAACTACATTCAATTTTATGTCCCTTTATCGGCTTGTTAGCCATGATTTATATATTATCTATAGATCATATTTGAATGGTTGTTATGTTTAATTTCAGTTTTTCATTTAATTTTTGCAAACATTTAAATAAAATAATCATTTAAAATATTTGAAATTAATGTATAGTATTTATAAAAACAATATGTAATTTTTATCAGTATAATTTTAGTATGATTTATTTACTTTGTGTTTACTAATATTTTGAATATTTTTATATTTTCAGTTTTCATTTTAGTTTTATTTTCTGTGCTTTGTCATATAAATATTTTTTATCAAATTAATATCTCTCTATCTCTCTCTTTTTATACATATAAAAGCAGCTTCACTGTAATAAATAGGAAAGAAACAGTGTTAATGTTGCAGAATTAATCAGTTATGCACATCTGATGTTGCAGAGTTTTAGAATTATGGAACAACTTCAAATGCAGCTCTACAGAAGACAAAAGTCTCATCGCTACATACAAGCACATTAATGAACGAATGAGTAAAGCTTTAACTCTGTTGTAGATGGATGAGTTACTGACATGTGCGTTCGTGTCTTAGGCAGCACAAATCTCTGGAAGCTGGATGTTGTGATGAACATCCGTCCGTCCAGCAGCACCGGTGTATTATTTGCCCTGGTTAGCAACCACTCTGTCCCTCTGTCCGTTGCCGTGGTGACGCAAGGACCTGATGATGCGGTAAGATTCAGCGCTGATGTCCCGTCCTGGTGAAGTCTCGGCACACACTAAACACACGTGTGTCTCTTGCTCATGTGTTGCAGAATCTGCAGGTTTTCATGGACGGCATCTGCGTGGCGACGCTGCAGACTCTGATGCTGTGTTATCCGGACTGGTTGGTGGTGGAGATGAAAGCATCAGCTGATGGTCTCCACATCACAGCAAACTCCTCCAGCGTGTCCTACAGTGACTCTGAAACCCTGAGCATGGCTTTATCCAAACTCAGCAGTGCCATGCAGGGTCACGTCCACACTTACATAGGAGGACTTCCAGGTCAGTCAGCTTGTTTACTTCATTTTTAGCCTGATTCTGAAAAAAACAATTTGAACTATTAAAAAAAAAAACATTTTCATTACTTGAAATAAAATAAATATTAGGGATGCACCGATACCGATACTATGGTAAGGAAGGTAATATCTGTTTGCTAAATGAAACCAACTAACATGATTCATATTATTATTACTACTATTATTTTGTTTCTGTACCCAAAATTTAAAAAAATTAAACATGGCTTTGAAAATACACGGAATATCAGGGTAAGACATAGTCGGCCTAAGTGTAAGCAAAAATGAACGTAATCGTGGTATACGACTCGTTCTGAAAAAAGTAGGTATCGGTGCATCCATAATAAATCTTAAACATGAAAGTAAACAAAACGTACCAAATATAAAAAATAAGTTAATTTATTCATCTAGTTTTCCAAGGCGGAGTGTTATGCAAATTTTAGTAGTTTATAACTTGATGTACTAAAATAGAAAACTACAACTGAAATGAAACATTAATTAAAAGTACTATGAAACCAGTTGAAATAACAAACCACATACAAATTTACTTTTAATAGTATCTATTAGTATCTAAAACTATAATAGTATCTCTATAAAAAATAAACAAAATATGATAAAATAACACTGGTATGTTGCTTTGGATAGAAGCATCTGCCAAATGCATAAATATAAATGTAAAACTCAGATAAATATTTATTTTAAAAAAACTTTATAAACGTATTAAAAACACAACAAAATTACTAAAACCTTAACTAAAATGAAAATATCTAAATATATAAATGAAAAGATACCAAATATTAAACAAATGTTATAAACAGCCACCCCCCCCCCCCCTCCACCCCCCCCCGTTAAACTGTAATCTTCAGGCTTTAGAATGGCATTTAATCGCATTAACTGGTAATGCAAAATGTGAATGTAAAACCCCAATAAATGTTAAAAACTATATAGACATTTTTGTTAAAATGACAAAAAACGCAACAAAATTACTAAAAAAAATTAGGAAAAATAAAACTAATTCAAAATATAAAAATCTATAAAAGTAGCCAATATCTTAATTAAGATGTGTTAAGTTGCTATATCTTAGAAACTGTAGTTCAACATATTAGCTGGTACTTCAGAAATTTTCATGTAAAACCAAATAAAAATGTATATAATAATAAAATATATAACATTTTTAAACAAAATGACAAAAACACAACAAAATTACAAAAAAAATTACTAAAACGAAAGCTGAAAATATAAAAACTAATTAAAAATATTTGTAAAATTTACAATAGTATTTCAGCGATACTAAAATAACACTGGTCCAGTGGTTAATCATTAACTAGCACAGTAAAAGTCCGTATTTCTGCAGTATTAGTGCAGATTCATTCACTAACAGCTGCTGGTCAGCACTTCTTCTGTTACTGGCATCTAATCGTCTTCATCGGGACATCAAATCAATAAATCTATCAGCTGTGGTGTCTTGTAATGGTTTTAGAGCACTAACATCAGATTGTCTGTCCATCATAAACATCTGAACCTGGATTGTGCTTGTGTGACTGATTCAGATGGAGATGATGGTGGGAAACCCAGTCAGACGTCAGTCAAGAGCAGCGTATTATAGTTCAGAATCTGATTCCGCTTGATCATGTTCATGTCAAACATTTCAGAACATTAAGGAGTCGAGTTCTAGATTCATGATGCTTTGCTTTAAAGGGATCATGAAATGCAGCTTCAGGTTATTTATATTATGTTATATTATGTTATGATTAAGTTTTTTGCACCACAAAAGGGTAAAATATTTGTAAAAATAATTTTTCATCCCAACTTTACCTCTTTGTGAAAAATCACTCAATTTGAAGGAGTGTTTCCTCTTTCAGAAACAGAAGTAAACACCCACTGCTGTGATTGGCTGATTCATCTCACCGTAGCCACACCCTCATTTATAGCATGTCGTGTGTTTTGATACTCAAGAGGGCAAGCACTGATAGTTAGATAGCTGTGTATGTTTGAGCTCAAGGCAGAAGAATTTCAAACAAGCAAACCACAGTGATTGCAATAGTCTTCTTCATTATTGCTGTATAGTTTTGAAAGTACTATTATTAATTGTCGTAATAAAAAAGACACTTAAGCTGAAGTTTAAGTAGTTTTAAGAAATCATATTGTTTCTCATTCATTTGTCAACAGATAAACCGTTTTTTTGGTTGCATCTTTCATGCTTAGTGGCAACATTTTGTCATATTCTGTTCTGATTCTGATATTTCAGTTTGCACTGATTTAATTATTAAAACTCAAAAAAATGATACGCTTGGTGTCATAATAGCATTATGGTTTGATGTTTATTACAAACATACTCTAAGATCCTATATGACGCTGCTAAAAAAGAACATTATTTTGTGTATTTGGTGTAATGAAATGTTTATGCGGTTTAAGGTTCAAAAAACATTTTCCACATACTGTACATTATTGTTTCTCCTCTATGCCCCGCTTTCTGAAACACGTCGATTTTTACAAAGCTCATCGGTCTGAAAAAGCGAGGTGTGCTCTGATTGGCCAGCTATCCAGTGCGTTGTGATTGGCCGAATACCTCAAGCGTGTGACGGAAAAGTTACACCCCTCACCATACTGTGATGATGCCCTATCCGGCCGGAGCGACGAGACAAAAACATTAAAACCTATTATAAACGAGGCATTTGTTGCATTCTAGTGGGGACATAATTACTGATTATTATGATTTATACTGTCTTTTTACGCATTGAGTTGCATCACGCCGCGTAAACACATAAAACCATGTCTGCATGTGTGATCGGAGAAATGACAAACAACAAGCCCTACTCTACACTGCTCAAAACTCGCGTTTGAATCATCAGTGGCAAATTCTTTAAATATGAAAGCGTACTTACAGACTGTGAGCGCGGCATATTGCTCCAGCAATAGACTGTAAGGGTCAGCATGCGCGCCCGCAGGGGAAAAATGGAACTGAATTCACCGGAACATGGCATTGAGTCTACTATCCCAGAAACAGGTCCTCGTCATCCGTAAAATGACGTTGCTCACATTCTGAATATTTGGGTGAGAACTGTCGGGAACAGTGTTGGTAAATACAACCTTAACCACTTGATTTAGTTGTGTCCGCTTTTGGAAGACCCAAACAAAATAGTTCGCTTCAAAAGAAGGCACACGGTCTTCATGGACATGGCGGAGTCGGCAGCAATCAATACTATCAGCAACAATAATGTTACGCCTTCTTTCTTTGTGTGAACGTTTGGGCGGTGTTATGCAAATTTTCCCACACAGTGATGTAGATATGTGAGGGCGTGTTATAACGAGCCATTTTAGGAGGGCGTGGTTGACTCTCAACTTTTATAAAGAATATCTATTTGGGTTTGAGACTTTAGTCTTTGCAACTTTAAGGATCTTATCTATTCACGAACAGCTTGTAACACTCCAAAGAGAAAGGAAAACTTGAAATCGCATCATATGACCCCTTTAAAAAATAAATGCACTGACCTGGGTTTCCTTTGAATAAAATGCTGCCTTATCTTTCACTAAAAGATATTGTTAAAACCAATACTGACAGCATGTTTAGAATAATTCACAAAACAGTCCGTTGTGAAGAACAAAGGAAAACGTTAGCTTTCAGTCGCTCAGGCTCATCAGTAAAAATAAACGCCTCCTTTGATTACATACAATGATGATGCATGTTAAGAGCGTGTTGAGAAGAAATCGTGACGCCAATTTCAAATCCAGGCGTTTCAGAAGGGTAGAAAAAACTATTTCAACTCCGTTTTGAGTTCTGAAACTTGCAGTATGTTTTTATTGTGGAGTAACCTTTCATGTGTAAATATAAAGAACATTTAGATTCTCCATTTCATGACCCCTTTAAATAAGGTCGTTTTTAGAATGAACAGAGAAAGTGTGTTTTTTCCAATGATCCCTTGCTAGTCTGTTCCCTGGATCGGTAGTCGTGCAGAGCTCCGTGTCCATCACTCCATCTATGCATTATACACGCTGTTCTGGAGTCATGTGAGACGGACAGCTGCTGGATTTCGACGAGGCTGTTAGCAAAGACAACAGCATCAAGTCTCACTCCTGTCCTCCTGTTTCCGCCCCAGACCCTCCGTCCGCTGAATCCCAGCTGCGCTAGACAGGAAATGACATCACAGCCTAATGCAGGGACACCTGACCGGCTGCGTCTGTCTGTGAGTTTCTGTCAAACACATGATGCAATGTCCTGATTCTGGGTTCAGCAGGAGACGGAGAGAGAAAGCTTGACCTGTGATGTTTCTTTGTGTTTTTAATTGATCCACTCATTAGTTGACTGATGACTAACCTGTGAAAGAGCTTCAGAAGCTCATGAGCCTCTATTTAAAGATGCCACACATATTCATTCCAGTATTTTTATTCCTGACATGTGTCTTTAATCAGGTTTTTACTCGCAGTATAGAGCCGTCAGTTTGTATCTTGTATATAACACACTAATTTGAATGTGATGTGAATATGTTTAGGTGGATATTGAACACTAGTGTCGCATTAATTGTTGTAATAAAACATGAAATGCAGCTTGTTGTTGTTGTCGTCGTCATCATCATGCAAATGCAAATCTCACCTTCTTAAGAAGCAAAATCCCATTTTAGACACGAATGAGTGTTTTAACTATTTAATTACTGCCTACTTTTCACATATACAGTATGTGGTTCTGAGGAAATTTCTATATTTGTATTTCTCTGTGCTTCTATATCTAGTTCTATTTATATATTTTTCTATACTTGTATATCTAGATCTATTTCTATATTTCTCTGTACTTCTATATCTAGTTCTATTTCCATTTCTGTACTTCTATATCTAGTTCTATTTCTATATTTTTCTATACTTCGGTCTAGTTCTATTTATGTATTTTTTTATTCCATATGTAGTTCCATTTCTGTATTTTTCTATAATTCTATATCAAGTTAAGTCTATACTGTTCTATATATTTTCTATAATTCTATATCTATTTCTGTTTTTCTTTGTGAGTGGGATATTTATTTTTTATGTTAAATAATGCCAGTTTAGTAGTGACTGAGTTTAATTTCCCTGACAGTCTGAAAGCTGCAGTTATTATTAGAAAATGTTCTACTTTTGGCTTTTTTTGTGCAGTGTAGAGGTGGAAGAGTGAACTGTTTTCATTTGACAGTGCTCAAACACCAGACACTGGTTCTACATCTCTGCTATATTTCTGACATGAGATATACAGTGTGTTTTACAGATGGACATGAGTGACCTGACCTCAATGTTGCATAAAGAAACAGACGGGAAACGGGAGGGAGGAACAGAGAATGAAAACACTGGCTCAGAAAAACAAGACGAGAGCGAGCGAAGTAAACACTGAGAAAACAGCTGCAGGAGAAGAATGTAACCTCACATTTGAGCCATAAGAACACAGTCAGGAAAATCACTGTCAAATCAACAAACAGCCTGATTAGAATGTAGGTCTGCCTTCACTAAAACACAGAGAGATTTCACTGTCAGACTCACAGAAATTTTACAAATGGACATTAAGAAGAAAAAAAACTGATTTTTAAAAATGCTTGCATCTTAACATAATGACGATGGCTCTGTAAAGACCTCATGAGACATACTTTAACCCAATAAAGCCTGACATATTAAATTAAAGTAAAAAAAAATCTTTTTTTTTTTAATCAAACCATTAGACAAAATCAAAAAATGTTGCATGTTTTTGTTTTGTATCGTATTTCATAGATCAGGCTTCTATAGCTCATATAGTCTGATATACAGAGAATATGGAGGAAAAAAAATAGCAGTTAGGTGCGAATACTGATATGTATATAATGAAATTCTGATGTAAATCAATATCATCTTTATAAAAGTATAGCAGATACTTATATGCAATGATACAAATATCATTCTTCACTCTATATCTCCAATAATATGTCTTAAGATGATATTTAAATGTTTAGTTTGATGATCAAAACATATAATGCAATGAAATACAATGGTGATTGAAAGATGAAGAAATAAACGTTCCTCAAAAGCCTGATGATCATATTTGATACTCACTGATTTTTCTAAAAAAAAAAAGGATGTCTGGATAAATACGTAAAGCTAAGCTGCTTCAGTCTAGTTAGAAATATTTCAAGACGAAAGTCAAATTATTTTTTCTTTTTAAAAATCTGTAAAGATTTCACACCAAAAAAAGACGTGAACCACAAGCTGAATGTGACTGTCTGTACAATTATACTACCTGCTAAAATGTCTAAACTATCAATTAGACAAAAGAAGGCATGTAGTAGATTGTGTGCGGAAGTTTTGATCATGTTGATCATTTAGAGGCCTTAGAAATGCATGATCAAATGTGATACACTCGACTTTATAGGTTTAATTGGCCAAATCTACAGTGCAGATATTAAAATTCACGTGTCCTGGCACAAGTGTAGATCAAAGCATAGAGGACATTATTTGGTACCTTTCCAGATGACAATCCTGCAAATCAACAATCGTGTCATGAACACATACTTAAAGTATCAGTTCACCCAAAACTGAAAGTTCTGTCAACATTCTGTGGAACTCAGCAGATGTTTCACTGGAAATGTTCACTTTCAAATCTCACTCTGTGTGTCGCAATCGCACATCTCAGATAAACCAGCCCTACCCAAAACCACCATGGCCAGGTACAGGCCAGTTAGAAATAACATGCAACTGCTGTGATGTCATGCTGATGCATGCCAAATAGTGAGCAAACAAAAAGCATGATGGGAAACCACTTGATTGCGACACAGTTTAGAGCTCAGTGGCTTAGAACCTGATTGTGATTGTGCATTCAGTGTGTAGACAGTGTGAATGAAGTTGTATGCCACTACACTCTATGCACTATGTACAATCCCAGCTTACAAAAATATGTTCTAAGAATGTTTTGTTAGGGTTCCCATCAAGTTATGAAAACGTTATTCCTGAATGTGTGTCTCGGGGGGGTGAAACTCAAAGCCTCCAGTTTTAAATTTTTAGACTCCTTTTTTGTTATGCAAACATTAATGGAACATATTCCATTTGATCATTTTGCAACCATTATGGAAACATTACTTTTGAAAGTTTTCTGAAGTAGTAACATTTACCCAAAGTTAGGTTGGAAAAATGTTGTGGGAAAATTGTTTTAAAATGTTTCTAAATCGTTGAAATGTCCAGTTTTCTTCTTGTGATTCTAATGTTATTTAAAGGTTACAAAAGCATTTTTTACAATGTTCTGCTAACATTTTCACCCAAAATATAACAGTATTTGAATGTTTATTTTTTATATTCTACGAATGTTTTCTTTTAATGTTATGAAAATGTATATCAAATATGAATACATTGTAAGAATGTTTTGTCCTAGCATTATGAAACTTAAAAAAAAAAACATTTAACATTTAGAAATGTTTAAAAAGTTGATAATAGGCTTATGTTTTTTTTTCTTCTTTTTTTTCTTTCTTTTTATTCGAAATATTTCACGTGTAAACTTAGGGCTATCTGCTGAAATATCTGCATCTCTATATGTGTTAAGTAAAGCGTTTTGCACTCTTATAGATTATTTTATTTGATCAATGGTGATGGGCAAAGTAGACTAATAGTGTAATATATTAACTACACATAAAACCCCGACTTTTTACTTAAGTAGGCTACCAGATATGTTTGCCTATGCTATAAATATGTGTTGCTTTAATGTGAATTTAATAACAATATTGTAAGTTACTAATTATAAGCCTCTTATTCATTTAGCAGGACAAAACATTTCATTCAGTCCTTTAGCCAGAGGCACTCTTCAAAAAACTCCCATTTTAAATCACCTCAAAGCTGTTTACACTATGAAATGAATATCTTACATTCGTGCACATCTGCACTTTGTTGTTTCTGATGAGAGCGATGACTCATCTGAACGCCTCTGATTGGTCATTGCATTCATAAGCTCAACAGAATCGTGGGTGATTGGTTATAATGCGCAGCGCTGTAAAAACGCGTCTGTCTCTGGCTCAGTCGCGCATCCACAAACAGATTTGATTTAAGTCAGCTGGTTATGGGGTGCCACACTGACGATCTTTAATCACACCGTTGCGATTGTATCAATATAAAAAATATTATTCGCTATTTTTGGTCTTTTGGAAGCTGCTTCAACAATGGCCTTGGCTCAGAAATCTCACTTTGAATGGGCATGACGCCTCTGGTTCCAGGAATGTTTTTTGTGCTGTTTTGAGAAATGTATGAAAGAACTGATACATTTCTATTATTGTTACGGAAGAGAATGTGTTGCTAGAACATTAGCCAAAGTTCTGAGAATGTTCACTGTTATCTGGGCCGCATTTTGCAATGCAACTGTAATGCATAACGTTTTTAATATTCCACACTTTGTTTTTTTAGTTAAATAAGTGCATTAACCCCTAGTAAAAGTGCAGTTCTTTTTTGGAATTTTCAGTGTGAATGCACTATACTCGCACTATTTATACTACAAAATGGCATAGAAGTGCAGAAGACACACCTAAAGTTTTAGGGCTAGGGTTAATCTTGTGAGATTTAATTGCTACAGTAGACGCAAAGGTCTAATGCTAAGTCTGAATATGCATATGGGTGATGAGATCTAAAAATAACTTAAATTCAGAAGTCTGTTATGATATTTTTATGGTACATTTTATCCTTGTTTAAAGCTCAACAGCTCTAGTCCCCATTCACTGTTGTCGTTGTGTGATGCAGAGCAGCCTGAACATTCTTCTAAGCTTCTCCATTACTACTGTGAGGATTCAACATCGACAACAGATAATCGAAAGTCATAGAGGTTTGAAGGACATGATGCGGGCGAGTAAATGATGATACTATTTGTTTTTGTTTTTTCTCGGTGATCTATCGCTTTAAATGGATCTTTTCCCAGTGCTTATGTAGTGTGTACTGCAGTGATCCGCTCTTGCGGAGAAAAATCTGCATCGGGAACTCCCTGAACGCGCTGCAACTTTCACCAATAAACCGACGAATCTGCCGCTTACGTTTGGTGAGAGAGAGAGAGAGAGAGAGCGTGAGAGAGAGAGAGAGAGAGAGAGCGCGTGTGAGAGAGAGAGAGGAGAGAGAGAGAGAGAGAGAGAGAGAGAGAAGGCTGCAGAAACGCTTGAGTTCTCGTTTGATTGTGCAGGATTCTGATCCAGAACGAGCGAAAGTTTGACGCAGAATCAACATGAGAGAGTTTGTGTCGAGCTGCTGCTTCGTCCTGCTGTGTATTGGCTGCTCCTCGCAGTGTAAGTACGCGAAACAAGTCGTTATTCCCGTGCAGTGCCGCACTAACTAGTGCGATCAGATCATCCAGACGCAGAAGTTGAGAGTTTTTGCTGTTTTCAGTGTCCGTGTCGCCGAGGGAGGCGAACGAGTTTCTCCGCAGACACCGGAGGGCCAACCAGGTGTTCGAGGAGACCAAGCAGGGTCATCTGGAGAGGGAGTGTGTGGAGGAGAGATGCACTAAAGAGGAGGCGAGAGAAGTGTTTGAGAATGACCCTGAGACGGTAAGAGTATTACAAAATATTCGGTTTAATAGATGCGCTGGATTCCAGCTGATGTTTGATACGATCATCTGTCATCTTTTATCTTCTTCAACCTGGATTGATTCTGTGCCGCTCCTAGTTAGTGTGCACTCTAGGATGCTCACTAACGAGTTAGAGTTCGCTGCTGCCGCAATGAATCGGTTTAGTCGATGCACTCGATTCCAGCTAATGTTTGATGTGATCTGTCATCCTCATTGACCTGTGTAATAATTCTGTGCTGCTCCCTAGTTAGTATGCACTATATAGTCTGTTGTAGGGCTGCAGTGGTCCATTTGACAGCGAGGCTGTCACATTTATAGAGCATCTGTCTTTAAAGCTGCTTTATCAGGGAAATAAAGTGGTTGTAAAGTCATTAGAACTCATACATAATCATGAACCCTAATTAATCAACAGATAATTGTCCTGATTGTTTTACAAACTCCCTGTTTTCTAGTTGTTCCTAGTCTTTGCACCAAAGTACTGCTGAATAAACATTATAGTGTTCAGTTTGTGTGAATATGTAATAACATTATGAATTAAGGTTGTGCTTATAGACGATAGCCTGTGGCTGATGCCTTTGATGACATCAAGACTAATATTATTATTATTAATATCAGGCTAGTATTATTATCCAATTAATATTAGGGGTTATTTATTCCATCATATTTCTTTTTACGCGTTTTTACAGTCGCACGTTATAACCAATAAAACACGATTCCTTGAGTTTATGAACCAAGTAACTATGAAAATAATTAAATTAGCATGATGATATGTATTGGCGATCTTGATCTCACAGTCTGACCATAGGATGATATGAGAATGAAGTATATCAACCAATACTATTATGAATATATAAAGGTGAAACATAAGTTCTTTCCATCATTGCATCCTGCATTGATGCTATTATTACTGTGATGTATTCCCATGAGTCAGTGCACTGCACCTGATTCACATCAATAACCCAACATGAATATGATTCCTCAAACACAGACTGTTCTCCTCTGGGAGCTGATATGCAAATGAGCCGGTCTGTGTGCCTTCTGATTGGTCCCTGAGGGGCCTGTCACTGCTTTGACTGCTGAGCCTGGAATGTGTTTTTGATACAGAATGAATTCCTGTGTGGCGGCGCATGTCTGACGCGTCATTCTCATGAATGTGCTGATTAGATTTAATCCCGTTGGTCTGTAAATAAGGATTGGGGATGTTTGGGAAGCATGAAAGATTATGATGACATCAGTGGTCTAAAACTTTCTATTATTAGCTTGACCATGAGAAATTCTGGAATCAACTTTATTTGCGGAGTGCAGACACATGACTATCTCTCCTGAGAGCAAAACGAGAGAAAAAGAGGCGAGGTGAATCAAGGAGATGTGAAGAAGGTCGTTCTGTGAGGTTTGCGTGCAGTGTGTCAGAGATGTCGGATTTCCACTCCCTGCATGCATTATTCAGTGGCAGCATGTGCGACCTGCTTCTCTGACGCTGCAGATTTCTCACTGCAGTGGGTGTGAGTGAGTCAGCATGCTGGTTACCAAGTTACCCAGAGCCACTGCATGCGGGACAGTGAAGCTAGTTTAAGGGCTGCGTGACTTTAATGCACAGAGGACGTGACATCTATTAGCTTGGAACTCATGTGAAGACGTCAGGGGTCACTGGGGTCACACATCTTATAATTTACTCTCATTAATGCTTTTGTATTAAATACTCCAGGGATATTAATGTACACAATCAGACTGAAGTCTTCTGTAGTTTTACTCCACCTCACATCTCTGCAGTGTGTGTGTGTGTGTGTGTGTGTTTGTGTCCTTGTCCTTTCATGAGACAAGACGCATTATCCACCCTGATATAAGACAAAATATGAGCACGACATGTCAGGACAGGAACACATCTGAAACAGTCATCAGTCATGGACCGTCTGTGCAGTTCTCATGTGTCTTCACCTTCATTCATGAGCAAAACCTGTTATACTGTTCATAATCAGTCATTTCTCATCATGACTTCTTGTCTTTTATAGGAATATTTCTACCCAAAGTATCAGGGTGAGTCTCCTGCAGTGTTTCAACTCTTTTCTATGTGTTGTGATTGTTTTGTAATGAAGGTTAGAATGATTTCATATATATTCTGAATTGATGATTTGCTGAATCATCTGCAGTTCCTGATGGAGATGTTTGATTCTCTTTAATGCACTAGCATGTATGGAGAAGTTTGGAGACTCTGAGAAGAAGAAACAGGATCTGATCACCTGCGTCCACAGTGAGTGACCACCCACCTGTCTGTCGCTGTACATCAATCTATTCTGTCGTTTGTTCTGTCTCTCTCTCTGTCTGCCTGTCTACCTATCTATCTATCTATCTATCTAATCTGACTAATCGTCTATCTATCGGCCTGTCTATTCTAATTCTGTCTTGTCTGTCTGTCTGTCTGTCTATTTGTCTGTCTATTATTTGTCTGTCTGTCTGTCTGTCTGTCTGTCGTCTCTCTGTCAATCTGTCTGTCTGTCTGTATGTCTGTATGTCTATCTGTCTGTCTGCCTATCTGTCTGTCTGTCTGTCTCTGTCTGTCTGTCTGTCTGTCTGTCCTTCTGTCTATCGTCTTTCTTTCTTTTTGTCTGTCTGTCTGTCTGTCTATCGTCCTGTCTATTTATTCTATTCTGTCTGTCTGTCCTTCTGTCTGTCTGTCTGTCTGTCTATCTTTCTTTCTTTCTTTCTGTCTGTCTGTCTGTCGTTCTATCTATTGTTCTGTCATTCTGTCTGTCTGTCTGTCTATCACTCTGTCTGCCTGCCTGTCTGTCTGTCATTCTGTCTGTCGTTCTATTCCGCCTGTCTTTCTTTCTTTCTGTCTGTCTGTCTGTCTATTTTTCTATCTATCTATCTATCTCTCTATCGATCTATCTATCTCTCTATCTGTCTGTCTGTCGTCTGTCTGTCTATCTATCTATCTATCTATTTATTTATTTATCTGTCTGTCTGTCTGTCTACTATCTATCGGCCCGTCTATTTATTTCTAAGTCTGTCTGTCTGTCTTTTCTGTCTGTCTATCTATCTATCTATCCTATCTGTCTATCTATCTGTCTGTCGTTCTAATCTGTCGTCCTGTCTATTTATTCTAATTCTGTCTGTCTGTTCCTGTCTATCTATCTATCGGCCTGTCTATTTATTCTAATTCTGTCTGTCTGTCTGTCTATCGGCCTGTCTATTCTAAGTCTCCCACCTTTGTATTCTTACGTCTGTCTGTCATAGGCCTAATCTATCTATCTATCTATCTATCTATCTGTCTGTCTTCTGTCTGTCTGTCTGTCTGTCTGTCTGTCTGTCTATCTATCTATCTATCTGTCTGTCTGTCTGTCTGCCTGTCTATTTATTCTAATTCTGTCTGTCTGTCTGTCATCTAGCGTGAGTCGTCGGCCCGCTCCATAATGACATTAATCTAAGTAATCTGCTCGCCCTACTGTCTTCATTTTTCCATCGCGACTCACATGCTCCATCTGTCTGTCTATCGTTCTCTCTGTCAGTGTGTGGTGTTCAGTGCTGCAGTGCGTGAAGCATTGATCTGTGTATATATCTTCATAAAGAGCTCATGGTGAGATTGTTCTTGCATCTGAACATCTCGCTCTTCTCGTTCTCATCCCGGCGCGCAGTAAAGAAGCGTGTTGTGAGCATCTGAAGGGTGAAGGCCCCTCTGGTGGGTGTGTGTGTGACGATCTTCATGACGTCTGCTGGAGGCTCGTCCTGCTCTACTCATTTCTGCTGATTCAGAGGCCGCCTCGTGCTGCGCTGTGATTGGCCGGTCTGGGTCCAGCAGAAGCCCTGAGTCAGAGAGAGATGCTGCATCTCTGAGCTCTTCCTGTCTCTCTCCTCTGTGGTCGGACGTGCCTCTGCTGCTCATGCACTGTCAGCAAACGCATCAGAGACAACCAGAGTTGTAAAGAGCTGAAAGACTCTCAACACAACAATTATCAACACTGACTCTATTTACTGTTTTAATTCATGTTCTATATTTTGAATTATTCATCAGTGACATTTTTATAAAGAAAACTAATGTTCTCATAATCTTTCAGCTGAGTGAAATAACTTACTCCACCTCTGAAATGACTTGCATTTTCAGCTGACATCATCTAGACCAGTGGTTCTCAATTCCAGTCCTCGCGTAGCCCCACCGCTCTGGCATCCTTTTTGTATGTTTCTCTTATTGCTTCAGACGTTTGTTTTATTTGACTGTAAGTGCCCTGCGAAGTGGACATTTACAGAGGTATATTATGTCCCACTTCACGCTTCTCTAGTAAGTTTCGTATGTGTGTGAAGACGCTGCACGCAGCGGCGCAGCGCAAATCTGTAAATGAATATTCCGAAGTGAAGTAACGGATTTCCCCTGCTCAGGGAGTAGAGAGCAATGGACACTGTGTAGGGAGCATGTCAATCGGAACACAGTTCATTCACGGAGCTCACTTCTAACGAGATGATGTTCTGAATCAGGTGTGTTAACAAAGAGTGACGTGCAAAACATGCAGAGCAGGGGTTCGCGAGGACTGGAATTGAGAACCGCTGATCTAGATCAGTGGTTCCCAACCCTGGTCCGGAGGCACCCCAACACTGCAAATTTTGCATGTCTCCTTTCTCTAACACACCTGATTCAGATCATCAGATCATTAGTAGAGACTCCAAGACCTGAAAATTGGTGTGTCAGGGAAATGAGACATGCAAAATGTGCAGTGTTGGGGTGCCTCCAGGACCAGGGTTGGGAACCACTGATCTAGACCATGTGGGATGTTAGTTAAAACCAACAGTAACACTTTCCTAGAAGATCTAATTACTTAACGATTGTTAATGCAACTAATATTAACAAACAATGAGTAAGGCAAGGCAATTTATTTTTTACCATAAAACAGAATTAAAAACAACAGTCAGTTGACCAGTGTGTTATACAATTATAAAATATATGGAAAAAGCAAATGTACAAGCCATTATTATAATGTATGTATGTATGCTTAATAATATTGAGTATGGAGTTTTGGTTCCTTGTCACTGTCGCCTTTGGCTTGCTTAGTTGGGGACACTTGACTGATTGCACAGACTCTATTGGAAGAGAACTGAACTAGATGATGACATCACTGAATCATCAATGAACTGATTTAGCCGGAAAAATGACTCTGTTATTGTCTTCTTGCATTATTAAAAAAAACTATTTTCCTGTTTGACACTGTAAAGCTGCTTTGACACAACCAGTATTGTATAAAGCGCTATACAAATAAAGGTGGCTTGACTCGATTTGACATTATTACATGACACATATGTTGAGGTTCCAAATTTCTAAGCGTGTATGTTGTGCAATACGTTTGTCACAGTATTTTTAATCTTTGTTAACATTAATTCATAAAAATACAACTGTTCAATATCAGTTCATGTTAGCTCAGGGACATCAAATAATATTATCAGATGAAACTTGATTTGAATAATGTATTAGTAAATGTTAAAATTAACATTAAGATTAATAAATTATTTACAGGTGTTTTTAAAACAAATGGTTTTAAAACCTTATTGTAAAGTGTTACCTAATAGGCTGCTGTTGTAGTGATGCAGCTTTTCTAAAATCATGAAGTAGTTCACACAGACATTTAATGCTGGATAACTATGTCTGAAACTTTGCATTACTAGCACTTCTCGTGTTTATTGTCTCTGTGATGAATCGCTTGCCTTGTTGTATTCATAATTTGTATATAAGCTTTGGATAAAAGTGTCTGATAAATGAATAAATGTAATGTAAATGTAATGTGATGAAGGTTACAGCTACAGGAAAAAGCATACAGTTATAGGATTTCATATCTGATGTGTTTCAAACATCACATTAGAGAAGCAGAATGTGTTTTGTGACTCATTATGGTTTTACTGTTGATGATGATGATGATCTCTCTCTGTCTCTCTTTCTCTCTCTCTCTGTCTGTCCCACAGACATTCCAGACCAGTGTTCCCCGAACCCCTGCAATCATTACGGGACGGTGCGCTGTGAGGACAAAAAGGGTGAATTCCGATGTCATTGTTTCATGGGATGGAGTGGCGTCAGGTGTGAGAAAGGTACAAACACACATCAGCTCTTCAGACACATGCATTCAGGTTAAAGATACTGGTGCATATTATTCTCTGGATCTGCTCATTTAATTAAAAACTAAGTGAAAATGCAATTCATACAGACAGTATCTGAACACCTCCTTTATGGTTTCATATTTCATATTCTCAAAGACTGCATTTCTGAGAGCCTTACACATGAGCCTAGATTTTTTTGAAGATGTCGCGTTTTAGCATCTGTAACATTTCGATCTGTCGTCACAGAGTGTTGCTGTAATAACTTATTGTTCCTGATGATTTGCTCTGAATGTCATTGGAGATGTGAATGGAAACTGATGCTGTGATGCAGCACTTCCTGTCCTTGCTGCTCTTCTGCTGACCTGTGCTCATATCAGATGATGCATCAGGGCTCCAGACTGCAACCTATTTTTTCTGGCGGCGCGAAAACAACATTTTGTGAGCAGTCACACTGATGCGACCACCGCATTGCCCAACTCATAAGCACTGCCATTTCTATTGCATATGAGAAACATTAAACGGCAAACGAAATAAAAGCGTAACTAAACTGCGCTACTCGTTTGAGCTGCGCAGGGCCGCATTAATGCACGGGCTTAAGCCCAGGGGCCTACACTTGGGAGGGGGCCTACTGGCTGCAGGTAAATAATATTTTTCAAATAATTATTTGTAAATATGAGTTTGCAGCAGTGACAACAGCATTCTGTAAACAAACTCACACACTCATTATCAGTGGCGCCCTGCTTGTAGTATGCCGTCAATGGTTCAGTTTAGGTTTCCCCCACACACGTGTTTGTGTAGTTCGTATGTTCCACCGATATACTGTGAGTGGAATGCACAGTGCGCTAGTAAAGAAGACTAGCACGAGAGCTATTCTGTATACATGTCTTTATGCTATTACCTCCGTATAATGCCTGTAATAACGTAGTGTTTACTTTATTAAGTAAAGGCTACAATTCTGCTGCTCCACAAGCGCCACCTTCTGGCAAAGAGTGAATTTGCATATTCACTTATATTTATATTTTAAAGGGGTCATATGATGCGCTAAAAAGAACAGTATTTTGTGTATATTTTGTGTACTGAAAATGTGTTTATTATCATTTAAATTAAAAAACCATTATTTTCCATACTGTCATTATTGTTTCTTCCGCTATGGCCCGCCTCTGAAACCAAATCGATTTTTTAACCAAAGCGAGGTGTGCTGTGATTGGCCAGCTATCCAGTGCGTTGTGATTTGCCGAATACCTCAAACGTGTGACGAAAATGTTACGCCCCTTACCATATTGTGATTATGCCCTGTCTGGCCGGAGCGACGATTCAAAAACATGAAAACCCATTATAAACGAGGCATTCGCTGCATCCAGTGGGGACATAATTATGGATTATAATGACTTATATTGTCTTTTTACGTGTTGCATTGCATTGCATCGCCATGTAAACATAAAACCATGTCTTTATTTGTGATCGGAGAAATGACAAACACCAAGCCCTACTCTACACTGCCCAAAAAAAAAACTCGCTTTAAATATAAAAAAAAAAAACTCGCTTTAAATATAAAAAAAAACTTACTTACAATCTGTGAGTCAGAACAGAACATTGTAGTCTACTCTTCCAGGAAACAGTCCTCCATAAAATGCGCTGGAAAACATCGGAATATTTGGGTTGAAGTGTTCTTTAACAGTGTTGTAAATACAACTTAACACCTGATTTCTAGTCGTGTCCATTTTTGGAAGACCAACAAAAGTATTTTTCGCTTTCACAACGAAACACAGCGTCACACACACACGGCGGGCTAGAGTGAGTGGAGGCCGGCAGCTAGAGTGAGGAACGACCAGAGGGTTAGAGTGAGCAGAGGCGGCCTACAGTGTGCAGAGGCCGGGGGCTAGCATGAGGAATGGCTGTATGTTTAGAGTTGAGCAGAGAGCGCGGGCTTGAGAACCGGTGCGGCCGGCGATTTCGACAAAGAGCGTCGTCACGACATGTGACTATCGCTTCGTCCACGGTTAAAAAGCCGATCATGGCGAATCGACAGCACAAAGTTGATGTATTTCCTCAGCGATCTGCACGGATCAGCTCTAGGCATGACAACGCAGATATCGTCCTCTTTTGGAAGACCAGTCAAAGTAGTTTCGCTTTCACCACGAAGCACACAGTGCCTTCACGACATGGCGGCGGCAACAATACTACAGCGAGAATAAAAGTTATGCCTTCTTTCTTTGTGTGAACATTTGGGCGCGTTATGCAAATCTTCCCACAGAGCGACGTAGGTATGTTGGGGTGTGTTAGAATGAGCCGTTTTAGGTAGGCGTGTTTTACTCTTAACTTTTATAAAGAATATTTCTTTGGATTTGAGACTTTAGTTTTTTGCAACTTTACAGATCTTCTTTATACATCAGGAGCTTGTAACACTCCAAAGAGAAGGAAAAATTTAAATCGCATCATATGAACCCCTTTAAGCAGAACAGTGTTGTAAATGTTAACTGGCATGTCAACAAGAAAAATTTGAAATTCGACAATTGTCAGGAAGCTAAAAAAAAATATATACAGTGGGGCAAAAAAGTATTTAGTCAGCCACCAATTGTGCAAGTTCTCCCACTTAAAAAGATGAGAGAGGCCTGTAATTTTTCATCATAGGTATACCTCAACTATGAGAGACAAAATTTGAAAAAAAATCCAGAAAATCACATTGTATGATTTTAAATAATTAATTGTACATTTCCCTCTGTAAAATAAGTATTTGGTCACCTATAAACAAGCAAGATTTCTGGCTCTCACAGACTTGTAACTTCTTCTTTAAGATGCTCCTCTGTCCTCCACTGGTTACCTTTATTAATGGCATCTGTTTGAACTCGTATCAGTATAAAAGACACCTGTCCACAACAACCTGTTCAAACAGTCACACTCCAAACTCCACTATGGCCAAGACTAAAGAGCTGTCAAAGGACACCAGAAACAAAATTGTAGACCTGCACCAGGCTGGGAAGACTGAATCTGCAATAGGTAAGCAGCTTGGTGTGAAGAAATCAACTGTGGGAGCAATTATTAGAAAATGGAAGACATACAAGACCACTGATAATCTCCCTCGATCTGGGGCTCCACGCAAGATCTCACCCCGTGGGGTCAAAATGATCACAAGAACTGTGAGCAAAAATCCCAGAACCACACGGGGGGACCTAGTGAATGACCTGCAGAGAGCTGGGACCAAAGTAACAAAGGCTACCATCAGTAACACACTGCGCCGCCAGGGACTCAAATCCCAGGGACCTCTGGCTATCTTAAGGTGCCTCTGGCAGCACGGACTGTTTATCAGCTCTGACCAATAATTGAGCGCAGCACAAGCAAACTGGTCTGGCTCAGAAGAGGTTTACTCAGAAACAGGTTGATCTCGCGACACTGTTACTGCACAGTGCTGTGAGAGCCAGATCTAGAGAGAAGCATTCAAATTCAAAAGCATTCAAGAATTCTCTTGTTATAAATAGATCAAACAGCGCTGACGCAGAAAACCAGAAGTAGCAACATTAAATATAACCATGTTGTTGTGGCAGAAAGAGTCTAATGTTATTACATTATTCATTTTAGGGTTTGTACAACCTTTTGAGAGAGAAATTCAAGCACTTTTCAGTGACTTTGAAGTATTTCACACAACTGTTTCCAGCAGTTTAAAGCTCTTGGAGAGTAATTAGCTGGTGAAGTGGAGTTGTAGAGTTAACAAAAGTTATCGTGTGCATTGTAATGTTCAAAGCAGATGTCATAACAAATGCCAATAGACCAGGAAGATCTTAAAATGAGCGCTTCATAAATTTGTGCGACCTTCACACTGTGGAAATATATACTGGAACACAGAAGACAACTCAACGCTGAAAAGGGGCAGAGCTACATATGGTCTATAGTAGCAGAGGTTGTGCTAGTAGATGTTGAACCCTGCAGGATCATCCATCATGTTCTGGAGCAGTGTCTGAGTTAGCATAAGCTGAGCCGTGTATTATGCAGGGAACATTTAGAATGCTAGTGTCAGTATTGTTTGCTAAGTTAAGAGTAATTAGAACACCTTAGCAACCATCTAGTGATGCCATAGCAATTTCCTACCAGTGTGCAAACAACTACTCAGAACAATTTAGCGCCACATTTTAATGCCCTAGAAACCACCTGCAACACCCTAGCGACCACATAGCAATACCCTGGTAAATACCCACAACACCCCAGCAACCGCATAGAGGCATGATCACAACCAATTAGAACAGCTTAGCAACTACATACCAACAATTGTTGTTATACTGATGTAAGGGTAATCTCCCAGAACACCCTAGCAACCACATAACAACCAATTAGAACAATTTAGGAACACATAGAACACACTTGCAACTGTAGAGCAACAAACATTACATTCCTGAACACATAGCAATACAATGGGAATCAGCCAGAACACCCTAGCAACTGCATGTTAAAACCAATTAGAACACCTTAGCAACCACGTAGCAACAAATGAGACCACCTTAGCAACCACATGGCAATACCCTTGCAATCACCCAGAATAAATTAGTAAAACCACCACAGAAACAAAGACAGATGCCTTAGGCAACACATGCAGTACCCTAGCAATCACTCAGAATACCTCAGTAAACACAAAACAAAAAGACTGTTCTAAATAACAAATATTCAGAACACCTTGGCAATCACTCAGAACACCCTAGTAACTACATAGTAACATGGGGACCAGTTAGTACACGTTAGCAACCATGTAGCAACACCCACTGGAATATGGTTGTTAGGATAATCACCCGGAACACCACTAGAAAAACTTACCATAGCAACAATTAGAACTAAACGTTAAGCAACCAATCAGCAAGACTTCTAGACTCTAGAGTTAACAACCAATTAGAACAACCAGATAGCAGCAAATTAGAACAATTCAGTAACCACATAGCAACACCCTGGCAATCACTCAGAAGACCATAGCAACTGCATAGCAGTGTGTTAACAACCATTCACGAAACCCTTGCAACTGCATAGCTACATCCTGGCAGCCAGTTTTTTTGCTGTTTCTTTTTTAGATGGTTTTTAATGTAGTTTCTCTTCAGCACTGATCCGCTGTGAGTCACTGAACGTCCGATTGAAGCGGCGGTCATGTCAGTTGCAGCACAGAGCCGCATTCATGTCTCTGATGATTCATTCACATCCTCTTCATGTTCAGAGGAAAGTGTGAGCGACTTTCTGCCAGAACGTTCAGAGCTCCGCCTACCAGCGCAGCTCCAGCAAATAACCCAAGCTCTTCCTGATTGGTTAACGGTGCACTTGTGTGTTTATGGTTTGCAGATGTAGATGAGTGCAGCAGAGGGAATGGCGGCTGTGAGCATGACTGTAATAACACCATGGGCAGTTACCACTGCTCCTGTCGTCACGGATACCGGCTGTCGGGTCACCACATGTGTCTGGGTGAGTGTGAGCGGTGGCGCTGGAAAATCTGTTTGCACTGGCATTACTGGAGTGGAGGACGTCAACAAACATTACTTCTGTAGACTGTGATATTTGCATGTGAGCTTTTTAACACAAAATTGTGTTAAAAAGTATTTATTTTAGTTTGTGGTTAAAAAGTTTAACTTGGATTTTACTCAAATTTAGCTTCGTGAACTTGAGAAAGTGCTGCAGTCCAAATGAAATCATTTCAAAATGTAAAAGTCAGCTATTTATTATCATGTATAAAGACCTAATATATACAGTATCTCTAACATTACGTTATTACATTTTTTTCACTACCCACTATAGTACTGTACCGTTTGATATTTATTTTTATTTAAATCCATTTTTTTATTTTAAAATTATATTGATACGTTTGTATTATTTTAATATTTAATAAAAAATATATTATTTTATTATTGGGGATACATGAACTTTGTGCTTTGAATGCAGTGTATGGCTTTGGAAATGAACCAATGTTTTAAATATATACAAATTATATATAGTTATATGTATCCAACTAGTTTTTTATTTAATCTTTTTTTATTAGGTAGTTAATCGTATTCTTTATAATTAATTTATTATTAAATTTTTGCCCTGTTTTTCCTTTAAGCTCTTTTAAGTACACCCCAGCCGTATAGCATGGTTCGAGCAACGCCATGGTCATGGGTTCGATTCTCAGGGAATACATGAACTGTGTACTTTGAATGCAGTGTAGGTCTATTTAAATAAAAGCATAAAATGCATAAATGTGAAAGAATGAGAGAAGCACAAAAGACACCGCAGACACTGAGGATAATTGATGTATACTTAGAGAGCTGTGAGATCCTGTAGTTCTGTATCCTTTTCTGTATCATGTGTGTCTGCCCACATGCTGCAATATAATATTTAAGATTGATGAAAACTTTCTGAAATTCCTGTCAGTTTTCAGCCATTGGTTGATCATTGTTCATCATGTTTATAATGTGACATTTTATTCACAGCTGCAAAGACTTTCTCCTCCAGAATGAAAACTGCAGAAAGAAAACCCAGATTATTTGTCATAGTAAAATGACTTTAGTAGCAGTACATGTCATTTATGATCACATTACATCAGATCGTCCAGCAGTGCAGTGACTGTAGAGTCACTGCACATATGAGCAGAACGTGTCACTGCGTTTCCTGGTTTTTCCACAGATGTGGACGAGTGTGTGGAGACTCCAGATGTGTGTGGATCCGCGCACTGCTCAAACCTCAATGGGAGCTACGACTGTCTGTGTGAGGAGGGATTCGTCTATGACAACATCACCAAAAGCTGTGTAGGTGAGTTAACAGGATCTGGCCATACAGCGAGCTAACGCTCTTATAAAGAGCTACCGTATATTTATAACCGACTGGCTGGATACTTATATATTCTCAAAAGCAAATGCACTACATGATCAAGCGCTCATGTCACCAGACTAACACACACACATGCTTATTTTCAGATGAGAATTTTTTTTATATTCTATTATAGTTTTTATTAATATTTTCCATTTTAAAGTAAAT
Organism: Sinocyclocheilus anophthalmus; assembly: GCA_018155175.1. Taxonomy (NCBI): domain Eukaryota; kingdom Metazoa; phylum Chordata; class Actinopteri; order Cypriniformes; family Cyprinidae; genus Sinocyclocheilus; species Sinocyclocheilus anophthalmus. The sequence goes on along the minus strand of JADLZN010010801.1, from coordinate 131,353 downwards.
TCGAAGTTTAGTCACTTTTGTTGTGTTTTATATATATATATGTTTAACCCTGAAAAATTAAGATAAGAAATAGAGAAAATAAGAATTATGGTTTTCATTTATATTTTCGTTTTAGTTTAATTTTTAATAATTTTGTTGTGTTTTAGTCATTTTTATTACTTTTTTTAAAAAAGAAAAGTCCATGTGTAGCTTTTCATTCATTTTCTGTCATGTGTTAGTTAGTTAGGTCATCCAAGTAAGAATTCTAATTGAAAAATGAGAAATTTGGCCTTGGCAATAGCTGAAAAAATTTTTAAAAAAATTCAGTAAACATTTATGTATTGCACAAGTACAAAATAGAATTATTATTAAGGTTTTAGTTGTGTACCTATAATTAACCCTGGCTGATTGTGGCGTCCTCAGCAGTCTGAAGGACGCATGATCATTTATCATAAGGTCCACTGTATATATGCAGTGGGGAAAAAAGTATTTAGTCAGACACCAATTGTGCAAGTTCTCCCAATTTAAAAAGATGAGAGAGGCCTGTACTTTTCATCATAGGTAAACCTCAACTATGAGAGACAAAAATGAGAAAAAAAAAAATCCAGAAAAATCACATTGTAAGATTTTTAAAGAATTAATCGGTAAATTCCTCAGTAAAATAAGTATATGGTCACCTACAAACAAGCAATATTTCTGGCCCTCACAGACCTGTAACAACTTCTTTAAAAGACTCCTCTGTCCTCCACTCATTGCCTGTATTAATGGCATCTGTTTGAACACGTTATCAGTATAAAAGACACCTGTCAACAACCTCAAACAGTCACACTCCAAACTAAACCATGGCCAAGAACAAAGAGCTGTCAAAGGACACCAGAAACAAATTGTAGACCTGCACCAGGCTGGGAAAACTGAATCTGCAATAGGTAAGCAGCTAGGTGTGAAGAAATCAACTGTGGGAGCAATTATAGAAAATGGAAGACATACAAGACCACTGATAATCTCCCTCTGTCGGGGCTCCACGCATAGATCCACCCCGTGGGGTCAAAAGTATCACAAGAACTGTGAGCAAAAATCCCAGAACCACACGGGGGACCTAGTGAATGACATGCAGAGAGCTGGGACCAAAGTAACAAAAGCTACCATCAGTAACACACTGCGCCGCAGGGACTCAAATCCTGCAGTGCCAGACGGTCCCCCCTGCTTTAAGCCAGACATGTCAGGCCCGTCTGAAGTTTGCTAGAGAGCATGTGGATGATCCAGAAGAGGATTGGGAGAAAGTCATATGGTCAGATGAAACCAAAATAAAACCTTTTGGTAAAAACTCAACTTGTCGTGTTCGAAGGAGAACGAATGCTGAGTTGCATCCAAAGCTACTCCATACCTACTGTGAAGCATGGGGGTTGAAACATCATGCTTTGGGGCTGTTTTCTGCAAAGGGACCAGGACGACTGATTCGTGTAAACGAAAGAATGAATGAGGCCATGTATCGTGAGATTTTGAGTGAAAACCTCCTGCCATCAGCAAGGGCATTGAAGATGAAATTTGGCTGGGTCTTTCAGCATGACAATGGTCCCAAACACACCGCTCGGGCAACGAAGGAGTGGCTTCTTAAGAAGCATTTCAAGGTCCTGGAGTAGCCTAGCCAGTCTCCAGATCTCAACCCCATAGAAAATCTTGGAGGGAGTTGAAAATCCGTGTTGCTCAGCGACAGCCCCAAAAACATTACTGCTCTAGAGGAGATCTGCATGGAGGAATGGGCCAAAATACCAGCAACAGTGAAAACCTTGTGAAGACTTACAGAAAAAACATTTGACCTCTGTCATTGCCAAAAAAGGGTACATAACAAAGTATTGAGAAGAAACTTTGTTATTGACCAAATACTTATTTTCCACCATAATTTACCAATTAATTCTTTAAAAATCCTACATGTGATTTTCTGGATTTTTTTTTCTAATTTAGTCTCTCATAGTTGAGGTATACATATGATGAAAATTACAGGCCTCTCTCATATTTTTAAGTGGGAGAACTTGCACAATTGTTGGCTGACTAAATACTTTTTTTCCCCAATGTATACCCTCCAGTCTCAGAACAGGAGCCTCAGTCCATGATATGGATGTGCTGTGGGTAAAACATCCATTATTTGTTTTTTGTGACTTTTCACCTAGTCAGAATTAAGTGTGAGGAGAAATGGTTACGTAACGGCTCAAAAGATCCACTTCAGTTTTTACACAGTTGACCAAGGAACATTCTTCTTGCTTATTTCTGGTTCATCCATTTAAACATCTTCCTATCATTCCCATGAACACTGTTACGATCAGATTTGGAAATTCAACAGAAGATTCATGTTCACTGTTTTCTCCTCCTTATCTCGTATATGTCAGCGTGTACAATGTCATCCAAAAGATTATATGTGTGTCTCACTTCAGGTCACTTCTTGTTGACTCTTAAAGACACATTTGAAATTTGAAACTCTCAAATTGGGGTTTATAAATGCTGTGTTTTCATATTAATGAGAGATGAAAATGTTCAGCTGATGTTTATAATCAGGGTGTTCTGATGATGGTTAGTGTGTTTTGGTAAGCTCTGTTTGAACTCATGAATTGCTCCTGTTGTTGCGGTCAGACGTGGACGAGTGTGAGTCGGATGTGTGTGAGGAAGAGTGTGTGAACACGGCAGGAAGTTTCCGCTGCTACTGTGATGGACGGCAGGGGAAGAGACTGGGACAAGATCTCAGGAGCTGTGAGGTGAGCACATACACACACACACACACACTGACTGATCTTTAAACCATCATGAGACAAGGGCAGGATCTGAGTATATATATTATATATTATATGAGAAGTTCCAGATAGCAGGAAATTGACTGCATAAAGAGTCACGTGATCAGAGACACTCATTAACTTACATTTGATTAGTTACAGCTCAGTCTGAAAGATGTCCAAGTTTTTAAATAGACTTTAAATCCCCTATTGTCCAGTGGCCTTTGGGAACATACAAACACAATTTCATAACATTTTTTTTTTTTTTGAAGAAAAGAAATTATACTTCATTAAGCAAGGACCCATTAAATTGATAAAAAGTGACAGTAGAGACATTTATAGGGATTAATTACTGTACTTAAATCATTCATATTGAAGATTATGATTTTAAGATCTCAGTAGTATCATATTTTATTTTATTTTAAAGAATACATTTCAACTGTGTAACTGTGTTGTGACAAAACAACTTTGCACACATCTTTGCACCCTCAAACTACAAAGAGAAAAACCGCGGAGAACAGACATGGCTTTTTTTTTAACTCTTTCTAGTTTACTAGATTTGATTTATTAGGTAGTTTAATTTTTTGTTTATTTCAGTTTTAACTTTATTTTTTAGCAGTGGAGTAGCAAGTTATAGTTACTAAATATGAACGAATTAAAACATTTTCACTTCTTGCAATATTAATATAAAGTATTATAGTATCTCAGTGATACTAAAATAATGCTGGTGGGTAGTACTTTTACTTTTACTTGCATTTCTGTCTTTTAAAAATGACTTTTAGTTTTGTTTAGCTATTTTTAGTTGTTTTGTCAGTGTTTGAGTTCTGTTGCTTTAAGCTGTTTCTGCCTGTTCAGCAGGACATTTCAACTGTCATAACTCATTTAATTCTGTTCATTTATGATTCTACAACATTGTCTGGATCAACTTTAGACTGTCAATAAAAACAAGTGTCTTTCCTGTTTTCATTCAGGGTTTCTGTGGGTCTTCAAATGTCTTAAATCAGAGCAGAAAGTCTTTATACATTTATGATGAATTCGCTTAAATTACTTAACATAAAGAACCTCTTTCCCAGTATTTTTGTCTTATTTTCCATATCTCTTATCTTTATATCATGAAATATTTACTTGAGATGCAAAATGAAGATATAAAGAACAAAATTAGAGTATAAGCTTAAAACAAGAACACATATCTGTCAATGAGGAATGAAAACTTGTTTCCCTTTGAATGAAGCTGATTTTTCTGAGCCCATTGGCAGATATTTGTTCTCATTTTAATCATAAACTCCACTTCAGTTTCTCAGAAAACAACACTTATTATCTTAATTTTGCTTCTGCAGTAAATGAATCTTGCTTTAAGAATCTTTAGACATTTGCACTGGAATACGAGATAAAAAATACTGAGGAAGAACAGCACTTTTTTTGCAATGTGATTAGAAGGTACAGTAAGTTACTTGACCACATGAAGTTTTTATTTTAATTTTTTGTAATGGAGATCTAGTTCAATTAATGGAGATCTATTGTAAATTGTATTTTGAAACTCTGAAGTGTTATTTACATTTAGAGATCATTATGTATTGTGTTCCCTTCAATTTATTCCTTAAACTCTCTTTACTTGGTCTTAAAAAGCCATAAATTCACATGCAAATCTTCAGCTTGATTATTTGATTTTGTGAGAATATTTAGCTCATCTTCCTCTCTGTGTCTGAAGTCCATCAAGCTTCATCGGCCGCTGGACATGAGGAGGAACTCGCGCTCACTGTACCTCGGACGCATGTTTAGTGGGATTCCTGTGGTCCGGCTGCGCTTCCGCCGCAGGGTCCAGACCGGGTGAGCACGCATGATGGTTTTCAGGATTAGTACTGCAGCAGTAAGATCACTGTAACAGCCGATTTCATGTCGTGTTTGATACTGACTCCCTGTTTCCTCTCAGATTCATGGCAGAGTTTGACCTTAGGACCTACGACCCCGAAGGTGTGATCTTCTTTGCCGGCGGCCACTTGAACAGCTCCTGGATTGTTCTGGTGATGCATCATGGGAAGCTGGAGCTGCAGCTGAAATACGGAGCCGTGAGTCGAGTGACCAGCAGTGGACCGCAGGTCAATGATGGCCAGTGGCATAAGGTCAGAGGTCACTGCAGGGGTCACGCTAAACAACACACACGATTGAGACACAGAGCAGTTCACACATGACACATTGAGCTCATGTGAGATGCAGGTTTGAGTTTGGCTAGCACTGTGGTTCTCCCTTATTTTACGCATCTGATTCATTAGGAGAAAGCTCTGTGAACTGAACTGGGTGTGTCCCCAGGACCAGGATTAAGAACCACTGGGCTAGCAACATCTCACAATTCTATTCTCTCTTATTTTTCAAATTTTACAACATTAAAACTGTTATTTTCCTGTTTATTACTGTAAAGCTGCTTTGAAACGATCTGTGTTGTAAAAACTGCTATAGAACCAAATGCAACTCGACTCTCTCCTCATTGGTCCACTCAGATCTCAGTTGAGGAACAGGGGCGGAGCCTCGTCATCAAGATTGACAGGGAGGCGGTGGTTGATGAACTAGTCGCACAGTGAACGGAGATCTGTTCACACTGAATAAAGGCTTGCATGAGCTCAAACATCACGATAGTGGGCCGGCCGCGTACCTTCAGAGATGACGGCCTGGTCAGCAGGGTGAGCTTCATGAGCTCTAATCCATTGTGTATTTGTTAAAAACGAGCAGTTAGGTTAAGTAGTTCTGCAGAATTGTAAATATGAATAAACTAAAAGTTCATATACACGGTGATCATTTCTCTCTCTGAACATTGCCTTCTGTCTCTTTAGTGTCATGTCTGGGTTTGACATGGTTAACCCTCGAGTCCTCCCTGGACGGCGGTTGATTGAGAGGGATGGCGCTTGGTTAACCGGTTTCGAGGACCCGCTATTCAGGAAAACCATCCGGCACAAACGAGCGGCATGCAGTGGGTCGCCTATCGAGGCCTACCCACAGCGCCTCCTGCTACCCCGGGCCGGATTCGCATACTTCAACCACAGCTCATGGTGTTTGGTCAGGGGGATGTTTATTTTAGTATGATTTATTTTATGCCAGTGCCAAGATATGTTTCATATTTTGAATTCGTTTTTTATTTGTATATTTTCAGTTTTTATTTTAATTGCGTTTTACTTGTATGATCTTTGATCATTCCTTAGTCATCTTGTTATATTTATTTCTTTTTTTTGAATTTGTTATCAATTAGGGATGTGGTGTGATTCGTCGATTTATTCGACTTTCGATTGTTTTTTAATCCCACTCTTTGGCTCGCATCGGACTAACCGGCACAAAACTAACTCGGAATGTGGCCCGCATTTCCACGGATGAGAATCCATAAAACAACCATTATAGACTGTTCCCAAGGGCTGCATATATATTATACCTATTTAAAACTCTATACATGATAGCATAACAATTGTGAATTACAAATGCTAAGATTTTTAATTAATTATATGCGATGCAGTGTTCTATACAGTATTTGCGCCTTTAATTATTACATGCGTGTAGGTAAGGACGTGCGCAGACAGCAGCCTGTGCACAGTAGTCCCAGAACTGTTATCATTTACATCACACTCAATCTCTGTCATGTGGTTGTGAGTTTGGGAGTTAGTAACGTTAATCTGGGAAAGCAAAACATGCGACATTTCACAGATTGTAAGATAAAGCATTTATAAATCTGCGCAAAACACAGGAGAAACATCGCGGTTTGCAAAAATAAAAAGTCAAACCCTCACTCTGATTACACGTTTTGATTTGTCCACATATCTTTGAACTTACAGCCTATAGCTTTATGTCCTTCCAAGAAATGGCCCAAAATATTATAGATTAAGTGGACATTTGAATGAAATGTTGCTTGGTTAATATTAAACAAGGATTAGATCGCACAGTAATTTGTAAAAACAATCGCCAGGCCGTTGGCGCCCTCTGCAGGCCTTTGTTATAATGCGTAATGTACATTAGCTCTATTGTTTATAAAACATTATGTATTTTAACAATTTTGTTTAATAAAACCATATGATTACTTGCTTTTGATTCGGGAGGTGTTTTAGTTGTAACGATTAACTGCGATAGCCGGTGAAATGAACCGCAATTCAAATATGTGACGATTCAAATCGGTTGAGATGCCAAACAAATCGCGATTCAATTAGGGGTAAGAGTTTATACGAATGTATGTCTGAGGGGAACTTACTATCTTTAGAAAAGTTTAGATGGTATTTTTCTTTTCGTTTGCCTCTGTATAATGCATATTAAAGTTCATAAGTGCAGTGCTGCTTTGTTTACAGCGGAAACCAGGAAACGGTTTATGCGCCACCTGCTGGCAGAGAGTGAATTGCGTCTCTGCGTCTGTGAAGTTTTATGTTTAGTTTCACAAAACTGAAGTCAAACCATTCTGTTTTTGCTTCAAATTTCGAAATTATACAATCTAATTTAGATTAAAAACTGCTCATGTTGCATGTATGCAGCATCTTTGTTTGGATCATGATTAAAATGCAGTGATTGCCTCTAATTTTAAAAGCCACAGACAAAGCCTTATTTTGTTTATATGAAGATATTTATTTTATTTGTGTTACTTATTTATTTGATTTGGGGTTTGTTTTAAAATTTTAATTTAGTTTTGTTATTTACATTTACATTATATTTAAATTTTGTCATTTAGCAGACGCTTTTATCCAAAGCGATTACAATAGAGGACAATAGAAGCAATCAAAACTAACAAAAGAGCAGTAATATGCAAGTGCTATATTAGTATATTATTATAGTGTTGTATTTCAATTTCACAAAGAAATGTGCAGCATTTTGTCCAAGCAATAATAAAAGGACACAATTATTTATAATTGGTCTTAAATCTCATTTTGTTAAAAAAAAAATTATAATAATCGTGAATCGAATCGAATCGTGAAATCAAAATCGTGAATTGAATCGAATCGTGAGTTGAGTGAATCGTTCCATCCCTACTTTTGATACTTTATTTGAACTAATTATTATTGCCTCATTGCTATTATATATGTATTTAAGAATTTTAAAGGAGGTTGTTATCTTTTGTTTTTTTTTTTTTTTTTTTTTTTTTGTTTTACATCTAGCTGTGTAGTAATACCAAAAAATTAATTCTAATTATAGGGCCCTATGAAATCCGTTTTATTCACAATCATTTTTTTCATTTTCATTTTTCGATACTCTGTTTTAATGTGTTAAATTTAAATGTATTAATCAAAAAGCTTGGCCTTTAATTGAGTTTTACAGTTTTCTTTACAATTCTGGTTTTCCATTATTTCTGGTCAATGTATGGTTCCATTAAATTTTATAACAATTAAGGATCTCCAATAATTGATTTTTTTTTCTTTAAGTAGTTTTTTGTTTCTTTTTCTTGTTTCAGAACATACTGCACATTGACGTTTTTCTCCTAAATAAATTCGGGTGAAATAACATTTGGTAAATACCCTTTAATACGCGTTTTTTTTTTTTATAATTGTATTATTAGTAGGAACGAAAACGGGGATGGGTTGTCATTCGTACATATAAACTGAATTGGCATTTCAGTTAAATTGGACTATGAGATGGACACTTGCTTGTTGCACTCTATGTTGCACTTTACTTTTACTTTAAAAAAAGGAATTCGCTTTGGTTAAGAAAATATAGTTAATAAAAATTCGTGAAGTGAAATGTTGATTTTTTGTGGGATAATAATTTTAAGATTAATCGCTACAATTAGTCAATAGAGTAATCGAAATAAAAATAGTCAGTAGTGGCAGCCATAATTTTTATGTAGCTTAATTTATTTTATTTGGTGGAGTAATTTTTAGTACGTCAACTATATTGTAGTTTGTCCCAAGGAATACATTCTATTTTGCTTTTAAGTGGTCATCAAGATTTAGCATTGTATTTTTACATAGTTTTTAGTTCAAGTTATCAATATTGTGGTTTATGGGTGGTTGATGAAACCATTTTTTTAAACCATGAAGCATTTTTTTATTTTAATTTTTTAGATTTCCTATTTTCATTTTCATTTTAGTTAAAATTTTGATAATTTTGCTGTGTGCAAATGCCTATTTAGTTCAGGGCTCCAGACTCATTCTTCCCACTGGTCGCTCTTTTGTGACTAACTTTCTCAGTTGGTCGCACAAGCACATGATTTGGTCACAATATTTTTTTTTTTTTTTTTTTTTTTTGCTACAACATGGGATTAATCCATGCATGCTGATGAACTTTTATGATAGTTTATAGTTATATGGAAACGAAAGGGGTTAACATTTAACTGTTCTTTTTCATCAGTAGTATTATTTGTAATTTGAATTTTGTGAACGGGAATTCCTCTTTTGCTATTTTATAAGCCGGGCTTCAGGTGCTTTCACTTTCGAATTCTGTTTTGCTTACATACATCTACGCACCTTTCACTTTTTGGGACTAAAACAAAAGATTGAATAATTGTTATTCTTAATTAAAAAGCACAACATCAATAAAACAGGAAGATACAATGACAAACTAGCTTAAAAAATGTTTATTAACAAAAACGAATAAGACGAGGCATGGCATACACCACATGCTGAATTATATACAGACTAATAAATTACAGAACATTTAGCAAACACTGAGGAATCAAATAAAAAATAATAATAAAAGAAAGCCTCCATAGCATAACATGAGGTAAACAGCAAAGATACAAGCTTTTCAAAATGAAAACAAAAAGAAAAGCAAACTAAACTTGCTGTTGGTGACAGTGCTTGCATGTTTTTTTCCCCCCACAAGAATACCAACATGTTCACCTACTCTGGTTTAAGAAGCGGTCTTTTACTTTACTTTAGCTTGAAAACCATCCATCGTTTTCTCAATATTCGCATAATTTTTGCCGCGCGCACCTTCGCGCTCGTGCTTACACGGCAAGTATAAACCAGGCTCTACACTCGAAGCGCTGCGCAGTTCAAACGAGGATTGCGAAGTAGTCGGTTGTGTGCGTTCAGCTTCATTTGCCGTTTGATGTTTCTACTGATGAACTATGGAAACTAGCTTGAAATTTATTTGTTGAGATTGTATGTTATTCAGTTAACATTTATTTTATTTTCCAGTAACAAAGATGTTTTTTAAATGGTTTTAGTTAATGATAATAACCCTGCTTCCCGTAGGGGACAATCAGTCGCTCAGTGTGCATGTGACCCTGCGTCCCGCCTCCTCTGTGGGTGTCCTGTTTGCTCTGGTTCGTCAGGACAGGGTCCCGTTCTCCGTCTCTCTGTCGGACTATCATCCAGGGACACTCGAGTGGACCGAGGTGTGTGTGTGAATGAGATGCTGATGTTTGACATGTTCTCTGGTCTGAAGCTTCAGATGTATCTGGTGTTAATCTGTGACCTGCAGCATGTGCTGGTGTCGTTCGGTGATGTGGTGGTAGCCAGTGTCCCAGTGAACCTGTGTGACGCTCAAACACACACTGTAAATGTGACTGTGTTCGGGAACAGCTCCCTACTGCAGGTGGACGAGCAGCTCGCGCAGATAGAGCTGGTGGAGAATATAGACGCTCTGGATCTGACATCCTCGTTCAGCACCTTTATAGGAGGGATTCCAGGTAACGTCTCACAACCGTCTCACTTTAGTCTCACATCAATCTCACTATTAGTCTCATTTCAGTCTTACATTAGTCTCTCTTCAGTCTCACATTAGTCTCACTTTTAGTCTCATATTAGTCTCATTTCAGTCTTACATTAGTGTCTCTTCAGTCTCACATTAGTCTCACTTTTAGTCTCATATTAGTCTCATTTCAGTCTTACATGAGTCTCTCTTCAGTCTCACAGTAGTCTCACCTTTAGTCTCATATAAGTCTAATTTCAGTCTTACATGAGTCTCTCTTCAGTCTCACATTAGTCTCACCTTTAGTCTCATATTAGTCTCATTTCAGTCTTACATTAGTCTCTCTTCAGTCTCACATTAGTCTCACTTTTAGTCTCATATTAGTCTCATTTCAGTCTTACATTAGTCTCACTTTTTGTCTCAGTCTCACTTTTAGTCTCATATTAGTGTCATTTCAGTTTTACATTAGTCTCTCTTCAGTCTCACATTAGTCTCATATTAGTCTCATTTCAGTCTTACATTAGTCTCACTTTTAGTCTCATATTAGTCTCACTTTTAGTCTCATATTAGTCTCACTTTTAGTCTCATATTAGTCTCACTTTTAGTCTCATATTAGTATCACTTTTAGTCTCATATTAGTCTCACTTTTAGTCTCATATTAGTATCACTTTTAGTCTCATATTAGTCTCACTTTTAGTCTCATATTAGTATCACTTTTAGTCTCATATTAGTCTCACTTTTAGTCTCATATTAGTATCACTTTTAGTCTCATATTAGTCTCACTTTTAGTCTCATATTAGTCTCATTTCAGTCTTACATTAGTCTCACTTTTAGTCTCATATTAGTCTCATTTCAGTCTCACATTAGTCTCACTTTTAGTCTCACTTCAGTCTCACATTAGTCTCACTTTTAGTCTCATATTAGTGTCATTTCAGTCTTACATTAGTCTCACTTTTAATCTCATATTAGTCTCACTTTTAGTCTCATATTAGTATCACTTTTAGTCTCATATTAGTCTCACTTTTAGTCTCATATTAGTATCACTTTTAGTCTCATATTAGTCTCACTTTTAGTCTCATATTAGTATCACTTTTAGTCTCATATTAGTCTCACTTTTAGTCTCATATTAGTCTCATTTCAGTCTCACATTAGTCTCACTTTTAGTCTCATATTAGTGTCATTTCAGTCTTACATTAGTCTCTCTTCAGTCTCACATTAGTCTCACTTTTAGTCTCATATTAGTCTAATTTCAGTCTTACATTAGTCTCACTTTTAGTCTCATATTAGTCTCATTTCAGTCTTACATTATTCTCACTTTTAGTCTCATATTAGTCTAATTTCAGTCTTACATTAGTCTCACTTTGTCTCATATTAGTCTCATTTCAGTCTTACATTATTCTCACTTTTAGTCTCATATTAGTCTAATTTCAGTCTTACATTAGTCTCACTTTGTCTCATATTAGTCTCATTTCAGTCTCACATTAGTCTCACTTTTAGTCTCATATTAGTATCACTTTTAGTCTCATATTAGTCTCACTTTTAGTCTCATATTAGTCTCATATTAGTCTCATTTCAGTCTCACATTAGTCTCACTTTTAGTCTCATATTAGTGTCATTTCAGTTTTACATTAGTCTCTCTTCAGTCTCACATTAGTCTCACTTTTAGTCTCATATTAGTATCACTTTTAGTCTCATATTAGTCTCACTTTTAGTCTCATATTAGTATCACTTTTAGTCTCATATTAGTCTCATTGCAGTCTTACATTAGTCTCACTTTTAGTCTCATATTAGTCTCACTTTTAGTCTCATATTAGTATCACTTTTAGTCTCATATTAGTCTCACTTTTAGTCTCATATTAGTATCACTTTTAGTCTCATATTAGTCTCACTTTTAGTCTCATATTAGTATCACTTTTAGTCTCATATTAGTCTCATATTAGTCTAATTTCAGTCTTACATGAGTCTCTCTTCAGTCTCACATTAGTCTTACATTAGTCTCTCTTCAGTCTCACATTAGTCTCACTTTTAGTCTCATGTTAGTCTCATTTCAGTCTTACATTAGTCTCTCTTTTTTTGTCTCATTAGTCTCATTTCAGTCTTACATTATTCTCACTTTTAGTCTCATATTAGTCTCACTTTTAGTCTCATATTAGTCTCATTTCAGTCTTACATTAGTCTCACTTTGTCTCATATTAGTCTCATTTCAGTCTTACATTAGTCTCTCTTCAGTCTCACATTAGTCTCACTTTTAGTCTTATGTTAGTCTCATTTCAGTCTTACATTAGTCTCTCTTTTTGTCTCATTAGTCTCATTTTAGTCTCATATTAGTCTCACTTTTAGTCTCATATTAGTATCACTTTTAGTCTCATATTAGTCTCATTTCAGTCTTACATTATTCTCACTTTTAGTCTCATATTAGTCTCACTTCAGTCTCACATTAGTCTCTTATTTTCATATTAGTCTCATTTAAGTCTTACGTTAGTCTCACTTCAGTTTACATCAGTCTCTAGTAAGTTCTTTGTTAGTTTTAGTTTTGTTTGTTAGATCTTTACTATTTATTTACTATTAGTTTGTCTTGTTGTTTTAGTTTCCTATGATAATCTTGCATCAGAAACGCCAATAAAATTAGAAAAGTGTACAGTGTAACCGCAAGCTAATATGCTAATTTTGCTGTTTAAAACTTTTTCTGAAAAATCTGGCAATTTTAATAAGCCATGTTTTTTTATGATCTGAAACATGCTATGACATATAATGCAATTAACATCAAGCGCACACAAAACATTTGTGTTGGTGTTGATTTAGAGAGGCACATGAGCTTAAGATGATTTGCATAACATATTTCCCACATGCCAGAAGTTTCAGTATTGCTTTGAAAAAATCTTTTAGGCTTGCCGTTCATTACAAATGTTGTTTATAATGAATGTCTCTATAATTTACGTTTACAGTTAAATACAGTTAAATTTAAAGGATTTGTTGTGGAGTGAGAGGAACTAAAATACATGTTTGTAATGTTTGAAATAATCTCTTTTTATTTTCCGGTATTTTACATTATTTCTGAATGTAATAATAAAATATGATAATGTTTTGTTTTGTTTTTCTCTCACCAATGCAAATTTTGACCCAGTGCAACGTAAATTCAGCTCAGCTGTGGCTTATTTTCTCCAAAAGAACTGTAAAATGATCTGCAAATGATCTTAAAACGTGACTGATTGGATTTGAACCTCAAATCACTCTTACTTCACTGTGCAGTTCCTTATAATGTGACCAGCTAACTGCCCAGTGCTTTAGTGTTTTATTTGCTGACCAAAGCTGATTTGTTCAGCCTCTGGTGAATGTGAATTATGGCTCTGAGTGAACATACAGATGGTTTATATGTCGATCTGTTCCTGATGATGTTTGTTTGTGCAGATGTTTCTGTAGTGTCCACTCCAGTGTCAGCCTTCTACACAGGCTGCATGGACGTGCGGGTCAACGGTCAGCTGCTGGACGTGGACGAGGCCCAACACAAACACAACGACATCCGCTCTCACTCCTGCCCTCTGGTAGATGCACAGCAATAACAGCAGCTGAAACTCCAGCGAAGTGCTTTCCACTGCAGGAGGAGCTTTAATCTGGATCCAGTCAATGGATCGACAAAGGCCTTAGTAAAGCCAGATCCCTTGCCACACTCACATCATGCACATATAGCACAGACCTGCGTATCAATGTATTACTCACATTAGACCAATCAGACACAAGCTACTGAGAGTGTGCTGTAAAATACTGTAACTGTACATATGCCACTGTAAAATGCTTTAGAGGAGGAGGAATAAAAACACCCAGCTACCATTAAAGGCCTTCAGGCCTCAATGTAGGTGCTCAACTTCATCATCGTCATCATCGAGTAGTTTGAGTTGGAGTTTTTCTAGTCCCTCGTTTGAGTTTGTCTTTTTTAAACTTGTTTTTATTGTTGAAGTTGTTTTGTATTTCGTTCATGTTTGCTCTGTGTGTGTGAGACTGAAATGCTTGATGAAAACTAATAAAGGTGGATGGTGTTGTTATGATGATGAATTCTGTCCTTGAAGTCCACAGATATTCAGCGGCTCACAGAAACAAAACAAACCTGATGAGTATTACTTTACGCTGATATTTTGAGCTGCAAAGGCCAGAAGCGCACGACGCTAGTGCAAAAACACTTAAATGACAAAAACATTAAGGCACGACACTACAAGCAAAACCAGTTGTTGTTTGTTGTCTAGTTTGCATCCATAACACCCCTTCTTTCAGACCATACAAAGTGTTTATTGCACTTTATCTATTAGTGTCTGTAGATTTGAACTCCATTCCATATCTTTATCTTACACCAAACTTCAGTTTTATTCCAATCTATATTCTAAAAGTTTTTACTGAGGCGTTTGTTTATAAATCATTTACACTGATTTATATAACATTTTATTCCTAAAAAACATAGCGAAAGTTTTATTTTTCTGTCTGTTGACAGTATTTTCTGATTTATGGAGCAATAAAAAGAGAAAACCATAATCCCCTCTGGAAAAAACCTTTAATATGTCAACCAAATCAAAGAGTTTTGATCCTGGCTTTATCCAATGTTTAGATTTATGTTCTGGTAATGTATGCAAATTAATGTATATTTAATTAGATGATGCCTCATTTGAATATTTAAAAAGAACAAACACCAGTTCTTTTTTGCAGTTTAAAGGAAACATTCTATTTTGTGAAAATACTGAATTTTGTCTAAGGTTAAAATAATGAAATAGCAAATTAATTTTGTTAGGTAAAAAGTGGTGGCCTTGTGTAAACACTTGGACAATGTAAATTGCTGAAATCTATAGGACAATTGTTCATTGAATTTTCACATTGTGTTTTCAAGTTTATGCATTTCAAAAGTGCATGACAACGCAAACTCCAGTGCCATTAAATAATGGACTTATTCTGAAGAGTTCAAACGAATAGGTCATGATTAAATGCTTTAAAAAAAAGCCTTAAAAGCATAGCAGCTTAATTTATGTTACTTACAGAAATGTTCAAAAGATGAAAGGGTTAAGAATGTATTTTTCTTGATTATAAAACAAGCTTTGATATACTATATTATTGCCTTGTCTAATACAATATATTTAAAACTTTAAACTTGTACATTTTAACCATATATTCATCTATTCTTTTTAAGCAGCAAGCACTTCATTTTTCAATGTAAAATGTGAGAGTTACATATGACTAACAGGAGAATTTGCATGGTATATCATGAAAGTAAAATCTGGCAATAGTCGTGTACATGTAGTTAGAGTTATGCTGCCATATGTTTAGTATTTGAAAATACCCAAATAAATTAATAATCATTCTTATGAAGATTTAAGACAAGTTGACGGTTATCAACTTATGAATGTATGCTTTTTAATAACATTCATCAAGAATTTGAATTCTAAAGTTTTGCTTTAAGAACTGTCACTCTTAAAAATAAACAGTGATGCAAAAAAAAAAAATCCTAACTTAAATATTCTTTTGTTTTTCAAGATGAATGTAGCAGTTAGGAATTTTTTTAATTAATAAAGTTTTGTGAATCTAACCACTGGATCATGTGCGTTGTTGAATTACATAAGAACTGAATTTGTAGTTAGGTAGTAGAGCTTCTGTTATTAAACCATATGTGACCCTGGAGCACAAAAAACCAGTCGCTGGGGGACATTTGTAGCAATAGCCAAAAATACATTGTATGGGTCAAAATGATTGATTTTACTTTTATGCCAAAAATCGTTAGGATATTAAGTAAAGATCATGTTCCATGAAGATATTTTGTAAATATTAAAACGAAAATTTTTGATTAGTAATATGCATTGCTAAGAACTTCATTTGGACAACTTTAAAGGCGATTTTCTCAATATTTAGATTGTTTTGCACCCTCAGATTTCAGATTTTCAAATAATTGTATCTCGGCCAAATATTGTCCTATCCTAACAAACCATACATCAATGGAAAGCTTATTTATTCAGCTTTCAGGTGGTGTATAAATCTTCATTTCGAAAAACTGACCCTTATGACTGGTTTTGTGGTCCAGGGTCACATATGTGTTATTCAGGATAAACATGCCAACACTTTCTCAGCAAGATTCTCCACAGATTGATCCTTCATCGTGACAATAGCTGATCTGACAGCAAAAGACTAAAGCATGTAATCCATGCGCATGAAATGGAGCTCGAGTTTTTGTAATCGAGTGTTTCAGCCTGATATGATTCAATAAATCAAACTATGAAGATCCCACTGAAGGAAGAGGATGTTAAAAGCTCAAATTCAGAGGTTTTGGAAACTACCAGAGAACAACATTGATCACATTTGCTACGAGAATAATTCACAATTACAGAGACTCTATCTGGGGTCATTAACAGCAGCGCCAGCAGCAGAGGTCAGAGGGATCAGGCGCCCATCAGAGGTCAGTGTTCTTGATTCAAATGTTTTCAGCAGGCGTAGGGTGGAGGCTTCTCGAAGGGCCCTAATGAGTGAGCATAGAGTGAGGGAGCGTTTGGAGTCAGCATGTAGCCGCTGCTGTCCTGAGACATGGATTGAGTCGAAACGGCTGAGTTCATCCCGCTCTGAGCAGCCGCTTGAGTCTCGTCAGGCGTGGAGGTCGAGACCTCAAGAATGGACTGGCCTGTGGCCGGAGCTGGATAACCATTCAGATGCTGCAGGATGAGGACAAAGAAAAAAAAGAACATCAGAAATGACTAGATTAAAGCATTATGTGTAGACTTTCTAGCAGCTGTTTGTTTAAACTACTTCAAGGTGGACCATATGAAATCTTTACTATGACAAAAGTAACTTTGAACCACAGTCTGACTTTTCCAGGTTTTAAGTGCTATAATCAGGTCCCCGGTGCATCTACCAACCAAGGAAACGTGAAAAAGATTAACCCAGTAACTTTGTTTTGGTAAGACTTTTTCTGCAAGCGTCTGAGAAAACAAACGCGTCTAATTTCGCTCCCTTGGTGACGTGGCAAAGGGATCTCATTATAATATTACCGCCCCTTATTCTGTAAGTTTCCACCAAGTGGCAACCTTTCCGGTCTCTCTCGTGAAGCCAACACGGAAGTGACTAAAACTGCAATTCATCGAATGGCCGCTAGAGGCTGGCTCCAAAAGGGAGTCAGTCCCATAGACTCCCCATGTTAAAATGCCCAAATTTACAGCAGGAAAAAACATGTTTACAGCCTGGTACAAAAAGTGGTTTTGGTTTATATAGCTAATTTTGCCCTTCTTGACAACTGTGAGGGGGGTGATTTTTTTTTTATAACTCATCCGTTTTAAATTATATTAAGCCTTAAAGTTATTCATAATTAAGGGCGTGGCCACTTGAGTGACAGGTGGATCGCCGCTGCTGTCACCACCGTCGAGCTAGATGGGCGTGGTTTCAGCAACCAGCTCCGAGCTCTTTGCCAATTTTTGAATTAAGCCCAATTTATACTTCTGCGTTGGACCTACGCCGTAGCTTACGCATAGATGCACACCCATACGCCGTAGCCTGACGCGCACCTCTCCAAAAATCTAACAGAGCCTCAATTCTACGCGGACCGCAAGCGCTATGATTGGTCTGCTAGAACCCCTCCCTCCATATGCACTTGAGTTTTGTGTGTGTTTATGTGCACTTTAATATATTTTAATGTTACAACTTCTTATATCAAAATTAAAACAAAGCACAAGAACAAGTGTCTTCGCACTTTATAGAATACATGAACTTGTACCTATCATATTGTAACAATGTCGATCTGCCGTGGTACAAGTCCTTGTGGAGATTGAAAGTATGCCATCTTCTCATGTTTCGTTGTTGTCTCCTTTTTGTAGTTTTAAATAATGATTTAATGATTTGATATTTATTTGTCGCCGTCACGGCGATAATGCTTCTCCGACGAGACGCTTCTTCTTCGGCTTTTGCTGTGGGTATGCAGGGTTACACAGCAACATGCCCGTGGCCACGCTGGACTAAGCGTTGCATGCGTACTGGCACGGTGTACGCGGGACAATCGCAGCAGTATAAATGAAAACTGACGCATAGCCTACGGCGTAGGTCCGACGCAGATGTATAAATCAGCCTTTATCCGGGAGTGACGCGCGGGGACACGCTGCAAAGTTGGCAGATGGCCGGCTAAGCCCACTTGAGTTCAAACACAGCTCTGCAGAAACAATAAGGGTGACGTCCACGACATAAGTCCATGTTTTTATACAGTCTATGGTTTCCACTCACGGCGCCGTTATTGTGTTTTCGCAAGCGACAACGGTGTACCAGCTCTAATGCCATGGCGAAAGTTTGAGCAAAACACACTAACTGTTCTGCCTTTGTCTGCACAGACCAGCACAGAACACTATTTAGATCTAAAATAAACATGCGATTTATTTCCCAGCAGTTTACATTCACAGACATAACCGACTGTTTTTGTAACTCATGTGTATTTTTAACGTAAACTTGTGTGTGAATGAGAACTTAGTTTAGTACTCCCATGCTCTTCACACTGGTTGGGGTAACGATTACCGGTTTGACGATAAATTGTCATAAAACACCCTACGGTTAGTATTACCGTTTCATATTTTCATTATCACTATAACCGTATTCGATTACAGCGATTTGAACAACTGAGGATAAATAAATACTGTATTGCACAGGGCTCCAGTGTGCGACCAAATGGGCGCATTTTGCGATAATTTTTTCTGCCGGTGCAACTAAATTTTGTGTGCAGTCGCACTGGCGCGACCACCGCATTGTTTAACTCATAAGCGCTGCCATTTCAGTTCCATATGAGAAACATCAAATGGCAAACGAAACTGAAAGCATAACGAAACCGCGCGACTTTTTGTTAATAAAAGTTTTATAAGCTAGTTTGTCATTGAATCTTACTGTTTTATTGTTGTTATGCTTTTTAATTAAGAATAAAAATGAAGCCATCTTTTGTTTTAGTCTTAAAAAGTGAAAGGTGTGTAGATCAAAAAACGGACTGAATTTGCATGCCCTGCTGTAAATTTTGACCGGTTGATGAAAAACAAGCTTATGTGGATTCTACACATTTAAACAAAAAGGTATCTAGTATTATTTATGGAGCAGATAAATACATATAATAATTTATTAATCAATTATAACTTTGACTTGACCCTTTTCTTTATTTAAAAATTGAAATGTGAGGTTTACCATTTATGAAACTTTTTCAAAGCTTTATTTGAACATTTACATTAGATATTTCAACATGCTATTAGATAAACTGTTGTCAGTCAAGTTGTCATTTAAAATCCAGACATCATTGGCAATGTTATTGTTTTAGTTATGCAAACAAAAACTCATTTTATTTGTTGTTTGTTGATTTTAAATGTAAAACTTGGTGAAATTATTTATGTGTCAGTACTCTTTGAACATTTCCAGCACATTTTAACAACACCGTGATAATACCGATAACCGTGCGCATTGGGTCACCCCCCTCCCCCCTCTAATAGTGCTAAGAAATTTCATAAGTTAATCCTACTCTGTGGTGGCTGCTTTCTGTCCGTGTGCTTCGAATATGTGCACTTAGAAAACGTATGTCAGAAGTTTAAACTGATATGGTTTAAAACGCATTATTTCAGCGTGATAAACATGATAATCAGATCCAAAACAGATGTTTTTTTAGCAGGTAAGAGCTGTAATGGTGCAGCTCTATTCTGGAAAAAGGGGCGGGGAGTAGCAGCTCATTTGCAATTAAAGAGACAGGCACAAAACACAGCGCGTTTCTGCTTCCACTCAAAATAGGCATTTTCAAAATGATATAATAAAAGATCTGTGGAGTATTTTGAGCTGAAATTTCACAGACACCTTCTGGGGACACCAGAGACTCTTCCTCACCCCTACATCCCTCACATATTGTAAAAAAAGGGGTCCCATACCACGATGTATCCTTTAACAGAAACCAAACCCCCCCCCCCCCCCAACACCCACACGCCACCAATATTAAATCTTTCATAGAACAAAACCTGATGCCATTTTAAATTAATAATAGGAACAAAGCCAAAATGTAGTTAAATTCTTATTAGAACAAAATTGAACTGATATTCCTGGAACCAAAACCGATAACTGGCAGTTAAACTCGCATACTAGAACCAAAACGAACAATGTAAATCGCTACCTACAACAAAACCCCGCCCAATATTTAAATCTCTTAATAGAACAAAACTGACCAATGTTTAAATCTCTAACTAAAACAAAACTGACCAATATTTAAATCTCTTAATAGAACAAAGCGATTAGTTCTCTATGATTAGCTCTCTATGCAATAACAATTCCTTTGAATTTCATGCTGTTACAGTCACACTTCTTGTAAAAATCCACATTGTAGTTATTTATCGCCCTCCAGCTCAGCTGGGCAACTTCGTAGAAGAACTGGATATGCTGCTGTCCTCATTCCCTGAGGATGCAGCCCACTTGTAGTCTTTGGTGACTTAAACATTCATCTGGAGAAGCCTTGCGCTACAGACTCCCACTCCCTCTTAGCCTCATTCAGTCTCAATGGCTTACCACCACAGACACTCACAAATCAGGCAACCAGCTTGACCTAATTTACACATGTAGCTGTTTCAAAGATAACGTTTTGGTAAAACATTTTCTGCACATTTCTGACCATTTCTTTATTACATTTAATCTACATCTTACTACATGTGATGAATCAGCCCCTCTGCCAGTTGCATTTAGGCGAAAACTGCACTCCCTTTCACCCTCCCATTTTTACTCTGTTGTGACATCATCTCTTCCCTCACCCACCCATTTCTCATCTCTGGAAGTGAACACTGAAAAGGCCACTTTATGCTCCACTTTAACTTCTTGTCTAGACCAGTGTTTCCCAACTGGGGTGCCGTCTGTCGAGAGCAGGGGTGCCGTGTAAAAAAATCCTTTTTTAATATTTTTAAATTGCTAAAATGTTCAAAAAAGCATCTATTATATAATATCCATTTCTGATGTCGCCAATAAATAGAAATGTACCGAAATTTCGGCTGCCGAAAATTCGAAAATTAGTTAAACGCTTAAGGTTTCATTAACGTGGTTTGGTGACGCTCTCCGCTCTATGCGTGTGCGCTCCGCTCAGTCGCTCCACTCGTATACCGTTCATGCTCATCGGAACAGCAAAGTCCACTCAAAACTTGAGCCGACAGGAAACATCGATGTAGTACAGTAATGTTTCTGTCTGCAATAGCCCTACTGTGTTGTAACATGGTGTGGCATATGGGCAACTCTGGTAACGCTGCCCTCTCAATCATTGATCTGCTAACCGCTATGTTATGCTCACATGTTCTGATAATAATAGCTTTCTATGACTAAACATTATTTGGGTACTGGTAAAAAACAAAAAAAAAAAATTTTTTTTTTAAATGTCTTAACCCTACTATTAGACCTACCTGAAAAACTAAAAAGCAATTTATTTAATTCGAAGGCCTGTCGTTATTTTTTACTTGTGCTATCATTATTAATTAATTTATTTCTTCTTATTTTATTACTGACTGCTTACATGTAATTTTTTATTCAATTCAAAGTTTTAAATCAAGCTCTCTCGTGCTACTGCACTAAAATTACCCCACTGTAAAATTTAAAAAAACACTGAGTGAGCAAAAAATTTGTGAGATAGCTATAATGGTAATTAAATAATGTTTACATATGAATAAAAGCCACTTCACTTACATTAAAATCTGTCATATAAATTGGTCTCTTTATTAGAAATTAGCCTGCTGATTGCCACCATTGATGGACAAAATGTTTTAATAATATTAAAAATATCTGTATGACATTATATTCTGCAGTTCTTCCCTGTTGTACCGAATATCTATACTTTCCAAATTATCACATCGAAGTTAGAAATTCAAATATTGTGACAAAATTAATTTTGTAGGATGCCACAAGTTTGTTAAAATTTCCAAAGGGTGCCGCGACTAAAAAAAGGTTGGGAAACACTGGTCTAGACAATTCTGTCCTCTCTCCTCCAGGCCTCTGCAGCAATACCCCTCTAACCCCTGGCTATCTGATGTTCTTCGTGAACAACGGACCAAACTCAGGGCAGCGGAGAGAAAATAGCGTAAATCAAAAGATCCATCTGACCTGAGTATGTATCAGCCTCTGCTTTTATAGTTTTCTGCAGAAGTCCATACTTTTCATAGTTCATATTTCCACAACAAGATCAACAGTGCTTCAGAAACCTTATCAAAACATTCAACTCGCTCCTTTGTCCCCCTCCACCACCCCCTGCCACCTCTTTAACAGTGGAAGATTTTGCTCATTTCTTCACAGAAAAAAATCTAAACCATCAGCATTCAGTTCAGCTCCAAACACACAGGAACTCAAACCAACCACATCCACTGCTAAAAATCTCCCTTACACTTTTACCAGCACTCACAAATATCATCAACATCAATTTCTTCTCACAGGCATTTTCAGGACCGCATTCAAGCAGGCTCGGGTAAAAAACCAAAAACTGGCTAAAAAACCCACACTAAAAACCTCACGTGTTGATCGTTACAGACCTGTCTCTCTCCTTCCATTTACAGCAAAAACACTTGTTGAACGAGTTGTTTTTAACCAGGTATCATCTTGTCTTTCAAAGAATAACCCAGCGGCTAAGTTAACAGTAGGTTCCAAAAGTGGCCATTCAACAGGACCCTGCAGTACATTTGGTCACTGGAAGCCACGTGATTGAGGAAGATGATTCCAAATCATCAGTTCTTATTCTGCTGGATCTATCGGCCCTGTGAATCATCAGATCCTCGTCCACATCTCTTAATCTAGCATCCCCACAGGAATTCCACTTGAATCTTTCCTCAGGGCAGTTCTTGCGAACCCTCCTATTCTCCTATACACTACACACTGGGAAACCAGCAACGGCACAGGTTTCTAGATTGCTATATGATGACATGCAGCTTTATCTTCATTAAACCAGATGATCAACGATAGCAACCAAGCTGGCAGGCAACCTGTACCCGGTCCTCTAAGTGAAACCAACAAGGAAGTATAGCTGACTAAAACTGCAATTTCATCGGACTGGATGCTAGAGGCTCGGCGCCAAAGAGATTAGTATAACATAGACTCTCCATGTTAAAATGCCCAAATTTACAGTAGAAAAAAATATGTTTATAGCCTGGTACAAAAAGTGGTTTTGGTTTATATAGCTAATTTTGCCCTTCTTGACAACTGTGAGGGGGGTGATTTTTTTTATAATTCATCCGTTTAAATTCTATTAAGCCTTAAAGTTCTGCATAATTAAGGGAATGGCCACTTGAGTGACAGGTGGATTGTCGCTGCTGTCACCAACCTTCGCGCTATGTGGGTGTGGCTTCAGCAACCTGCTCCCGCTTCTTTGCCAATTTTCGATTATCCGGGAGTGACGCGCTGCCAAGATGGCGATGGCCCACTCCGCCCACTTTGAGCTTCAAATACGCTCTTCAGAAACCTACGGGTGATCTCACGGACACTACGTCCATGTTTTTATACAGTCTATGGTAGCAACACATATCTCAGGCTGCCTGGCGGACATCTTGGCATGAATGAAAGAACATCACCTGCAGCTCAACCTGGAAAAGACTGAGCTTCTCGTTTTCCCTGACACTCCGACTCTACAGCATGATTTTACCATCCAGCTAGGTTCATCCACAATTACCCCATGAAGCTCGGTCAGAAATCTTGACATACTCTTTAAATGACCAGCCTGCCTTTCAAGACCCACATGGCAAAAACACCCCCCCCCCCCCCCACACCCGCTCGATCATGCAGGTTTGCACTGCACAACAAGGAAGATCATGATGCACAACTGTCCAGGCGCCTTGTCATTGCTAGGCTGGACTTCCATTATGTGCAATCTTCAAATGATTCAGAATGCAGCAGCACGACTGGTCTTCAACAACCCAACAAGGACACAGGGTCACACTCTCTTTATCCACCCTAAACTGGATCTGGTGGCGGGCTTGCATCAAGTCAAGGCATATTGATGCTTGAGTTAGGGAACAAGTTGGTAGCCACTGGCTCAGCACCCTCCTACTTCCACTCACTCTTATGAATTTTCATCCCCTTCAGAAGCCTGAGATCTACAAGTGAGCGACGCCTTATTTTACCATCACAGAGAGGCACAAATTCACTTTCCAGAACATTTTCATTCACAGTTCCTTACTAGTGGAATGATCTTACCACCCCCATTTGGAATGTAGAATCCCTGGCAATATTCAAGAGACAGCTGAAAACTCACCTCTTCCATCAACATTTAACCACATCCTAAAAAAACAAAACTATGCTTTCACTTCTTCTTAATCCTTCCCTGCTTCTTCTTAATCCTTCCCTGTTCTAGCTTATACTATTCTAAATAATGTCTGAAACTTTGTATTACGAGCACTTCCTGTGTTTATTTGCCAAATTTTTGATGAATTGCTTTTTGTTTTACACATTTGTAAGTTGCTTTGGATAAAATCATCTGCCCTTAAAGAAAACCTGGATACTGTAAATGTAAAACGGACTGGACATTTAAATCTCTCACTAGAACAAAACCAACCAAAATCACGTAGTAGAACAATATTTTCTGTAATAATTCAGTCATGTTGGTGTCCTGATCATCTGACTGTCATGCGTACAGTCCTGAGAGAGGTAGTTGGTTAGCGGTCCTCAACCTGTGTGGGTTTGCGGGTAGTTGGGTGTAGGCGGGTTAGAGTTGGTCGGAGGGGCCCAGAAGAAAGAAGAACAGTGTAGTGATAGGTGTTGGGTGGGGTTGTCAGGATGTGAGGGGGTGGAGCCGGAATGGGGGCATGGACTGTGAACCGGGGGGCCGACACACACACACACACAAACACCAAAAAAACAACACTCACACAAACACACACACATGAACTACAGACTCATTAAAATACATGAATGTGGAAGCTTTGATACTGACAGTAAAATCACTGTTATGTGAGAGCTGATATTAGGAAAGTATAAATCTAAATAGCTGTCTGGATTTTGATATATTTTTTTGATAAAAAAATCAATCAGCTAAATAGCCATAAAAACATTATGCGGTCCAATAAGAAAATGAGGATGAAGTTTAGCACTTTTGTAACTTGAAAGAAAAAAACCAGTAATCGTTTAAATTAAAACTAAACTTAATAATAAAATAATAATGAATACCTTATACATTATTTAATAATAAACTAAATAAGATTTGATCACCTGATTTCAATATCAGACTGATCAGAATCAAATAAAATAGATTTTGGTGATTGCAGTGTCACTACCGAGAGACTGTGCTTCTCTAAAACTAAACCCTAAATGAGTTTGTAACCAAAATTGAATGCAGCTGAAATATGCAAAACAAACTTGCCAACAACTAAAACTGCAATGCAATGTTGAGGTTAAAAATGACTTTTAAGTAAAAAAACAAAAAAACAAACAAACGAGCGAGTCTGATGGCTTCAGCATCTTCAATTACTCCAACTGTCATGTAGTTCAATCTAAAAACAATGAGCAAACGCTCTAGTTTCATTTGTATCTGATGAATCCAGACTCACTAAGTCTTTGAAGGCTCCCAGTATAGCGGCGGTGATGATGCCAAGAAACACACCGAGCACATTGAGCGCCACACAGGCCCACAGCAGACGATACAGATTCACCACATCCCAGCAGCTTCTCACGCCCGTAAACTCATAGTACTGCACATGATAGTCCACCCTAACACACACACACACACAGACAGAGTCATGCAGCAAAACGCTGAATAACACATAGTTCAGCTGTAAATGCTCATTGATTTCTGCGTGTGCTTCACCTGTCACAGTGGAATAAGTCACAGCAGTAGCAGGTGTTGCTCTTCAACTTGAGTTTACACTGACTACCGTAGGAATTACAGTGAACCTGACCGCAGTAAATAAACACAGTCAAATACAGTTAAATGAATACAAATATAGCACATGAACTAATCTAGTTTATGCTTAAAACTTGACATTATGAACTATGAATATTGTGACTTTTATGACAGGCCGACTGAGATGTTCCTGATGTGGGAGTTGCTTTCACTCTTAAAAATAAAGCTTCCAAAAGAGGATTTTCAGTGTCATGCTACAGAAGAAAAAAACAGGTTTGATTCCTCAAAGGCCCTTTCAGTGAACACTCATGTTGTGTTCCGGTCATTTTAATCCGGAGAGGATTTTCTTTTTTTAGAATAAAGTAAATTTTATCTCATTGGACTAAAACTTACTGACTTTGCTCACACAGGATATAACTTACCAAAATTTCGATATTTTGTCTGATCCTGAGCTGATTCACCTCAGTTTTTAACTGAATATTGTCAAAATTATCAGTAAAGAATGTTTTTTTACTCAGAAACTGAATATTGCCACAATTATTCACAAATAATGTTTTTTTTTTCACTCAAAAAGTGGAATATTGCCAAAATTATCCACAAATAACAATTTTTTACTCAAAAACTGAGGTGCATGAGCTCAGATCACTGTCTATGCTTACAATCGACACTTTCAATCTGTTTCAATCGGAATTAAATCATTCTGATTTATGAATCCAAGTGTAGTGTTTACATAAATGCTAAATAAAATGATTGGCTACACGTTTTTGTGTCACAAGTTTCAATATCAGATTTGATATTTTGACATGCACACACTGCACAAATTTACAGAGATTCCCCATTTACACATACTACTCACGTTCCATTGCTTCTTTTTTGTTTTTGTTTTAAAGAGCAGACTTAATATTTAAATATTTCGGGTTCTAATTAGGAGATGATGAGCATGTAAAGCTTTGTTTTCCGTGCTGCTTTTATTTATCAAGCGGTAAAATCGCCCATTCCCGTGGCCAAAACAAGCCGTCTGTGGATTACATTTTAATATTGTAAAGAACAATATAAATTGAAATTGAAATTTGTATTGGAATTTAAATGTTCTTCATGGAATAATCAATGTCAATAAAGAACCTTTATTTTTATGAGTGTTGGATAAAAGTGTCTGCAAAATGAATAAATGGAAATTAAAAAATAATTATATGCAGCAAATATACTGAATTTGAGAAATATGTTCAAATTTTACAAATATGTTGAATTTGACAGCTTTATGTTTCTGATGGTCAGATCAAACTGAAGTCATGTTCATTCTGACCAGCAGAGGGAAGCAGAGCACATGATCATTCAGTGAGTCCACCTGATGGTTAATCTACTAATCCTAACCCAACCCATAATCATCAGTATGTGGATTTATATTCCTGCAGGATGATCTTCAGATGAACTCACCTCAGTGTAGTAGTCATAGCCGTAAGAAGTGCTTGAGTAAAACTCACAGCGGCCCTCCATCAGTGGCCTTCTGTCCTACACACAAAGAGAGACAGTGTGAAAGACAGTATCAATCCTGAGATGAGTTAGTTTCATGAGCAGCATGTAAGCACTCAAGATACTCACAATGAACTCAGCGGCGATGATTCCGTCGATGATGGCGCAGAGGAAACACGACACGACACCCAGACTGATGAAGATGATGGACGCCACCAACTAACCGACACAAACACTGTGTTAATCACCACTGTATGAAGGACACACGCGTGAGGATGCTGATTCTGCATCATTATATTACTGCATGAATCATATCTCGAACCCAAAATCAAACAAAAAACATGAGAAAAAAAAACATTTTCATACTTTATCAATAAAACTTATTTTAGTATAATTGTACAAACATCCACCTTCAGCTCATGCTTCACATGCCACAACCATCACCATGTAGCCCAAGACTGGTTGCCCACTGAAGCTAAGCAGGGCTGAGCCTGGTCAGTGCCTGGATGGGAGGGAGACCTCCTGGGAAAACTAGGTTGCTGCTGGAAAAGGTGTTAGTGAGACCAGCTGGGGGTGCTCACTCTGTGGTCTGTGCGGGTCCTAATGCCCCAGCCCAATATATTGACGGGGACACTATACTGTAAAAAGTACCGTCCTTTGGATGAGACGTTAAACCGAGGTCCTGACTCTCTGTGGTCATTAAAAACCCCATAGCACTTCTCATAAAGAGTAGGGGGGTGTCCTGGCCAAATTCCCTCCACTGGCCCTTGTCAATCATGGTTTCCTAATAATCAGCAATACAAGGCAAGTTTATTTATATAGCACATTTCGTACACAATGTTAATTCAAAGTGCTTTAGATAAAAGAAAGTAAAATAATCACCAAAATAAAACAAGGAATTTAAAAACTTTGAAAATGATTTAAAATGAATTTAAAGGGGTCATATGATGTTGCTAAAAAGAACATTATTTTGTGTATTTGGTGTAATGAAATGGGTTTATGCGGTTTAAGGTTAAAAAAAAAAAACATTATTTTCCACAAAATGTAAATTTTTGTTGCTCCTCTATGCCCCGCCTTTCTGAAACGCGTCGATTTTTACAAAGCTCATCGGTCTGAAAAGCGAGGTGTGCTGTGATTGGCCAGCTATCCAGTGCGTTATGATTGGTCGAATACCTCAAGCGTGTGACGGAAATGTTACGCCCTTACCATATTGTGATGCCCTGTCAAAAAGCAGAGCGATGATTCAAAAACATGAAAACCCATTATAAACGAGGCATTCGTTGCATCCAGTGGGGACATAATTATGGATTATAATGACTTATACTGTCTTTTTACGCGTTGCATTGAATCGCGCCGCGTAAACATAAAACCATGTCTGCATTTGTGATCGGAGAAATGACAAACAACAAGCCCTACTCTACACTGCCCAAAAAACTCGCTTTAAATATAAAAAAATATAAAATATAAAAACTCTTTAAATATAAAAAACGTACTTACAGTCTGTGAGTCAGAACAGCCAGCATTGTAGTCTCCCAGGATCAGGAAACAGTCCTCCATAAAATGTGCAAAATAAAAATAAAATAAAAAATAAAAAAACATCTGATATTTGGGTTGAAGTGTTCTGGAAAAGAACACTGATTTCTAGTCGTGTCCTCTTTTGGAAGGCCAAACAAAGTAGTTTCGCTTTCACAACGAACACAGCGTCACACACGGCGGGCTGAGTGAGCAGAGGCCGGGGGGTAAAGTGAGGATATGGCCGGAGGGATAGAGTGAGCAGAGGCGGCAGGCTTGTGGCAACCACATGTGACGACCCCGGGCTGGACTCCGCTTCGTCAACGGTGAAAGCCGATCCGGTGATCCACAGCACAAAGTTGTTGTTTTTCCTGAGCAACCAGCACGGATCAGCTCCAGGCATGACGAAGCAGATATCGTCCTCTTTTGGAAGGCCAAACAAAGTAGTTTCGCTTTCACAACGAAACACAGCGCCTTCACGACATGGCGGCAGCAACAATACTACAGCGAGAATAAAAGTTACGCCTTCTTTCTTTGTGTGAACATTGGGGCGGCGTTATGCAAATCTTCCCAAAATCGTGACACAGACATGTGGGGGCGTGTTAGAACGAACCATTTTAGGTAGGTGTGGCTGATTCTTAACTTTTATAAAGAATATCTCTTGGGATTTGAGACTTTAGTCTTTGCAACTTACAGATCTTCTTTATGCACAATCAGCTTGTAACACTCCAAAGAGAAAGGAAAAATTGAAATCGCATCATATGACCCCTTTAAGACAGTAAAAATAGAAAATGATTATAAATAAAATACAGTGCAATCAGTTCGGAAATCGCACAGTGCTCATTCAATAAATGAACAGCTAAACAGATGAGTTTTGAGTCTAGATTTAAATGTCACTAATGTTTTAGCACATCTGATCTCTTCTGGAAGATGATTCCAACTGCAGGTGGCATAATAACTAAAAGCACATTACCCTTGTTTTGTGTGAACCCTCGGTATTTCTAAATGACTCGATCCTAATGATCTGAGTGGTCTGTTAGGTTTATATTCAGTGAACATATCTGCTATGTATTTAGGTCCTAGGCCATTGAGTGATTTATAAACAAGTAAAAGTACTTTAAAATCAATCCTAAATGTACGGGAAGCCAGTCGTAACGAACCTGAGGATGGTGTGATATGTTAAGATTTTCTGGTTATAGTCAGAATTATGGCAGCAGCGTTCTGGATGAGCTGCGGCTGTCTAATGGTCTTCTTGTGAAGGCTGGTGAGGAGACCATTACAATAGTCCACCTTGCTGGTGATAAAGTCATGAACAAGTTTCTCCAAGTCTTGATTGGAAACAAAACATCTAATTCTTGCAATGTTTTTGAGATGATAGTATGCTGATTTAGTTACCGCTTTGACATGACTACTGAAACTAAGGTCTGTCTCCAGAATCACACCAAGATTCCTAACTTGATTTTTAGTTGTTAGACCCCTAGAGTCAAGGTATGCATTCACCTGAGAACTTCATCTTTGTTTCCAAATGCAATGACTTCAGTTTTTCCTTGTTTAACTGAAGAAAGTCCTGGCACATCCAACTGTTAATTTCATAAATGCATTGGCAGAGTCAATGGGGCTGTAGTCATTTGGAAATAAGGCTAGGTAAATCTGGGTATCAACAGCATAGCTGTAATAGGCGATTTGGTTCTTTCTCATTATTTGACATAGTGGGAGCATTTACAGGCTAAACAAGAGCGTGCAAGAATTGAGCCTTGTGGGACTAAGTCCACTTAGACTTGTGCTCTCCTATAATCACATAATAACCTCTCCCTTCTAAATATGACCTGAACCAATTGAAAACCATCCCAGAAAGCCAGACCCAGTCTTCCAGTCTCTCTAGAAGTATATTATGATCTACAGTGTCAAACGCAGCACTGTTATACCCCATATCCAGTAGTACCACCGCAACTGAGATTTCTCTACCACTTCCGCACATTCAGAATTTAAGGCAACCTATAGCAGTTATTATTCTTCCCCAATGGAGCGCTGTCTCGTGCCTGTGATTGCACGGTCCGGTTAACCGATTGACCACAATTGGTCCCAGTCAGTACCTCCACCCTTGAGTGTAAGCTGTTTTCTCATTTTGCCCACCGATTAACCTTAACGACCGGTTCTCACATTAACCACCCGTTCTTGCCCCCTCATCTTTGCATGAACCAGGAAGAGCTCGCCCACTTATTCTCTGGGCTATAATTGCCGCTTCTAATTATTAATGGTGTTATCAAGATGCTCTTTTTCAGAAGGGGCTTAACAACAGCAGTTTTCAGGAATTTTGGAAACGTCCCAGAAAGAAGTAAGGCATTCACCACTTCTAAGAGATCATCTTCTAAACAGTTAAGCACACTTTAATATATTCCCCAAAGCTTTGTGGTTGACATCGGTTTTTGTCTTATACTCAGATATGACCAGTGTCGAATTTTATCCGTTCCATCGGGGTTCCTACCTAATCTTCTTCCACAAAAGTTGTGCTAGCACCTTTCTGATTTACCAAAATAATTTTTGTTCCCATCTTTCTTTTCGATTATTCGCCACCTGTGTTTTCGATATCTGTCGTTCCATCTGACACTAAACCTCTCGAGGCATATGCTAATAGCTTCCTGATACCTTATGATCTTCCTCAGAAAAGAACGGTATACGCACAAAACTCATTGTCTATACTTGTCTACTGTCATGGGAGCCCACTTTAACTGGAATATGGCTGGGGGGGGCGGGGGGGCCGGGCGGCCCGGGCCTACTGCAGCTTACTGTAAAACGGTGCACACGCGTCCTCCCCAGACTCAACCAGCTTTTTTTTTTTTTTTCAGCCCCAACAACCCCCGCACTCATCGCTCCCCTCCGCGCCCCCTCACTCCCCCCCCTCCCCCCGCCGCCCCCACGCTGTTCGTTAAAGTTCACTTGCGCGACAACAAAGCGTCCCCAGTTCCGCCAGCACAGAAACTCACTCCGTCTAGATGTGGCACTCAGTTTTACACACCCCCACTCGAACGCACTGTCTTCCCTCCACCTAGCCCCACCTCCGCCCTCATCCCGCCATTCTTTCAAACCCCCCCCCGTACTTCCATATGACACCGCAACCCCACATACCTGCTCCCCCAGCCCCCTTCCCGCATTATACTTTCTCCATAATCTCGTCCCACTGACCAGCCTGACCCCCCCCTTTTCTCCCAAGCCTCGATTTTTGATGCCAGTCTCTTGCTGACCTTAACAGGCCCCAGCAATCATCATCAATAACATTCTTTGACTTTCAATAACTTAAGGAATTCAAGGAGGAAGATCACAGAAGTCTGCAGAGAAATAGGCACGTCTCATAAAGGTAAGGGGGGTCATCCCAAGTGTACTGGCCCTTGTCAATCATGGTCCCAACTAATCAGCAATACAAAAACAGCCCTACATAAATGCTTATTCATTCATTCATTCTTTGCTGTGAAATCTTCACTGATTTTTATGAAGTCACATAAGAACTAACTTAGATATTGTTAGTAATATTTCAAGATGAACACTTCCTGTACTGAAGCAGCTTAGCTTTACTTGATTTTATTTTTTGAAAATCAGTATAAAATATGGTCAGGCTTTTGAGGAGCATTTATTTGTTCATCTCTCAGTCATCATTGTATTGCATTGCATTATATGTTTTGATCATCAAAGCATTTAAATATCATCTTACTAAGACATATATTATTGGGAGATGTAGAGTGAAAACTGCTATATTTAATATATGCTATATTAATCTGTATTTTTAGATTTTTTTTAAAAAGTGATTAAAATGATTTTTAAGCTGTTCTCCTCATGGAGACCAAAAAATGTCTCCACAAAGACAAAGCTTTTGCCATCTTTGTGGGGACATTTTGTTCCCATAACATAGGGAATACCTGAACACACACACACACTCTGTTGCACACACACTCAAACACCGGCTGCTTCATCGTCTCCTGGTCTCCAGCGTGAGCTCGTAACTCCAGCATCTGCATGTGGACTGACTGCAGTAATAAAGTAAATGTAGAGCCGTGTGCCGCTCCAGTCTGTTGGCACAAGGCTATATGGGTGATTTACTGTCCCTTGGAGCGCCAGCGCCGGAACAGCAGCAGCAACAAAGGAAAGGTCACTCTCAAATACAGTCTTTTCAGGAGCCTTGTCATGTGATGGGTTTGTTTAATCCAAGGGCTCTGATTGGGTGATGAGCAGCTGACATTGGACTAATAACTAATAGATGAAATAACTAATAGTTGAAAACTGAAACAAAAATGAGAAATTTTGCCTTGCCAACTAACTGAAATAAGTTTAAAGAGGTCATGAACTGCATTTTATTATTATTTTATAATGTTCTGTGAGGTCCACTTATAATGTTAGCAAGACTTTTACATAAAAATATCAAATAATTTAGAAGTAATACGATATTTTCTGTCCTGTTTTGACCATCTCCACCAGACAGTCTGTTTATGGCGCAGGTGTCGATCAAGACTTGGAAGTAAAGGTTCACTGCTATGACTGGTTAACAGTTTTGCATATTAAAATAATAGATAGAAAACTGCTGTGACATTTCTTGAAAACAACACTGGTTCATTTGGGTTAAAAACTTATAAATACTCAGTATATATCAAAGGACCTGTAACAGACAATGCAATAGTGGTATAAACATGTTTATCTCAACTATAAAATATGTTTGTTGCGACATTACTGTTGGATCCAATATAGTCAGACTCAGTCTTTTACTTTCAGTCTCTCTGAAAAGCCTGCGTCGAACTGTCTTGTTTAAAAAAAAAGCAGTAAAGTAAAAGCAAACAAACAGTGCTTCACTGACGTGATCTGGAGCTCTTTCTAATGTTAATTTCCTCTCCTTCTACTACATGCGCGATCAGTAGGCGGGGCTGAAGAGGCAATAATGTAGAAGTAGACAATGATTTTCTTCTGCAGAGGCGGTCTTTCGTTGCACTATTACGTCATAAAGTGGCACATTCCACAACCTATCGTTTTGGCAGACTGGTTTCAGTATAAGCTGTTTTTAGGCTAACAAGAAAGTTTTGAGTTCTGAACCTTACAGGATGTTTTTGACACTGTTAAACAGATCTAAGGGAAAATGTAATTTCTCAGTCACCGCTTTAAGTTGAAGCACTAAAATTACTAACTGTAAATAAATTAAAACTAAAATAATCAAAACTTTTTAAATTAATATTTAAAATAAAACCTAAGAACACATGACAACAAATCACAAACATACTCAAAAGTAACTAAAATTAAATGAAAACAGAAAATATAAAACCTAAGCTAATTCAAAATATAATAAAAAAAATAATATAACTAAAATAACGTAACACTGTCAATGATCAATCTCATCAAACACATCTCTTCAACATCTCACATTTTTATTTTTATGCATTTTATCATAAAAACGTCTACTGCTAGAGCTTCAATGAATTTTCAGTTTATATAAATATCAAAATATTGACAGTCAACAAATAAGGGATGCTTTAATGAACAATTCTTAGGCTGCATTCGAATATACATACTTTCGTAAAAAACAGTTTTTGTGTGTTGTGTTGAGTAATAAAGTGAAAAAAGTCAAGTAAAGGAAAAAAGTGAAAAAAAGTGAAGTGACGTGTTGCCAAGTATGGTGACCCATACTCGGAATTTGTGCTCTGCATTTAACCCATCCAAGTGCACACACACAGCAGTGAACACACACACACCCCCAGAGCAGTAGGCAGCTATTTGCTGCGGCGCCAGGGGAACAATTGGAGGTTTGGTGCCTTGCTCAGGAAAGCGCTGTTCATTCACTCCCCACACCTACAATTCCTGGCGGTACTGAGATTCGAACCTGCGACCTTTGGGTTACAAGTCTGACTCTCTAAACATTAGGTCACAACTGCCCAAGCATGTCCAAATTCATATTTTTTGTGATCAATCCGAGCACCCACTGTTTATTGCTGTCAATCTGCTTTGAAACAATCTGTATTATTATAAAGCGCTATATATAATAAATGTGACTTAACAGTCATGAGCAAATTAGCTGATATTCTGATGAAAAACATTTCAAAAACAACTAACTTCATTACACACAAAATAAAGTTCAATCTATCAGCTAACATGTTTAAAGTTCAGTGTCAGTACTAAAGCTCTAGTAACAGTGTGTCGATCATCTGCTGCAGAAACAAGATTGTCCATCCTGATGAACCCAGAGCGCTAGTAAAACACGCATATCCGCTCATGCTAACAGCACATGACAGCTGGAACATCATCAATCACGTGTTAATGAGCTTCTAAACGGACCTGCAGCTTTACGATCGTGTCATTTTCCTGCTTAATTGCTCTAACTAAATCTTGAGTTTATTCACTGGTGATAAATGATCCGAGCCAAATATCACGTGACCTGCAGAAAAAAAACTATAAAACGAGTACTCCGAGCTCATTAAACCTGAAACCAGCATCTAAACCAAAAACTTCAGTCCAATTAAACCCAGAGCCACTGATGTATGAAAGCCCGTTTCTGCCACAGGATATAAAAATATAAAAGATGTAATTATGTGTTTTTATCACACAATTCAGACTTTTTTTTTCTGTGAGATATTAACTGAGAATTATGAGGGGGAAAAAACAGAGTTGAGATAAAAACATATAAGTCACAATTTTGAAGTTTTTCTCTGAATTCTATTCTCTAAGTTTGTATCTCACAATTCTGTTTTTCGTTTCCATACCAAATCCAAAAAAAGGGGTAATTGCGACTTTTCCTCAATGTTTATCTCTCACAGTTTTAACTTTTTTTCTCTGAATTGCACGTTTACATCTCAGAATTGTGAGAAAAAAATGGTGGAATCTAATACTCAGACTTCAGAACCACAAAACTACTGGTATTAGTCCTAAAACCAAAGTGGATGCAGTACATTATAGTGAATGATTTGAATTTTTCAGTGCTGTATGTCAGTAATATTACAATAACATTTATACACAACTACTATAAACTCCATCATCCACTAATGAGCTTCTTTCATGTGCAGTTGTTTATTCGTTTCTGATGGGTAAAAATGAGATTTTAACTCGGCATCTTTCTTGAAGACTAGCAGTTTGAGAGGTTACAGAATGTCTAACCTACAAACCCTGAACACTGATGCTTTAAAGATGCATGTGTGAAGCTCCATGTCAGCGATCAGTAACTCAACACCGGCTCTCTGGTTACCCGTCAGACTCCGCACTCCAGCTTATGCCAGTTCTACTACCTAACTACCGTACATCCACGAACCATTGAGTTAATTAACAATTAAAACAGACACACATGAGCTCTGCTTCAGCTCAATGAAGCCCATGAACTGGTTTGTGCTGTGATGAATCCAGTACAGGTTATATAATTGTTTGCAAACGTTCAAGTGTCACAGGAAAATTATGGCATAAACAAAAGTGTTTGAGATGAAGGTGAAGAGGAGAAATATGACAGATCTCATTGATTCAAACACACATGCACACTGATGCAGCCGTGCTGAATCATGAAGAACTGAATGATTCTGATTCAATAACAAATCCATTCTTTTATGGAAGCACATCCTGCTGCCTAAATAACTCAATAACTCCTAATGGCATACTAATCACTAATCATATTTTTGTTAACATTTTAAATGTCTTTATTTTATCAAAGTAGAACAGTTTTGATTAAACGTCTTTAACGTCTTTGAACAGCTTAAACATTTCCAGTCAACAAGAGCATTTGGCTGAAACTAAAATGCAGAAACGACTAGAACGAATTCATTGAATTTTTAACAACGTTTCTCTCTCATGGAATTTCAGCTCACTTATATTCAATTTACTTGTATTTTAAAGCTCATTTAAAAACAACATGTTGATCCAAAGTGATCCATAAAATAAAGCAAAAAGCATCGATCCAACAATAAGACTCAAACAGAAGAACATTCAAGGACCTCATATAGAACCAAACATCATGACAATCATTCAGTGCCTGGATTTTTCAAAATAAAGAACCAGTTTTTTTTTTCTGAATAAAAACTGGTTCTCAACCTGAAAGTGTCTCACTTTATCCTCCAGTTTTATGGTGGCTTTAACAAAGCGTTACATAATAGATGATGTTTGTGGAGATCTTGTTCTCTGAAGGCTGAAGGGGATGATACTATAACTTCTGAATCATCATTATCTTGACGTCTCATTCCATTACAGTCATAATTCTGCAGCATTTGACCTCGAAACTCTCTGGCAACAATGTTCTGGTCACTTCCTGCAATCTCAGAGGGGTCAGAGGTCTTGGGACTGAGTCTGCAGTGACGCCCAGGAAATGGAAGCTGAAGCTGCAGTGTGATACGGGCTGTTGCACATTAATGTGTTCATCTGAGCACTTGGTTTTACTTTACTGTCACTGTGTGTGTGTGTCAGTTGTACGTATAGAAACGCCCTGTGATGGAGTGTGTGCATGTTTTGTGAATGACTGTGTGTGTATTGTTCATTAAATTTTAAAGGCTGTGCTGGGATCAGAGCCCAGGACACAACAGAAGACTAAATCACACACACGCCAACAGCACGTTGCCATGGTTAGAGACCCCACAACTTTCCTTTGCCACGGATGCCACATGCCAGTGTGTGTGTGTGTGTGTGTGTGTGTATGTGTTGAGAGTGAAAACATTTTAAACAGTATTTTGCTGGTTGGCTGCTCACACTATACTATTATCATAGCAACACAATTAAAAAAAAACAGTTTAATAGCTGGTAAAAAATATTTAATTCACAGACCATTAACAGGTGTGTCAAAAAGTTAATTTTGGACCTTGTTTGTGACAGAAGAGATGCTAAATCAGGTTACAGCATCATTAATACACAATACGGCCATCAGAACATGTTGATACTGGACGCTGCCGTTCATCCACTGATGAAGAACACCACAGCAACCATACTGAACATCCTAAAAACCACAGCTACAATAACAATTCAGATAAAATAACTGGAAGCGAATGACACCGGAAGTATTGCATATTGAAGTTACAAATGGTCGCACTCACTCTTACTCTAAAAATAAGGTGGATAGCACTTTATGCAACACAGAATATTTCAAAGCTGCTTCACAGTAATAAAGAAGAAAATAACAGTATTAACCCTTTAAGCCCTAAGCGCCCCCCAAAAAAACATTCATAATCATATTACTCAGCAACCACTAAATGGAATAACCTAAATTAGACATCATTTTAAAGCTTGGAATCTCAGTTTTTAAATGAATGTAATCATTTTGGTCAGCTCTTAACAAGTGCTGAGCAGTCCCTCGAACCCTGACCTTATCGCCGGCGGCACGCCCCCTATTGTGCAAAAATTAATAATCATATTTTCAAAACTACAGCCTTGATCAATGCAATATAGGTGTCATTTGAAAGCTTCTAGTTTGAACTTTATAATGCATGTAGCCAAATGGAAAAATGATTTGCTGATAACCTGGAAGGGGGAAAAAAATCATCATTTTTGAAATATTATTTTTGTACTATATACTGTAATATGTCAAAAACATCATAAAGCTCAGATAGTCATGCGTCATATGTCATTTGAAAGGTCTCACAGAGTAGATTACAACGAATATAATTGTTTTGGGGTTTGACTAAACTGGAGCAAGTTTTTGTACAAGAAGTCACCCCCAGATCCATATGAAAATAATATACTGATGTCACCGTTTTACTTATAACTTCATAAAACATGATCAGATTGTGGAAATTAGGCACCATTATTTAGAGCAGATTCTCCTGATTAGAAAGAGCCCAAAACCACTATAATCTGCCATTTATATCTAAAGATTTTCCTCATGAATTTATAACACATAAAACTGCACATAGCATGTAGTTTAGCCAAAAAATGTAAGGTAGCTGTCATGTGGCGATTTCGCTCATAACTTCATAAAACATGCATATATCATAGAAATATATCCCTTCATTATTTGCAGAAAATTCTTCCAATTAAAAAGAGACCAAACTCACCATAATCTATCGCTCAGATCTAAAGATATCGCTCATAAAGCTATAACGCATAGAAAAGAAGTAGGTCATGTAGCTTAGCAAAAAAATCAGAGGTTGCAGACCTGTGGCGTTTTAGCTTATACCAAACATGCATAGATCTTGAAAAACCGAACAGAAAATTCTCCCGATTAAAAAGAGCCCAAATTTACCATAATCCGTGTAACACATGAAAGCAGACAGGCGCACTGAGGCACTGCAAAGAAAAACAGCTCTATGCTTCACGTTGCTTTTTCATTCATAACTTCACGAAACATACATAGATCTTGAAAAACACGTCATTATTTTCAGAAAATTCTCCCAATTAAAAGGAGCCCAAACTCATCTTAATTCATTCATTAGATCTAAATATATTACTTACGATGTTATCACACACATTAAACCATTAAACTGAGAAAAACATAGGTTACATTTTCATTCATAACTTCATGAAACATGCAGAGATCATGGAAAATTCTCTTGATTAAAATGAGCCCAATCATTCCATAATCTGTCATTTAGATCTAAAGATATTCGTCATCAAATTATAACACATAAACTCCAAATGTCCACGTTGCAATATTCTCATGGACATTTTTTTTTACGCTTATCATTTCATGAAACATGCTCCGATCGTGGAACATGGCATATCATTATTTACAGCAGATTCTAACGATTGAAATGAGTCCAAAATCATAATCCATTGCGTCTTTCGTGTATAAATAATGCCTAAACCCATGAATTGAAGAAATCAGTTGAAGAGCTACATTGAACACTTGACAAGCAGAATGTAAAACCTAGAATATTTCTGTGTATTTATCTTTTCTATATAACATTTTTTTAAATAATTGCTATCATTTTAAAGCTTAGAAATTCAGCTTTTGAATGCATCCAACCATTTTGATCAACTCTTAACCAGTGCTGCCTAGTTCTTCTAAACCGGAGTGTACCGCCGGCGGGCGCACCCTAGCGAAGAAAAAATAAGAAGCATATTTTTCAAAATATCTGCATTAATCAACACAAAATTGATGACATTTGAAAGCTTGGAGTCTGACCTTTACAATGCATGTGGCCACTTTGATTAACTCCTAAATAGTGCCGAGTTATTTGCGGATAAATAGATTTTTGAAAACGTATAATTTATGAAAATTTTTTGTCCTGTAACTCTAATATGTCAGAAACACGAGTCCGCATTCGAGTAGAATGAAACATTATAATTTTGGGGCTTTGCTAAACTTGCGTAAGGCATTACTTCAATTCAAAACAAAAATTTCCAAACTGTAAAGGGCTAAGAGAACGGGCTACCTTGGTTCCAAATGTTGTAACTTTTGATTCCTTCATATATTCACCCAAACCACAAAGATATTACTAATAAATATAAATTTACATACAGCACACATGTTGGGGAACATCACCAAAAAAGAATTTTTCTCCTACGATATTTACTTTCAGAGATATTGAACATCAATAAGAATGATATTAAAAAAATTTCTCTTGAACCCACATAAAAACAAATTTTTCTTACATTTATCACCCTATTCTCAGCAGGAAGATTCAAAGCAAAGCTTCCTCATAATATTGAGTGAAAATGGGAGGAGGCGATTTAATGTTAATAAAAATTCACAATTCATTTCAGTTCATGTCTCAGAATGTGTATTTTTTGTTTGTAATTTCACAGTTGTAATACCATAACGTGAAAGCACCGCTTTTCTATCGCGAATGTGCGAATCTGCTGATGTAATTACAACCGCTATGTGATAGAGAAGGGTAGGGGGAGGCCGGGGAAGAGTTGAGCTCTTGTGCCTCCGTTGGTAAAAAAAATTAGCAAATCAGCATCGAGTGTTCACTTTTAGCTCTGAGGAGTGTTGAGAAAAGAAACCTGGTAAGGGAGGCTAGTCTCCCTTCTGATATCAACCAATCATCACAGAGACGTAAATTACGTGATATTAGTTTGAACGTCTGCCGCTGCGCTGATAATGTACCAAGTACTTATGATGAGTAGCGATATTGAATATTTGATCGCCAACAGATTTACCAAGCGGTCATTCAAACAGTATATATACATTTAGGGAAAACCGTCTACAGCTGATATAGTCTAAACGTACAGCAGTCGGCGTAATTAAATGCACAACAGGCAGCTTTCTCTTTTAACACAGACTTTTTTTTAGACGGGAGGGAATGTTTGCTCACGTGATGAGCCAGGCTAATTGAAATAGAATTATCCTTGCTGTATTGCATGTCGTTTTCTTTACGTTTTCTGACTAAAACCAACCAACAAGCCATTTTAAAGTGGTTAAGCAAATAATAATAATAATCGGCAGGGATCCCAGACCAATACAATTAGTGTGCCTCCTCCATTTTAAAACCCACGAGCCGCCACTGCTAAACATTAGAAACCAAACTGAACACATTACAGTCACATAGCAACAACCTTGCAACCACACTGAAAACATTGCAGTCACATAGCAATACTCTAGCAGAAGATATTACTGTCACCTACCAAAAACCCTAGCAACCATGCTACACATTAGTCGCATAACAACACCCTAACAACCACACTGCACACAAAGCTACACCCTAGCAACTACATGAAACACTATTATAGCCACACAGCAATATAGTCACTTAGCATCATGTTGGTCAGTTTTAAATGGACTAACAGCAAACATCTAGTTTCTATAACCCTGTGGCTGTGAGTTTAATTGAGTTGATCAGGACATGGACTGAAGATGGGATGCAGCTCCTGGAGCCCAGCGATGCTCTGCTTCATCTAATCATCTATGCTAATCTAACTCAGCTAAAGCGCCATCTGATCTGTCAGCCAATCACATTCAGGATTACTGACCACATGTCCAATCACACTCATCGATCTGACAGCGGATGTGCCTTGTGTTCCCAAGTAAAAATGCCATATCTCACGAGTAATATTATCTGAAATATATTTCACAGGAACAGAAATAAACAGCACCTGAAATACACCGACTGTAATTGTATTGATGAGCCATTATATCACTCAGAGAGCCGATACTCCGTTTACTCATGGCTAAAATAGAGCATAAAACCATTTTCTGAT
Source organism: Sinocyclocheilus anophthalmus (assembly GCA_018155175.1). Lineage (NCBI taxonomy): Eukaryota > Metazoa > Chordata > Actinopteri > Cypriniformes > Cyprinidae > Sinocyclocheilus > Sinocyclocheilus anophthalmus. The sequence continues at coordinate 89,161 of JADLZN010010801.1, read as the reverse complement.
AGATTTAGGCTGGATTTGAGCTGGTACTCACCATCGGCCTGCGATTCTCCACCAGGTTCAGACCAACGATACCCAAGAACGCTCCAAAACTCAGCTGCCATTGAGAAGAGAACAAACCAACATACTTGATTTAACATGTAATAATAACTTCAACTTTCAGCAAGATAATGACAGACTTTAAGGCTCAAACGTGCTGCGACCTGCTGCTGCTGTCCTGGTGTTTTATTGCATGAATAAAAGGACAAAACAAAGAGTTGATTAAAGTGATGAAATGTGAAGTTGTGTGTGGAGTCACTCACTATAATCCCGGGATAGTATCCAGACACAGCCACATTATCCGTCTGTGTGGCCGACAGCAGCCCGACCACCAGAACAAGAACAGAGAGTCCAAACAGAGACACTGAACACCAGAGAGCCGTCCGCCGCCGCTTCACAAACACATCTGGACAATCACACAACAGATGCATAGTGTCATGCACAAGTATAAGTCTCTTACACTGATTTCTAATTGTTGCAAAAAAGCAAACAATATTGTTGGCCAGCTCTAAAACCTGCTCTATGGTGAAACACTAAGGCATTACAGACATAACCGTATGATTGTGAAGAGCACTATACAAATGAAAATGACTTGATAATCGCACAGCTATATATAAAGTTGTACAAGTATATACAGTTATATATTCAATTTCAGCTAACATTCCCATTAAGATAAGAAAACATGATTTCTGATAAACATAATATAAATATAAACAAACTGTTGAAATGTTTTAAAAACTGTTTAGATGTTTTTCTTGGTTATGCAAACGTTAAGGGCACATTTCATTTGATCATTTTGTAAACATTACTGGAATGTTACTTCTGAATGTTCTCTGAACGTTCTGAAACATCACGTTTAAAAAAAAAATTGTGTGTTTGCATTTAGAGAACATTATTAAAAAGCAGATAACTGTGAATGAACATTGAGAAAACCTTGACAGAACATTCCTTGTTAGCTTGGACATAGTAACTATACTAACAACGTGATTGTTTATTTAATTACAAAATCTAAACTATATTACATATATATTACATATGTGACCCTGGACCACAAAACCAGTCTTAAGTGTCAATTTTCCAAAATTGAGGTTTATACATCACATGAAAGCTGAATAAAGAATAAGCTTTCCATTGATGTATGGTTTGTTAGGATAGGACTAGATTTGGCTGAGATGCAACTATTTGAAAATCTGGTATCTTAGGGTGAAAAAAAATCAAAATATTGAGAAAATCTCCTTTAAAGTTGTCCAAATGAAGTTCTTAGCAATGCATATTATTACTAATCAAAAATTTAGTTTTGATATATTTACGGTAGGAAAATTACAAAATATCTTCATGGAATATGATCTTTATTTAATATCCTATTGATTTTTGGCATCAAAGAAAAATGGATCATTTTGACCCATACAATGTATTTTTGGCTATTGCTACAAATATCCCCCAGTGACTTAAGACTGGTTTTGTGGTCCAGGGTCACATACTATATAAATTATATTATCTAATCTGAAAATGCGACTATAAGCCAGTAATACATAAAGTCATGTCATAAGCAGAGTGGTATATCTTAAACTAACATACCAAAATGTAAAACTGTACTGCATTAAACGCAATGATGAGGTTAAAAATATTTTTCTTTTCAAAACGGCAGCAGGTGTGACCTTATTTGAATCAAAAGTGGCATTTCGTAATTTCTTATACCATCATTCATGCAGGTTTTATAAACAAATTTGGAGACCCAACAGAATATTTGTCCTTTATGATCATAGGCTTCTTAAAATGTGTTATACCGCCTGACTTTCCAACTTACACAAATTAAGAAAACTTTTTAATATGCTGTTCTCAAAGATAGTATTGTTTTCTTTAAGTAATTAACGCATAAATGTGGCATTTATAAACTTTATACATTCATAAACTCTCATCACAGACGCTCGTTGTGAACGTACGAATAAAGTCAATCAGTCACAGTCATGATGGCCCGTTATAACAGATGATCTGATGTTATTAATGATCATTTTATGTTTTCATGTTATTACAGATGAGCGCATGTTATAATTATAACGTAGATGAGCACAACTCACCTGCAGGATCCGCGTTCGTCTGCGGCGCGTTCTGGGGCTGCTGCATCGCGTCTGTATGTTGTTTCACACACAGAATTTAATCCACAAAATAAAGTTTATAAAGAGACTAATTCTCCGTATTTATAACAATCCCCCGTCTGTACCACAGCGGAAAGACGCGCCGCGCTGCTCAGGTAAACTGATGCTTGCAGGACTGACGGTCTAAACTCACGCGACTGACCTGATGGTGACGCATGAGCGTAGGAGAAAGCAAGCGCGCACCGCGACGCTACAAAATGTCTCCGGTTACTGTCGTAACCTAGGTTCCCTGAGCAGGAGCGGATTTAGTGAATTAGGGGCCCCAAGCAAAATATAGGAATGGGGCCCTATACATTTGCCCACATTTTCCTTGATTAACCTTGAGGTTCCTTTTTTTGTTGTGATGCTTGCTGCTGCACAATGGTGCCCCATAGTTGTACATGTTATAATGGTTTTCTTTCATGTTGTAGCCCACGAAATAACAACTGATTTACAATTGAGATACAGGTTTTCACAAAATCAAAAATTATAAAATGATAAACCTCACAATTGAGGTTTTGTTTATTTAAACCAGGGGTTGGGCTCAGAAGGATATAAATTCTTATATTAATTTAAAACAGGGTTATGTGGGTGAATTTTTGCATTGATCTGAACAAAAACTACAGACTAGATAATTGAAAATGAACATTCATTCTCTGCCAGCAGGAGGCGCTTTTGGAACGTCAGAAATATATAGAATGAGAAAAGTGTGAAAAAATATAGCCTATATTGAGGAGGGAAGTCCACTGATGAGTTACCAGCGTAAACCTGTGTGCAAAGGCTGTCTAATTCTAAAAAATAAATTTATTTTTAGTTGTTTTAACTACAAAAAATAATGAAAACTGAAAAAATAATAAAAGGCAATTCGACATTACACACATTATTCAACCAAAAAAGTAAGTGTTCAATCTATTGTTCCTTCTCATGAATGAGTTAATGCGGCCATTTAAAACAATTATATAAACTTTAATACACACCGTTCTCAGTATTTAAAGTTAAAGCTTCAGATGCGATAAACTTTTCTCTCCTCAATGAAGGTACACAAAAAGCACGTTCAATCATATAAGTGTAGCGAATAAGCTCATGGGAAATATGAATAATCATAACTAGTTATAATTTATTATGAATATTTTAGATCCGCTGTAAATATTTAGCTGACCTCTAAGGGTCAGCTGTCTTGTCAATTCTAAGAACGTTGGTTTCCTGGTTAAGGGAAATAACTTTTTACTGTACAATTCTACAAAAGCTTATAGCATAAATCTGCATGATAAAGTGACTCCAGTTATGAGCAAACAATGTACCACATCAAGTGTGATACAAGTAAGACTTTATAAACTACATAAACACTTAAACAAGTCTAACATACACATACACATTAACCATGGTCTAACCATACACATAAACACGGTAAACTGGTTCTAGCATACACACACACACACACACATACAGTTTGTATAGGAAAGGGTTAAAGCTTAAAGCAGTAAAGAGAAGAGAAATAAGAATATGAAACTATGGTACCATTTGATATTCAGCAGATTTACAGCCTGAAGGAAACATCAGATTCTTAGCTCAAACACCCTTTGTTAAAAAGGTGAAATGATACCTAAGTATCAATTAATAAGACTAAGTTTGAAACTTGCACGTCTTGTCTGTCTGACAGAAATTCCTGATGCAATCTGAAGGCTCAAATTGATCTTTGCTGAAGTTGGTTGATGAAAAGAACCAGTTTGAGTCAGAGAGTCTTGGTGAATGGAAAAGTCAAGGCCAAAGCCTGGCACGAGCTTAGGGTTTCCTGGAGCATTGTAGCTCACATTTTCATCTTCTCAGAATACAACCGAACCACCGACCCTGGGCGGGTCCCTAGTGTGGGGATTTTAATGTCTCGGAAGATTCCCACCTCTCAAAATGGGCTTGTCCAATGAAAAAGCTGACGTCCCAAGTGCGTTTGGAGGATACTGGGGAGAGTTTTTTATGACCCTTTGTCTCTAAGCATGGTAATTTGCAAACGGACTTGAATCGAAATTACTAAAGATTCTCAGGGAACTAATATATTGCCTACGTACCAACAAATAATATACTTTCTTGTTTAGATCATCAGAAGGCGAATTCATAGATACTAAACATGGTATGATTACATATGGCAAGATGACAGGAATGGGTTCCATCATAAGCATGCATAGAATATTCTAAAAATATCAAAGACAACATACACCATGACCTGAAGAATGTGTGTTCATTCAAAGAAAGTTTTCCTATGAATTAATTAGTAAAAAAAGTCAATTTCTACTGTGCATTGTGGATTCATGGAAAAGGCAGTGATTTTCCGCACCTAAATTCCATTAGGTCGTAAATGTATTTGGTGTCAGGGTTGCCATGGTAACCAGGGTCCCGGGCCTCGTTCACAAACATTTTGGCACCCAGTATGTTTATTGGGTGAGGGGTCTGTGAACGTTTGTTAATCTAATGAATAACTGATTTGTTAAATCAAATGAAAAATGGTGTGTCTGATTGGTCCAGAGCTCCAGATGCTACATAAAGACATTTAAGAGGTCAGTGTACTATAAAAACCATCCTGTAGTTTCGAACTTCAAACTCATTAGTCTAAAACAGCGTATATTGAGGCTCAATCTGCCAAAAAGATCATTGAGGAATGTGCCAATTTAATACGTAGTGTTGCTAAACCACCGCGAAAGATCAACACTGCTCTACATCACTGCCTGCTTAGCCCCACCCACCAATTAGTGGATATAGTGTAAATAACTGGAAGCAAACGCAGGTCTATGCAGAAACCAAATGATAAAGATGGTTCCGAAGACAAGACGCTGTTCAGTGCCAAGTTGTGGAAAAACAGCCTTTGCAGTGCTCCATTTAATACCAACAAGATGATAAGCTTTATTTTCGAAGTTCCAGACCGCAGCAGTAAGGAACTAGGTCCTTTGTTTACTTCATTTTATCGCATATTAGTTTACAAACAAGGCATTATTCGACAGACTGAAACTGAAAAGCAATGCAGTGCAGACTATATTGGATCCTAGAGTAATATCACATCACACAAGTGTAACTGTTTTTATGTGGTCACTATTGATTTGTTATTACAGATCGTTTGATATTTACGCGTTTTTAACCTAAATCACAGCAGCGTCCATCTATGAAGGATATAGGCTGTCAATCATACACAACTGTTAGCCAATCATAGCAGTGAGTGTTTACTTCTGAGTCTACAATCTGCCATGCCTATTCAAACGGGGAGTTCCGATGAGGGGGGTCAAAACAGGACAGAAAATAGCCTATTACTTCTCAATTATGATGTTTTTGATGTACAGATTTGGTAACATTATAAGTGGACCTAAGAGAACAGTACAAAATAATTTTAAAAGGCAGTTCATGACCCCTTTAAAGGAATGAAGTGATCCTTCTGCTGCTTTGTGAATGTGAGAATATAAACCACTCAAAGACAGAATGCAAATCAACACAAAACACATTTACATTTAAAACGCTGAACTTTATTTACATAAAACATTAAAACAAGAGAAAAAAGCTAACATACACAAAAAAAGACAAAACGACTGCAGAGTTGAGTATAGTTGTTAGTGCTCACTGGATGTACACTGCGGTGCATCTCCGGCTGTGAAGATGAACATCAGTTTGATGCATCATAAAGAGCTTCCTGATTTCTGATTTTCCACAGCAGGACAGATGGTGGATGGGTTTAGAAGATGTCATTATCTCAGGACACGTTTAACGTTCTTCATCAGTTGGTGAATGATTGGACTCCAAGGACTTGTATCTCAAATTAACTTTCCAACAGACAGAGAAAGAGACTGCAAAACAGATCCAAGATCACTGTGTTGGGCAAGCGTTAGCATTCGTGCTAGCGTCAGGCTTTTCTGGCAAAGCATTGGGAATCTGCCACCAGTCGTCTACTGGTGCTGCATTTGATGCAACGGCTGTGCTGGAATTGGAATCTAAAATAAAAACAACAAACAGAGAGTAGTGAGGGACCTTAGTCAAGTCTCATTTCTACAGCACTTTATACAGTACAGATTGTGACAAAGCAGCTTCACAGTAATAAACGGGAAAATAACAGTGCTAATGTTGTAAAATTCAATTATTTCAGCTGTAAAGCAGCTCTACAGAAGACAACAGTGTCAATATTTAGATCAACCCTGTTCATGTTTGTTTTGTCATTCAGTAGTGGCAGTGCAGTTAAATCATTAATATTTTATGAATAGTCTTTTAAACCCCAACTAAGCAAGCCAAAGATCTCAATGAACCCAACTCCATCAGGTGACAGTAGTGGAGAAACCAGGCACCAATGTACTGTTATTAGGGCTGCATGATAATGGATATATACAGTGCTGCTTGAAAGTTTGTGAACCCTTTACAATTTTCTATATTTCTGCATAAATATGACCCAATTCATCATCAGATTTTCACACAAGTTCTGAAAGTAGACAGAATCCAATCAAACAAATGAGAAAAATATTTTCTGTCATTTATTTATTGAGAAAAATTACCCATTGTTGCATATCTGTGCGGTGAAAAAATATGTGAATCTCTATGATTAGCTGTTAATTTGAGGGTGAAATTAGAGTACATCTGTTCAGAGGTGTTTTCACTCAGTGAAATTACTATCATGTGTCAGTGTGTGCCCCGTTTTATTTAGAGAACAGGGATCTATGAAAGTCTGATCATGTTTGCGGAAGTGAATCATGGCACGAACAAAGGAGATCGCTGAGGACCTCAGAAAAAGAGTTATTGTCAGGCTGGAAAACCAAAGGTTACAAAACCATCTCTAAAGAGTTTGGACTCCACAAATCCAGTCAGACAGATTGTGTAGAAATGGAGGATATTCAAGACCATGGTTACCCTCCCCAGAAGCGGTCGACCAACAAAGATCACTCCAAAAGCAAGACTTGTAATAGTCTGCGAGGTTGCAAAGGAACCCAGGATCTAACTTCTAAGCAACTAAAGGCCTTTATCACATTGGCTAATGTTAATGTTCATGAGCCCATCATCAGGAGAACACTGAGCAACCATGGTGTCCATGGCAGAGTTGCAAGGAGAAAGCCACTGGTCTCCAAAAAGAAAATCACTGCCCATCTGCAGCTTGCTAAAGATCATGTGGACAAGCCAGAGGGCCTTTGGAGCAGCAAATGTTTTGTGGACAGATGAGACGCCATATGTATAGAATTTTTGGTTTAATGAGACGTGTTCTGTTTGGAGAAACACACACTGCATCCAGCATAAGAATCCGTATCCCATCTGTGAAATATGTGGTGATGGTATATCATGGGGGCCTGTTTGCGATCTGGGCCAGAAGGCCCTACAACCATTGATGGAACAATGAATTATACCAGCAAATTCTAAAGGAAAATGTCAGGACATGTGTCCGAGAACTGAATCTCAAGAGAAAGTGGGTCATGCAGCAAGACAACGACCCCAAGCACACAAGTCATTTTACCAAAGGATGGTTAAAGAAGAACAAAGTTAATGTTTTGAAATGACTGAGTCAAATTCCGGAACTTAATCCAATTTAAATTTTGTGGAAGGAGCTGAAGCAAGCAGTTCATTGGAGAAACCCATAACACCACAGAGTTGAAGTCATTCTGTACGGAGGAATGAGCTAAAACTAATATAAGATGTTGTGCAGGACTGATCAGCATTTACAAGAAACTTTACCTGCAGTTCCTGCTGCAAAATAGGGTCACACCAGATACTGAAAGCAGATATGTAACAATGGACAATTTTTCTCAATAAATAAATGACGAAGAAAATATTTTTTGTCTCATTTGTTTGATTGGGTTCTCTATGTCTACTTTGAGGACTTTGAGAAAATCTGATGATGAATTAGGTCATATTTATGCAGAAATATAGAAAAAAAAGGGTTCTAAAGGGTTCACAAACTTTCAAGCAGCACTGTATATATATCTCTAATTATATTATAATTAATTTTAACTCATGGTTTGTTCACAGGTTTAGTTAAAGTTTAGTTTACATTATTGCAGCACCTCTCTTTGCAGTCCGTCTCAAACATGCCGTTTAGTTCCTGTTTTGATGAAAATCCTCCTTACGAAATACAAAATGTGCTCTGATTGGTTAACTGACTGGCAAATAGTGTGTGTTCTGGAAATTCGAGCCAATTGTTGCAGTTCTTCAAATGTGTTTTCTATTAAAGAAAATATCTCCCTTTGGTGTGGACTTTGAGATTTGAAACTTTGTAGATCTTTTTTATGCTCAAACATACACACTACACAAACTAAAGTGGACAGTGCCCTTGAAACCCACCCCCCCCACCGCACCCACAGGAGTCCCGGTTAAGCGGAGGGGAGGGAAAAGCTCTCATTGGAGGATTTAAACTCTTGAAATCTGGCAACCACAACCATGAAGATAGCACAAGTACCAAATTACAATGAAACGCCTTCAGGATGAACAACCAGAGGGCAAATATCACAGATGACTATGCTTAAGTCTGAGATGCAGTAATCACGATCATGATTAAAATACGATTCATCATGCAGCCCTACTGTGTCAGAAACGACAAGATTTGAGATGACGAACAGTTTCTCAATCCAAACTTAAAGTGAAATTCTCAATGACACCACACAACCACAGCCAATCAGAAGGTACTGGATTTGGGAGCTTCACATTGCGGCCAGTTAAACACTGTCCTGAAAGTACTGGAGTGAAAAACACCACCCATAACACCTCACACGTGCATTTACCCTCTTCATCACTGTCTGAAGAATCCATGATGGGCTCGGCCAGCATACAGGAAACCTCTAACATGAAAACACTAGTAACTGATCTGTGTGTGACTGTATGAGACACTGCATGAGACGCAGTGCTCACATACCTGGCACCGTCCCAAGACTAGAGTTATCGAAGAAATGTGTGGGATGGTTGAGGGTGATGGGAACGTTGGAGCGCACATCAAAGAACTTGCTCTTCGGAGAGTCCAGGAACGTCCTCTTCGGCGAGTTGACTTCAGTCTCCGTCAGAGGAGGATGGCGTTTGGTCGGGGTGCACGGAGCGTCTCGCTTACCCTCCTTCATCTTGTACGCTCGCCGCTTCCATTTGTTGATCTCCTCATGTTGCTTGCTCACCAGACTACATAAGGAACAGTTCAAAGACGTTTGATTCATGGGCTTCTGCCACTTATTTATAGAAAGAGGAGGAGACATAAGGTTTAAGGAGGTAAATTTAAGACTTTTAAGACCAAGTAAAAAATTTAAGGAATAAACTGAATGGGACACAATATGTCAGTATGTCTCTAAAAGTAAAAGTTTTGTAAAGTAACTTTTACTGTAACTTCCAATCACACTGCAAAAAAAATTTACTCCCTCAATATTTTTGTCTTGTTTTCCAAAGTCTAAAGATTCTTAAATCAAGATATATTTACTTGAAGCAAAATAACATAAGTCTTGTTTTATAAGAAATTCATTCAAATAAAGTGAGTTTGATTAAAACAAGAACAAATATCTGCAATGGGCGCAGAAATATCGAATTAATTCAAAGGGAAAATAAGTTAATTTCTCATTGACAGGTATTTGTTCTTGTTTTAAGCATAAATTTAATTTAGCTCAGTTTCACAGAAGAAACCAATTAACTTCAGTTGTTCATTTTGCCATCTACAGGTTACATATCTGGGATTTAAGGACGGTTAGATATTTGAACTGGAAACAAGACAAAATATTAAGGAAGATATTAATTTTTTAATGAAGTTAACGTTAGTAGACTGTATACTCAGATTTTTAAAAAAATTAAGGCCTTAATTGTGGAAGAGTGAATAAAGACTAAGACCCTTTTAAAAACCACAAAAAAAACCTTAAGAACCATATAATGGAAGGGCCAGATCTGAGCCTGCAATGAAAGTGGATTACGTTATTTTTCGAAAAAACACAAGTGCAGAAACCACAGCAGATAGACGAGTGAGTTTCAGGAGTTTACCTCTCAAACTGAGTGTTCTTCTTCTGCAGCTCCTCCATCTTCTCTTTGAGGGACGTGACCGCTCTGGTGCTTGAGCCCAATTTAAGGTCAAACTCATCGCCATCTCTGACTGTAGAAGACAATGATTACAAAAGAATCAAAATGGTGAAAAAATGAACTCAGCATTGAGGTGGGACACAATATCGATATGGCGATATATCGTTTTGTCATTCATCGATCGAGAACCGATACACTGGAGCCGAACTATCGAATATTTTAATTAATGTACAATCAAGGTGCCAAATAGATTTCCCTGCTCGCAACAGGCTTGTCAAAAAATGCGGGGAATAGTGTTGGGCGATAGTGTCATTTTTCAAATCGTCATATCGCCAGCCCATGAGTGAGGGCAAGAGAGAGACTCTCTGTACTTATAGGCTATTTCATAACTATGTGGTGTTTTAAACCGAGAGAGAGCCTATGAAAGCACCAATAATCGAAAAAATAATATGCTTTCAAACATACTGATAAACTAACATTTTAAATATAAAAATATTTAAAACAGCTATTTCATATATATTCGGATACAAGTCATACATCGCTATTAGGACCGCATGTCCTGTGACAAGTTTGCCGCATCAGAGCACGGAAGTTATCAGTCTAAAAGGTGTGAAAAGTCAGTCAACGGTGAAAATCAAAAGTATATTTATTTTAAAGACCAACAGTTTAACTGTAAATATTGGATATAAACGAACATGTTAAATATAAAAGTGTTTAAAACAGGTAAGTTCATATATTTGGAGTAAAGTTCAATTGAACGGATACATCAGTCATACAGAGCTCCGGGCAGCAGTGCCCTCGTGACGAGCCCGACGCACCGCCACAGAGACAAGAATGAGATGCAATCTAACATAACTGTGGCATTAAACTCACATCTATAGGCGTACGATTAATTGCTACAGTGCAAGACCGTTACAGTGCCTTGCGAACAGTGCCTTTTCCCCCCACATCAGCTACAGCCAAGTGAAACGCCATATTGACAAAGCACAAAAAACGAGCTTGTCACAACTTCGTTAATTATTTAATATAAAAACTGAAAAAAATAACTACATTGCATAAGTATTCATAAATTAGCTGAACTAGCACCGTTACAGTCTTTGGGTTTGATTGCGACCAAGCTTGCTCATCAGCCATTGCGCACAAATTAGCTGCATCTCTTCTCTCTCGTCACCCTCTACATGCTCGTAGGTGGGTTGAGATGGGGGGCAGATGCAACATTTTCAGGTTTCCCAGAAAATTTCATTGGGTTCAGAGCTCAGGGCTGCTGGCTGGAGCCACATCAAGGACATTAAACCGAAGTTGTAATAAATTGACCTTGCTGTGTGTTAGAGGGCATTAGTCCTGTGGATAAGGTGAACCTTCTGCCCAGCTTGAGGTTACCTGAATGATCTGGACTAAGTATTTCATAAGCGGGCCAATATCACATTTTGGTAGTTGCACTGAGCTTGTCCTTCTACTCTGATGAAGTCCCTCCGTCCACTGACCAATGAAAAACAGCCCCACAGCATCAAGGCTGCTACCACCACACCGGTACGTTGGGATGCTACTCGCAGGTGATGGCAGCACACGCGTTTTCCTTCAAACATGACGTTGAAATGCGTTTCATAACACCAGGAGAGTCTTGTTTCTAGATTATGAGCTCCTTTAGCGCCCTTTTTTTTGTTTGCAAATTCCAAGTGTGTTTCTCATGTGTTCAAGGAGGAGAGAATGTGAGTTTGCAACGCTGCGTTAAAGCCAGCATTAGGTGGAGTGTTGCAGTAATGTTTGTCTTCATGTTTTCTCCTGTCTTCCACAGATGATCATGGAGCTCCAACAGAGTGCCATCAGGTTCTTGGTTCCCACACTAAACCAAAGCCGCCTTCTCCCTCAAGATTGCCTCCAGTTGGGAAAACCAGATAGGTTATAGCTCTAGAAAGTCCTGGATTGTCTGTTCAACTTCTTCCCCTAAGGTTAACAAGATACATGCTTCTTTGAACCTTCAATGCAGCAGAATTTTTTTTCTGAACTGTTCCCCAGATGTGTGGCTTGAAACAAACTTGTTTCTGAGGTCTACAGGCATTTCTTTTGACCTCAGGGCTTGGTTTTAGCTCTGATATGCATTTTCAGCTGTTAAACCTTTTATTAAGACATGTGTGCCTTTCAAAATCATACCCATTCAAATGAGTTTGCCACAGGTTAACGCCACTCGAAGTGTAGTAACATCTACAAACAATACGAATGCTCCTGAGCTAAATTTCAACTATCCCAGATAAGGGTTTTAATACTTATTCAATGGAATCAGTCACGTTGTTATTTTATAATAAATTTGCAAAGCTGTGGTTTTGCCTTTACCATTGGGAGTGTAGGATGGACTGTGGAAAAAAAAGGTAAATTTAAAGCAGTTTGAAACCTAAGCAGGAACATAACAAAAACATGAAAAAAAAATCGAAAAGAGTCAGTGGGCTAATGTATACTCAGAGGACGATATGTTAATCCTTTACTGGCTACAGGTTCTAAGTCCTCTTTGCGCCTGTGTTGTGAAAATGCGGAGGTGGGTGGGCAAATTTGATAATAGCCAAAAGTTATTAATAGGCGCCTACTAATAATAATAATTAATACACTTTATAGGAGGATGAGCCTTAAAAACTAAAATCGTTCTTGACCTATCGACCAAAGCACATCGGCTATGGTTGTATCTTGACTCTCGGCGATACAACGATCCTACGTCTATCGCACTAACACTAGCGTGGACACGCGCAAAGTGCTTTGGCAACCATAATCCGCTGCGTTTCTTTGAAGGGGGAACACGAGGGGGGGAGGGGAACAACCGAAGGGATACAAACACTGTGATTTACAGCCAAATGGTATTGTTAGCCGTTATTCACTGCTATATAATGCGTTATGAGTGAGAATAACAAAACGAGGCATGCCCCGAGAGAATCACAGCTAATCCAGCAATGGCCCATAGGAGATTGTCACAGATGAAAGAAACTCCGTGTTCCTTTCCGACCCAGAATCAGAGGGCTCCTCACTCGAATCTGACTCTTAACACAATGACATCTCCCAACAAGCCCACCGTACCTGGCTGGCTCACCTTGCCCAGCTGAAGCCCAAGTCTTATCCATCCATCTCACCGTGATAGTCATTGTTTACACTGGTTTACATTCTGAGCGTTTATCTCTGTTTTGTGCTTGGCTGTATGTGCCCTGTCGTTACCCCCAGTTACGATTCTCGGCCCTACTGCCTTATGGATTATTTCGCTTGTCTCTGTTTGTGATGATTGCCGCCGCCACGACTATAGCCGGTTTACAGACTACGATGTGTTTGCCCTCTGTCACTGTGTTGCCCCCAATTTTAAAGGGTTCATATGATGTGATTTCAAGTTTTCCTCTCTCTTTTTACAAGCTGTTCGTGAATAGATAAAATCCCTAAATTTGCAAAGACTAAAGTCTCAAAAAAGAGATATTCTTTATAAAAGTTAGTATTGTTCCATGCCCTCCTAAAACGACGACCCCACTGTCTACGTCCATGTCGTGAGGAGGTGAAGATTTGGAAACACATGCCCAAAGTTCACGCGAAGTAAGGAGGTGTTAACTTGATTCTCGCTGTAGGTTAATTGTTGCTGCCGCCGCACTGTCATGGAGAAAGATGTGTGTTTTGTTGTGAAAGCAAAACTTTGTTTGGCCTTCCAAAAGGAGGACAACTGAAATCAGTGGTTAAGTTGTCTTTACAACACTGTTACTGAACAGTTCAACCCAAATATTCAGATGTGTTGAGTGCATTACACGGCGGACGGAGGACCGTTTCCTGGCAGAGAGGAGTAGCATGTTAAAATGCCAGAATTGCTGACTCCAACAGACTGTAGTACGGCTTTAATATTTTAAAGGGATTTGCCACTGATGATTCAAACGCGAGTTTGAGCAGTGTGGAGTAGCTTTTGTTGTTTGTCATTTCTCCGATCATAAATGTAGACATGGTTTTATGTTTACGCTGCGTGATACGCAACGAGTAAAAAGACAGTACAAATCATTATAATCAGTAATTATGTCCACACCGGATGCAACAAATGCCTCGTTTATAAATGGTTGTAGTGTTTTTGTTGTTTTGCTCTCATCGCGCGGGGGACATACATTTCCGGCACATGCTTGAGGTATTCAGCCAAATCACAATGCACTGGATAGCTGGCCAATCAGAGCACACCTCGCTTTCAAGACCGATGAGCTTTGTAAAAATCGACTCGTTTCAGAAAGGCGGGGCATAGAGAGAAACAATAATGTACAGTATGTGGGAAAATAAATGTGGTTTTTTTTAACCTTAAACCGCATAAATAAATTTCATTACACCAAATACACACAAAATGTTTTTTTTAGCAACGTCATATGACCCCTCTAATAAAAGCCTGTTTATGAATCCCACTTGAAGGTAACGCTCCGTTACACATAGGCACGTTATTTTTGCAGAGCGCATATTCAGTCCGTGAGTAGCCTAACCTCTCAGCTCGGATTGCAGGTGGATTTCCCTCACTATATGAGTGAGAGAGAGCGCCGTTGGCATGCCCAGTTTATGTGACAAAAAATATGCACTGGGGGGCTCCTCCCTCTCTCAAATATTACAATGCGCGTTTGCAGTGTGAGGCAGTGGGGGCGCGGGTACCAACGCCAGAGAAAACATAACACCGCTTCAACCTTATGGCATGCACGATGAAACAAAACCTTGTCAGAGCCGTAATCGCATCCATAGAAGAGTCCGTGTGTGTAGTGCTTGCTGCCTGTATTTTTTCATGCGGTCATGTGCTGGTGCTCCCGGTTTATGATGAGAGAAGAGGAAAGTTGATAATCAGTTTAATTTGTTGGTTTACACGCAAAGAAAAGTGAAAGCTTTTAATAAGTCCAAGAATAAAATTATTACATTTACTTAACATGTTAAATTTGATTTACAGAACTTTTTGTGCTGTTTTCTAAGTTTGGACTTGAATAAAGAGAGAAAACTTGCACTTAACCTTTTCACAGGCATTTTGTTTCTATAGTTAGACAGATATTGTGATGTTTTGTTATAGGATTGTCAAGCAATATATCGATTATCGCAGAATTGCTGTATTGTGTTATTATCGGTATCGTGAGCCATGTATCGTATCAAGAGGTACCCTGCGATTCCCACCCCTACTCAAGATATGCACAAAACACTTAGAAAGTCAACACTTTCACAACACTTTCTCGATTCATGTTCTTGCTCTTATTGTTAAGGATTCAATCACTGAAGATATTCTACAGAAAAAAATAAAAAGTTGGTCTCCATAAGCTTTCAAGATGTTCCTTAACCCTAACCTAACCCATCCAATCACTGGAAGTCAGTTGTGCCCTACGTAATCAGTCATTAGTCAATGTGGGACTGAATTCACAATTGTCTTACATGACTTTTCATCATCCTGCTGCATTTTCCTCAGGGTCTCTTTCAGCTTGCGGATGACGTCGGCTCTGTGCTCCAACATGGAGCTCATCTGTGCAATTCTAGAATAAAATGATCACAGAAACATGTTAAACTCACTCTTCCCTGACTAAACTGTACATCAAAGGAATAAGTGGCTAATAACTAGGCTTATTTCAGCAGTGGGCTGGCACACATACTCCTTCTCATGACTTGTTGTGATTGCAATGTGATCCAGCTCCATTTTGACAAGTTTGTCTTTTAGGGCGGCAAGCTCAGCGGCTCCTGGTGTCATGCTCCTCTTAGCCAGAACCTGCAGGACAAATTTAGAGGAAAATCAAGCATGATTTGCACTCTGAGAGAATCAAAAACTGCATTTTGTCACACAAACTGAAAGGCATTATATCATATAGGGGTGTGCACAAACAGTCAAATATTCAATCTGTAATTATTATTCAAAAAATAAAAACACTATTCAATGTTAAAGGGGTCATATGATGCTTTTTTAAAGATTATTTGGTGTATCAGAATATGTTGACATGCTTTAATGTTCAAATACTGTACATTATTGTAGGTCCTATATGCCCCGCTACCAAAACGTTCGTTTTATAACAAAAAGTCCATCCTTCCGACAAGGCGCGTATGCTCTGATTGGCCAAAACTCAACGTTGACTGTGATTGGAGAAAAACACCGCAAAACACTCGTCGGAAAAAGTAAGCAATACCATAATCGCAAAGCTTCATTTTCAAAATGAATGAACAAGACAGGGCCCGAAAAAGGGGAACAGAGTCATGATGACAGACCAGTGATGAAAGCTGGTATTGTTTTGATGCTTTTGCTTTCGCCTAGAGAAATACACACAATGCGTCTCCCTGACATGGCTGCTTCAAACACTAACTGCGGTTACTGAAAACCACGCCTTCTTTCTTTGCGTGAAAATTTGGGCGGCATTATGCGACACAAATATTTCCACATAGTGAGGTAGATATGTTGGGGCATGTTAGAACGAGCCGTTTTTAGGGGGTGAGTAAAGGGACCATGAGAAGTATTAACTTTGATAAAGTATATCTTGTGATTTTGAAGAACTTCGGCGTGCCGATTATTCAGGGGAGATCTTATTAAGCATATCCAGGACAGATGTGAAAACCACTACCACGAAGAAGAAGAGGAAAAAAAAAACTGGAATGGTGAGGGAAAATCGCAGATCATTGGTGACCCGGCTTTACGCGTCGTTACAAACTACTGTTGCCTTTGCTGGCCGTAAATGCAGGTGCATGATTCACTGATAAACACTAAGACACAACGCAGAAGCTAAGTCAGTTAGGTAACTAATGCACTAGAGGGGTGCTGTGGAAAGTGTTACCAATTGCTTGTATTGATCACGAGACTGTTGTCGTCTGCCTCACAGTGTGTGGGAAATTATTTGAGATAAGCAGTAACATGAATTCCTTGCTATCTAAAATTTGAAAAATGTACTTGTAGTCAAAATGATGTTATCTAAAGATGGGTCAACCACCCCAGAAAACAAATGGCAAGAAGTAAAAATCACAATATGAAAAGTCAAAAAGCACACCAGTCAACTGAAAGGAAAAAGACAAGTCCATCACTGCAATTCAGAGACGACTGCAGGGTTAAGCGACCAAAGCAATAGCTGTACTCCGAAAGTGAGCAAGAGAAGAGGAGCTATATCTGATGGAGCAAGATTTATTGTTGGGAACATTATGGCTCCCTTGTAAGTTTTCCTAGAGGGAGAGTGGCTATAAGGAAACAGGAAAAACACGAAAGTATGCTGTAAGAAACAGAAGCGCTTTGCTTAGACCACGTTATCTTTGTGTTACTCTGGAACGCCTGTGTCAGGCATTCACATTTCTATTGTTATCAGACTGAGAGACAATTACAAGTGGAATATTGTTTTTCTCAACAGTTAACATGATGTGAGACAAAACACGCTTAAAAATAGGCACTGACTTGAGTATGTAAGTTTTGTAAGTAATTGGGCACGGATCTGGTATGTTACTTTTTTCTGTTAACTTGCATTGAGCTTAAATGCCTAATTTGTTCTTTATATATAATTTTTTTTATGTTTACAACATTTAGGAAAGACTGAAAGGAAGAAGACTTTGAGGAAATATAAACAACGTTTTTGGTCGAAATATGCGTGGTGTGGTAATAATGCCCAATAATAAGGCTTGTTCAGAATGGGACGAGAAAATGGTGACACAAAACTTTTATTAAACAAAATAATGTTTCCGGTACAATCATTTAAACAAACAAAGAAGATTTGATATTTTTTTTACCAGAGGCACCAAATATTCAAACAAACCAATATTTTTTGATAAATGCCTATCCTAATTCAAGCGGACAGTTCAATTAGGTAAAAGTAAAAAATATGGTGCTGTTATATGAGTTGAACGGATATAGGAAACTGTGTTGCAGCTTTCAGCATGTTTTTTTTTTATTCTTTTTTTTAACACTGAACATAGGCCTAGATCTGCTTCTGTTTTATAGATTCAAACCTCAAGCATTTAATGATCAGCACAAACTCTTTAAGTATCAATCAACTATTAACCAACCTCTGACTCTTTAAGTTTGTCTTGTAATCTCTGGATGAGGGCTTTCTTCTCTTTTAGCTGGCCACCGAGTTCCTGAAGCTGAAGATTGCCATGAATAGCAGGCCGTACCAGCCTGGCCCTTCAGTCCCGTCATCGCTCTGACTATCCTGTCAGGACCAACCCTGACCACCCTCTCCGTAGCGCTGCAACTCGTTATACGGACCAGAGGAATCTCCCCCACCAAACTCGCACTTGCTTTACCTACCCCCCCGACGTTCTGTCAGCCCCCTGTACCGTGTGCTGGCCGAGTCTGTCGGGGGGGTTGAACACGCATCCACAAAATGACGTACGACGCCCAGGTCTGCCTCCGCCGCGCGCCCTGCGTATGTTTCATCACGCACGATCCGTTACTGCTACGTGACTCTCACCAACTTCCGGGAGTAGGTATAGAACAGAAAGACAACTGCACATGGACGTCATATACGACAACAAAACAGCGAAAAAAGTAAACAAGTTAGTGAGCACTTAAGTAAACTGTGGAATTAGTTCTTTTTCATGCTGCCTTTAGCCCTGCATAAGCAGTGCCCTGCATCAAGAGGAAGAAAAGGGGGAAGAATGAAAAAAGGAAAGCAGAGGAAGCGTGCGGACAAGACCGCAAAGAAGGGGATTGTCGCGGCACAGAGAGAGATATCAAGGGAAGACATCAGTTTGGCAGGGGCCGTGTTGAGAGTTAGACGGACAACGGCCACTTCTTCTTGATCGTCAGGCGCAGCATGCATGGAAGAGAGGAAATGAAAATCGGCAAAGGAAGGACACATTCATCAACAAGAGGGAGCGGCCTGAGGAGATTGGACGATGCGCCCCACTATGCGTCAAGGAAAGGTGTGTGAAAACACTAAGAGGAAGGACCAGTTCAAAAAACATGATGCATTACTTAACAATAATAAAACGCATTGGGGGAGACGCTCTGTCGCTTCTTGGGTCGACCGAGCGGATTTGCGCTCATGCAGCTGACACAAATTAGAGGCAATGCAGTTGAGGGAGATCGAGTCAGAGATCTGAGCTCTCTCACAGCGCCAAACGAGTCCTGTGCTGATGCTCATCAGAACAACCATCACTTAATGGATATGGCTTAAACGGTACCTCAGAACTTAGAGCAGCCCCGTTTCTGATAGCCATACAACCAAATAAGCGACAAAATTAGTCCCACCAACGTCAGGCATTGACATCATACAGTAAATACATTTATTTCCATAGTGCTTCTCACAGATGACAGGTGAGTTCTACATGAGCTGCTAGGGAACCCCACTAGTGGCCGATCTGGAACCAAATCAAACAGCACACATATAAATTTTTTAGTTATGTTTAACAAATACTCTGTAACACCCCTCATTTAACAAGCCATATGAGGACCTATGGACCTTTCCCCCGAAATGCATAACACCAACAGGAAGCCGAACAGGCCCTGGTTTCCATGGCACACACAACACGGATATCACTGGTTTATTGGCCCAGAGGGAATGTGATGAGAGAGACTCTGTCACTGGAATTTTCCATAGCAAGAGGGCCACAATGCACAGTAGACAAGTTGATCATTTATTACTCCACAAAGTTAAGGTGACGGTTAATAGGGAAGACACACTTTCTTTGATATGAAAGTGTATCCATCAGGTGCATTGTGAGGATAATTATATGTCATAACGTGTATTTTGTCTTTGAAGCTTCCTTGTCTGTTACGGTTTTTGCAGATTATGATTCTGAAAAGAACTCAATCGCTGTCAGGCAGGATAACGCAAGTATGTTATAGTATAGGAACACCTCTACAGATGTTGGTATCGATGATTAAGTATTGGATTGGATCTATCTTGACGAGAGTGTATAACTGTATGTTTAGTAGCGCACTAATGCAAACATGCAGTGGAGTAAGTGTTACTTGCTAAGAAGGATACTGAGATATTTAGAGTTTGTTGCAATGTCAACCCCCCAAACGCGGAATTAATTTGCAGGAACAAAATTACCCATGCCTCGAGGACAAAAGGGTCGAGAAAGACGAAAGCGTACAGAAATTGCAACCTCCCGCTTGGAATTTCTGCATTTTTCATTGGAAAAGCCTAACCCTGGTTGAAGGAGGCGAGTCGGAAAGGTGACTATTATGAGGAAGGGCAATTAAGGACCCGTCCAGCAGGGACCCCAGCGCAGAGGTGTTCGCAAGAGTGGGGTTTAACTGTTAGAGAATTGTCTGAGAGATGTGATGCTCCAATGCGATTAAGGCACTGCTCAAGTTTTGTGCACGGCATTTGGCCTTGTCTTCGTCCAAAAGTTCATCATAAGATTAACATCTGACGCAAACCCTGGTTTCGGTTTCAGCAATCGAACTCAAGCAAGCACGAATTCCAGCGGAGCAAATTAAAGATTGGCAATTCGAAGACTTAGCTTTCAGACAGGGATGAGCCTTGCAAGTATCCCAACACTTAGTCTTATTAAGTGTACATAGGTAATCATTTGTTTCAGACTTTGTAACCAAAAGGTGTGTTGAACAAGAATTGGTGTTCCCTCAGGTTGTTAACTTGAGAATATGCAAAGGTTCAATAACTTAATGTTCTACTTTCTCTTCTTTAAAGGGGTAAGATGTAAACCTTTCAATACAACCTGGTGTGTCATGTGGTGTTAGAGCAGGTAGTTATGTGTGTATGTCTATGTTAGACCAGTTTATGTGTTTATTTAGTATGTTAGACTAGTTTAAGTGTTATGTAGTTAATAAAACCTTACTTGTAACACACTTGACGTGTTCATTGTTTACTAATAACCGGAGTCAATAATCATGCAGATTTATGCTACAAGCTTTTTTTGTAGAATTGTACAGTAAGGAAGTTATTTCCCTTTACCAGGAAATTAACGTTCTTAGAATTGACAAGACAGTTGACCCTGAGAGTTCAGCTAAATATCTACAGCGGATCTAAAATATTCAGTTATGAATTACATAACTGACAACTACTCACAACTGGTATGATATAAATTATTCAATTCTACCCATGAGCTGATTTGTTACAACACTAATAAACTGGAAAATAAGTGTTAATGTTACAAAATTAATCAATTATGAAAACAATTTCAACTGTAAAGCAGCTCTACAGAAGACAATCGTGTCATTATTCAGATCACTGTTGATTCTAATGTCAGTGTCAATGTTGCAAAGTTCAGTTATAACAAACTAAGAATTTATCAACTAGATTTGTTTCTGTAGCGAATGTAAACAGTAGCCGCTTTTACACTGACAGGCTAGTGTGAGCCAGGCGGGGCCAATAGCCTCGCACCTAAAGCAGCATTTCCACTGTCAGACCAGCACTACTCTAAAACCTGCCCTTAACACGCCTCCCTGAAGCAAACGTCACATTCATTCCACCATTTTACCAGTGAATGAATAAAACACTAACTATATTGCAAAACAAACTTAAAAGCAGCAGATGTTTGGTCCTTCCATAAAGACTTAAGACTCCAGCATCGATATTTTATCCACCAATGATTTATGTGATCGTTGTGTCAGTAGTACACAATGACGCTAGATCAAACTGATATTTATTATTATTCCACATAAAAAGAGAGCACACATTAGGGCTGGACGATATGGCCAAAAATATTATCACGGCTAATATTTCTATTGCCGGTCTATAGATATAATTCCGATTCGATATGAACCCATATTAAAAAAGCCTCATAAAAACATCCAAGAACGACAACAACGGATGTCTGTGCCTACAAACTTATGAAAAAATAATTTGCCAACTCTATGAAACCTACTCCTATAAAAAACTATAAATTTTAGGAAAAAATGGCACCGAATAAATGTTCGACCTTTATTGGTATTTAGCCCATTCATCCAAACCAGAAATGTGAAAATCAACTGTCAAATAGAACGCTCCAGACTCTCGCTTATTAATAATTAATATTTTTACTCAAACTATAGGCTAACATACCAGTCAAAGTTTTTGAACAGGTCAAGATTTTTAATGTTTTTAAAGAATTCTCTTCTGCTCACCAAGCCTGCACTAATTTGATCCAAAATACAGCAAAAAACAGTAACATTCTGAAATAATTTTACTATTTAAAATAGCTTTCTATTTGAATATATTATTATCCTGGATTTCAAAGCAGACGCTTTGCATCATTACTCCGTCCATGATCCGTCAGAAAATAATTTAATATTATGATTTGCGTGCTCAAAAATAAAATTTCTTATGATGTGAAAACAGGGAGTAGCAATTTTTTTGGGTTTCTATTGACATAGAAAGTCTCCAGTCCCACCCCCCCCCCCGAACCACAAGAAAGCAATTGTATCGGAATAGAATTCTTTGTACACATTCATATTAAACTGTCTTTATCAATCCTTTTGATAAAAATTTACAAAATCTTATGCTAAAGAAATAATAATTATCCTTAATATACGAGTTTTAACAAGAGCTTACCTGACTGGTAATAGTGTCTGTTACAAAAAGCTTTTTTATTTCAGTTAATTAAATTATGATATTGTGGAGAATAGATTTCAATTCTCAAAGAATCGAACACAGAAATTTACTCAAAATGTTTTAACATTGATATAATAGCAAATCAGCATAATTAAAATGATGTGCTGAAGGATCACGTGAACACTGAAGCGGAGTAATTGATGCTGAAATTGCGCTTTGAATCACAAGAATAAATACATTTTAAAATAGAATTAAATAGAAAACAGCTATTTTAAATAGTAAAAATATTTCACAATATTACTGTTTTTATTGTATTTTGATCAAATAAATGCAGGCTTGGTGTGCAGAAGATAATTCTTTAAGAAACATTACAAATCTTGCAGTTCAAAAACCTTTGAATGGTAGTGTAGGCTGATTATTCTTATAAATTGAAACATGCATTTAACGGTAAAAGAGTATGAAACCTGATCCGACGTTGCTCAGAAACAAAAAGAAAATAGAGCAAAACAACAAAAGAAGTTGTGGAAAGGGGTTTATTATGAAAAAGCAAACCTGCTTGATCTGCAAGCAAGGAGGCGCTGTGAGAGCTGGGTGGCACTAAGGTTCTCCGTAATGGCATGTAAACAAGCAGCCTCGCTCTGAAACGTACTTTATCTAGATAATAAAAAGTGCCATCTAAACTATTAGAAGACCGTCGGTTCCCTGCAGAGATACATTCAAATAAAACAACCACGAAAGCGTTTGGATTTGGAAAACGTGCATGCTCATGTTGATTCAACAAAAGTCAAGCCACAAATAATCAAGTTAATGCGGATAAAACTGGTAATGTTTATCGAAATATCGGAAATGTGTTTAAATATCATATCACCGTTATTGAAAAAAATCGCGATGCATATTGATATTGAATTATTGTCCAGCCCTAGCCATACTTGTTCAGTCACAGCTGCTCTATTTATTTGTGATGACAAGAATGCACAAAAAACTCCATGCAGGCTTTTAAATCTAAGTGTGTACACATATAAAAACAATAGGAACTCCTGATAATCATCTCCTGGGCCATACAATGTCGTGTAAAGAAAGAATGAGCATTTATTATTTTTCACATAATTACATAATCTGAGGATGTTTAAGCGCCGTCTCCCATCTCACTATACTGTTATCCTTTCAGCCAAAGCAACAGAGGGAGCTCATGGACAGAAAACCGGACTTACATGAGTTACACGGAGTATATAAAATTTTCGACATCATAATACAGAGTAGGGATGCCATAATTCTCAATATAAATATTGAACCCTTTGGTATGATATCCATGGTTCAATACGGTCTTGTGAATTGCGGTTTTACATTTAAATAATTTACGGGACACACAGAGTTAGAGTCGCTTATAACACGCATTTGAAAAAGTAACACACGCAAACATCTTCCCTTGTAATGGCTTGCAGTGAGAAGCCTTTCTAAACCTGCTGTCCAACAAAAGAGAACATTTAATAATATGTTTTTACTCCACATCACCAGTCGAGTGTTTAAAATAACTTTTCTTTTGGTGATCTAATGTGACTTCAATCACAGAATGAGGCAGAAAATATATTCTATACTGTAATAAAGGCTATGTCGATTAGCAATGGATTATTAATATCCTTAATTATGAAAATACCGGAGATGGCTTGAACACCACAGATAAACTATATATTGTCAGTCGAGTGTTTATTGTCTTCATGATTCATCCTTCAAAACGTTTCTATCTTCTTTTTATTCCATTACAGCGATAGCTAGATGTCTTTGTCCACAGGGATTTCCTGGAGCCTCATCAGTTCTATTACTTCTTTGAGGCCTTTTTGGAGTTTCAGCACGAGGGCACCCTCTGGCTTCCAGTATGAATGAAACGGACATTTTGTTTATTATTAAACAATTATGTTTATAGCGCTCCATAAAGGACAATCCACCTATTTTGGGTAAAAATAGGAAAAAAAAATTACTCTCAAAGAAATTTGAAGGTCGGAAAATGATAATTCATGTTTTTCATAGTGTACAGGAGTTTTTACAGGAGGTCTTAACTCTTTATTTTAAATAATGGAAAAGTGTTATTACAATTGTATATTATTATTTTGGTTTAATATTTTTTATTTAGCAATAATAATCTTAATTATTATTAGTCATATACATAAGCACATTTTGGGCCAAATTGTGCAGCCCTACAAACACGCACAACACACCTGGTGTTTATTATATACATTTTTTGTTTTAAAAATCGCATTTTAAAAATCACAAAAAAACATGGCCAAGCCATCAGAAATGAACCAAACCGGAAACCGTGGTTAAAAAGCCTGAGGTATGTATTGAATCATGGGCTAACTGTATTGCTGCATCCCTAATGCAGATGCAGAAGACCAATATCAACAACGACACGGGGAAGAGACAGAACAAATATGAAACCAAATACACGATTATAATAATTCATGATTTCAAGCAGTCCCTAGTATTTTCAGAAGTATAATGTGTATTTATGGCGATGGTTAGCATATGTTGCCTTTAACATTGCATATAATACATTTCTGCCTCGTATGATGATCAGAACTCCCGTCGGGCCACAATCGTAAGTTATTTTAGATACACGCTGGTGTCCGAAAGTGAGTTTTGCCATTAAAATTGTTTTAAATGTCTTATTGACATTTAAATGTTGATGTTAGCGTGATAGCTTCATATGCAAAAATGGGAAATGAGCAGTTGTGCCGACTGTCTCCAAACTCGGATAAACTCTGCCTTTGTTCATGACCACTCCCCTCAAGCCCCAGTTGGCCCGCTTTGGACTAAGGTATTCGGCAGGTCAAAAATCCCTATTACTGGTACTCGTATTTTAACGAGTACGAGTACCAGTACCAGTACAGAAGCTCAGTATCGGGCCCGATACCTATACAGTATCGTTATTGGTGCATCCCTAACAATAATCATGATCATACCTGCAAGTACTGCTGACGTCTTTCCAACAGACGTGACAGTCTCTGATCCCAGAGCTGCTGGAAGTCATCCTGGAGTGATCGGAAAGACTGTGATGGAGTCTGAGCCATGAGCAGGTCCTGTAGTCGAGACTCCTCAAACGAGGCCATGTCACGCTGCACCTCCGTCTCATAGTGTGTCTTGTAGCGCTGCGCCAGTCTCCTGTATGCCTCCTATAATGGTTTGTCCTTCTGTGAGCATTTCTTAATTTTGCAAAACATCCACTGTTGTGATTTGTGTCTCTGTGGACTCTTACCGCGATCTTGATCAGCACGTGGTTCAGTCTGGTTGTTTTCTTGGTGTGTTTGTCATGGACCGCTCTCTGATCCTTTGGAATGAATGGCACCAGCTGAAAGATCACAGCCCATTCTTCACGGTTCACATCAGTTAAAGCGTTAGAGGGACGGTCGATGATCTGCTGGAGCTTCGCAAAGGCCGCCTACACATGGAAGAAAAACCTCAAATCAGACTATTGAAAAGGATCAAAGAGTCTTGAGAAGACCACACACACGGTCAACATCAGCATTTACCTGCATCTTCTCATCAGACACATCAATCTCAGGAACCAGATATCCAGATCTGTGTTTGGACTGCAGGTTACTCTGATCAGAAGACACACTACAGTTCACCTCAGTGAGAGACTGAAACACAATGACACTTGGCTTAAAACAAGTTAAAGGAACTGGTTATTCTGGGTTAGAACATGAAAAGACGACACACACCTGACTGAGGGAATGGACTTCAGATTCCAGGAGGATCTTCTGCTTTTCCAGCTGCTCTGCTTTTGATTCAATGCGTGTCATCTGCTTTTGATTCAATGCGTGTCAGCTGTGATGGAGTATGACGACAATGTTAACATAAACATAGACTTACTGACCAGTGAACACCTTCATACAACCCAAACTGCACTGGAATATGATCTAGTCACATACACTCTTAAAAATTAAGCTTCCGAAAGGGTGTTTTTACAGTGATGCCACAGAAGAACCATTTTTTAACCTTTAAATGAGCAGTTCTAAAAGAACAATTTTTTCTTAGTGTGAAGAACATTTTAATAATCTAAAGAACCTTTTTCCCCCAATAAAGAACCTTTAGTCAAAAACCAGCGCACACCCACCAAAATACCCGATCTCAGATCCAGTGTTTAGGAACGTGATTTATTAGTTCACCCACTTCTTTCAGCACATTTTAAGACCTCACCTTCTCCATCTTTCCGTCCAGTTCTTGTTTGAGTTGATCTCTCTCTTTCGTGACATCTCTTAAAGACTCAAGGACCTGCTCAGCATGCGTCTTATTCTCCAGCTGATCCTTCATGTCAGCGAGAGACTCAAGCTCCTCAGTCAACTGGTTTCTCTAAAGAAACAACAAATTACTTTAAGAAATTAGGTGCTTTCACTGCAGTGTGAGTGGTCCAAACTTAAATGACCACCATGCACCACAGAAATTAGTAACAAGCTTACCATCTCCTCACTCTTTTGAAGATTCTGTCTAAGTTGTTCTCCCTCCTCTCTGGTTCTCTTTAGCGTGTCCTGGAGTTCATCCCTCACTTTTGTAAGTGAGGTGAGTTTTAATTGGAGGTTTTGGATCTCTGTGTTGTGCTGGTCTCGTAGAGCTGAGAGATCTCCACTTATTTGACTCAACTGAGGAAACAGAATAAGAGATTTCCAATATTTAATCATTCACTTGTCTTATGCAAGGATTGTTAATCTGTGTCTAACAGTGCTCACCTGCTGATGAAGCTGAGACTCTTTCACAGCACTCTGCTCCATCAGTTCTGCATTCTCTTTCTGCTGTTGCTTCAGCTCCTCCTTAGTAACGTGCAGTAAATCCTCATACATTTTAGACTACAGGAAAGAATAAAAACAGTTAGTTCAGACAGATGTGTTGTGTGGAGCTCAGATGACATTACACTGATGACATGAAGCCTCACAATCGCAGTTGCCTCCTGAAGGTCTTTCCTGAGCACCACCCTCTGATTCCTCAGAGACTCCATCTCCTCAGTGAGATCTTGAATCTGGACGAGATCACAAAGAAATAAAACACAGAACAAGAAGAATGGGTATGGTAAGGAACTAAACAGTTCTTGTTATACTTTTTATTCCATTAACAATTCTTGCAGTACTTGATGTTTTGAACAATGTTGGCAATCAACAGTTCAAGTTTCCATTGACTTCTATAATACATTTTTTGTTCTATGGAAGTCAATGGAAACCAAAAATAGTTGGTTACCAAAATTTCTCAAAATATCTTGTTTTCCACAGGAAAAAAAGGGATCGTGGTTTGAAAACACGAGGTTGAGTAAAGGATGAAAATGTTAATTTCTGGGTTAACTGTCCCTTTAAAAAACAGTTAACAAGCTAATCATGAAAGTAATGACTTGAAGTTCTGTGAGCAAAGCAGATGTTAATTCACCAACCTCACCAAAAGATTAAGAGAGCCACTAGACAAATTCATGAATTTGAGAGCTGCTGTTTTGATGGATTCATTTAAAAACACTGTAGAAAATATATATTTTTAATTCCAACAGTACTCAACATTATATACAGGGTTTCATGAAGATAAATTTAAGACTTAAGACCTTTTTACCAAAGTGAAGCAAACATAAGCGATAAATTGAAGGGAAAGGAACACAATATGCCAATATGGTCTCTAAATGTAAATGCATTAACAACATTTTGAAGTCTGACAACTTCTAACCAATTAAAAAAAATAAATTATATATATATATCTCTCTCTCACATATCTGCCACTGGGCTCAGAAAAATAAAATTTTCAAAAAACAAGACTTCACATTTTGCATATCAAGTAAATGTATCTTGATTTAAGGATGTTCAGATATTTGTACTGAAACAAGACAAAAATACAGTGGAAGATTTTTTTTTTTACTTATTTGACAAAGGACTTTATAAATTTAAGACTTTCTGCTCAGATTTAAGACCTTTTAAGGCTTTAAAGCCTTTGAAAGCTGGAATTAAGATTTTAAGATCTTTTGAAGAGCTGCAGAAACCCTGTACATACTATGTGCTAAAACATCTCTTGCATTAAAAGATCTTACAGACAGTTACGTACCTGCTCAAGTTGGGCTTTCTGTTTCCCTGTGGGACTCGTATGATCAGCCACCTGATGTTTCTTCTGTTTGAGCTCTCCTTGGACCTGAATCAACTGAAGAGAGATTTTAATGAGTAAACCAACTCTAAAGCCCCGTTCACACTACAAGCGACATGCAACGACAAAGCGACATGATCCCATTCATTTCAATGGAGAGCTGGTGATTTTCAGCGACATGAGCAACAGCGACCATTGGCGACCAGATGGGTCCAGCGACGCAAAAAGTTTAGAACCCTTCAACTTTATGCAAATGAAGAGTGACTTTCAAGAGCGACAACCAATAGGAAAGACGACAGTAGAGCTCAGTGTTATTGTTCCCCTCCCAATTCCGGTAAGTGACGGAAAGATGGAGGAGAGGCTGTTTGCGTTTTTGCCGAAGATAAACATACGCAATGGAAAAAAGCAGGCTCTGTTTCTCATTCATTTTTGTTTTTATGTACGGATTCAATTTATATTATATTTAATCTTTAAACCGATTCGCTATCAACAACGACGTTACTAGGCAGCCAGTAGTGAGAACGCCCACTAACAACCTCATCGCCAACCCCTGGCAACATGCAGCGACAAAAGTGTGAACGCAGCTTAACCTCTTCATTCGTTCAGAAAGGCACACCACCCATGTGGAGCCAACTGTCTGCTAACTCCGATAAACTCTGCCTTTGTTCATGACCACTTCCTCTAGCCCCAGTTGGCCCGCTTTGGACCAATGTATTCGTTACCTCTCGAACACCCTGCAGGATCTCCTGAAGGTCTCCTCCCTCACTCAGAGACATCACACTGGAGGAAGAGCCAGATCGGTTACATGCAGTGTCTCTCTCTGCCATCAGACGGTCTCTCTCAGCACAAGCGGACTGCAGCTCCTGTCTCAACTGCACCATCTGTGAGAAAGTGGAGAAACATTCAACTTTGATCAGTCAAACTCCACTAGACAGAAGCTGATCGTGTGCATTAAGCTTCTGTTACCATCTCGCTCTTCTCTAATTGATCTCTCTTCAGCTGCTCGCTCTCATTTCTCATGCCCTGCAGTGTCTCCAGCAGCTGGTCTCTCTCTTGAGTCAGAGAGGCAATGTTAGCTTTAACCGTCTTCATCTCTGCTAATTTCTCCTGCTGTTCTCTTGTTCTCTCAGAAAGCAGCTGTTCTTTCCCTGCAGATGACTGAATCTCTACTTGTAGCTGCAGCAACTGATAAAGAGGAAAAATTATCACATAAGGGCGATTCATCAATCAGGGATTTTTCTGATTTAAGAAAAAATAATGAAGTTGTACCCAAAATAAACATTTTTGGCAACAATGCAAAATAAGCTACAGATATGAATTACAAAATCCACTTGAAGGCTGATTAAAGCCATGATGTGACATGTTTAAATGTAAATCAAGTTTTGCTTCTGAAGATTAAATTCACCCAATCTTCTGCTGAACAAGATATTTTGAAGAATGTTGGCGACCAAGCGCTTTCGGTTCCCACTGACTTTCTTGTATTTTTTTTGTCCATAAAAGATATTTTGAAGAATGACGGCAACCAAACAGTTTCAGTTTCTATTGACTTCCATAGTATGGACAAAAATACAATGGTAGTCAAAGGGAACCAAAACTGTTAGGTTACCATCATTCTTCAAAATATCTTATTTTAAGTTCCACAAAAGAAAGAAAGTCAAACAGGTTTGGAATGATGAGGGTGAGTAAAATAATGGCAGAATTTTATTTTTTGGGTAGCTATCCCTTGTCAAATTTGAACCTAATTGAAGAATGACTCAAATCACTCACAGTCTCTTCCTTCTCCTCCAGGTCTCTCCTCAGCTGATTCTTCTCCTCTCTGTTGACCTTCAGGATCTCCAGAAGCTGCTCTCTCTCCTCAGTGACAGAAGCCATGCTCGTCTGGACTTCCTCTAGCGTCATGTTCTCCAGATCGCTCTTGTTCTTCTCAGACAGCAGAAGGTCTCTCTCAGTGCAGGCAGACTGGAACTGCTCTCTCACCTGGACCAGCTAGGAATCATGGGAGAATTGAGATTTACATTTGAAAAGAGAAAGGAACAGAGAGGAACTACACTGAAAAGGGTCTCACTGTCTCGTCCTGTTGCTGCTGGTCTCTCTTGAGCTGCTTGTTCTCATCTGTAAGCCACTGTAGAGTCTCCAGGAGCTGATCTCTCTCCTCAGTCACAGAGCTCATTCTGGAGCTCATCTTCTCCATCTCTCCGGTTCTTTCAGATGCCACACGGTCTCTCTCGGCACAAACAGACTGAAGCTCTGACTTCAACTGGACCATCTGAATGAAGGGAATACTTCATTAAAATGAAAAAAAAAAGTGAAAGCCAGAGAGGATAAACCCACCCACAGGAACTGATAACACATTCAGATGGTTTATACTTCCAAATGATATTCAAAATGATTATTTGCGGTGCTGGACTTCCATTTTAAGTATAATGTACTTGTAAATCGGAATGCAGTAGCATAGAAGCTATTTTATGATGAGACTGAGAGTAGCCCAGAATAAGCAATTCAGTTTACCCCTGTAGTCATTTTTACCATATGGTCTCTCTCCTGCTGCTCTCTCCTCAGCTGATCCACCTTGTCTCTGAGGCCCTGCAGTGTCTGCTCGAGTTGGTCTCGCTCCTCCATCAGAGAGCTGATGCTGGTCTTCATCTGCTCCATCATCTCAGTTTCACTGCGTGTATTCATGGAGCGTTCAGACAGCAGACGCTCTCGTTCACAGCACACACTCTCAAACTCCTCTCTGAGCTGCTTCATCTGTGAAAGTCAAACCGAATAAACTGTTTGAACTTTTTGGCCTCAAGTCACCATTTTTCAGGAATCACCAACAAGCACCAATAATGATAATTGCCCAAATATTCATTGAGACAGAATTGAGACTTTTGCATCAATAATGCTATTGCTAAAGCAAACAACGTACATTTGTATTTTTAAATAACACACTCATCAACAGTCCATGTCAAACCAGAAAACCACAGTAAATGAGAACTACATGTAAATCAGTCACATGATCCACCTGAACCTGCAGCTCCTGCAGCTGTTTGGATGCGTTTTCAGAGTCCTGGAGTTTGGACTCCATTAGCGTTTGCTGAGACTCCAGCTCTCGTATGGTGTTCTGAAGATCTTTCACCTTCTCGAGAGCTCCTCTCAACTCCTCTTGATTTTCAATCATCTGCATTTGAAAAAAATAAAAATAAAAGGATTTATTAAAATAGACACTTAATGAGGGGCTCTTCCAAAGTCAGGCAATAAACTGACCAAAAGTGACAGTAAAGACATTTATAATGTTGCAAAAGATTTTCTATTTCAAATAAATGTTGTTCTTTTGAACTTTCTATTCATCAAAGAATCTTGAAAAATAAAATGTATTATGATTTCCACAAAAAAGATGATGCAGCGCAACGGCTTTCATAATTTATCATAATTTGTTAAAATGTTTCTTGAGCAGCAAATCAGCATATTAGAATGATTTCTGAAGTATCGTCTGACACTGAAGACTGGAGTAATGATGCCGAAAATTCAGTTTTGAACACAGGAATAAATGAATAGAAAACAGTTATATTTAAATTGCAATATTATTTTACAATATTACTGTATTTTTGATCACATAAATGCAGCATTGGTGAGCAGACCCCCAACATTTAGTAGTAGGTTTATCATTTTTAAATTTCATGAAATTATAGAAGAATACCAATAATAGCATATGTGCTCATGTGGAGGAAAACTTGTTTCTTATGTTCCAACTCACCATTTCAACATTCTCCTGTAGATCAGATTTGAACTGGTTCTTCTCCTCATTCACAGTGTCCAGCTCCTGTTCAAGCTGCTGCATCTATGAGAGACCATTCACACCATGATTATGAAAACCATGATCACCAGTATCTAGGTGATCTGAATTTTACTTGATTACTGTCCTTTAGTATTATTATGGGGGATTTGTACTTTTTTTTAAATTACATTTTAAAATGACCATTTGTACTTTTACTTCATTACATTTCTGAAGAAATGTAATGACGTAAACGTACAAGTACTCCTTAATTTAATTTCAACTTGAAAAGTACATTTTAGCATTTTTATTTTATCTTACACGCATTAAATATGGTAAATGGAAACTCAAATGTGTGCGCTTAACATGTGGACTTTGTTTTCATGCATCAAGCACAGACATTTCAGCTTCAGTTATAACTTTCATCAGGTAAATGTCTGGCATCAAAGGTTTGTAATCAAATGTGAGAAAGCATATTCAGGTAGCAAAGTTTATTCATTATTTTTGAACGTTTTGATATAGCTATTAGCTGTCTGTGTAATATATTGGCTGAATGCACAAGTGCAAATAAAATCAATAATGAGACTTTAAACACAATTTATGTTTTTGTGGGAATTATTCCTTTAAATTAAATGTTACAAATCTACAAAAAGTGTTTAAATGAACACTGTTAAATTAATTGTAAATCATGTTTAGTGATGTTCTTACTAGGGAGTGGATAAGTCGTATTATAATGATATATCTAGTAACAGAATATTTTTTAATCTGAATTACATTATTTGCTCATTAATTCATCTAATTAGTCGCAAATAATTATATATCAATATTTACAGAGAAGAAAAAAAAACTCTAAATGAACCAAATAAACAAAAGATTAATTATTTTTCTAGACAGGGCATTGAACAGTGAACACAAAATGTGGCCTTTCAATTAAAGTTAATGTTGTATGTTTTACAACATTACGATTTCTCTCCTCATTCTTCTGTCTGTATGCTTTTGGTCTTTGCATCACATTTTGCCCTTTAAAGGGTTAATCCATCGAAAAATTCTCTCATCATTTACTCAACCTCATGCAGTCCCAGATGTATGGGATTTTCTTTCTTCAGATAAACACACTAGGGATGTAATGGTATGAACATTTCTTACATCTTATCACTATTACAGTGACCAAAATTATCACGTTAAAATGTAAACTGTGCTTTATGCTGAACCGTATTTATTTATCGTAAGTTGTTCAAATCGCGGTAATCCAATACGGTTTTAATGATAATTAAAAGATGAAACGGTAATACTATCCATGGGGAATTTTATCACGAGTTATCGTCAAATGAATAGTTACATTCCTAAAACACACACAAAAATGTTTTGTGCTTATAACACAAGTTACATGTCAAAGAACACACAAAGTGAACACGATAGTAAATTTTTAATTATCAGTATTTGTACATTTCTTACGCCTATCATTGCGCTTAAGACAGATTTATTAACAGGTGTTATATGGGTTACCGTTGTCTTCACTTTGTATAGTTTTTGAAGCATCATTTTTTAATGTTACACACTTGCATTATATGCAGAGACAATGATTAAGTTTTTCTAAAACTCTTCTTGTTCATCTGAAGAAAGAGTCATATACATATGGTAATGGCATGTAAAGGGACTTTTTGAATTCCGCTGTGCTGCATTTTATTGTTGTTGCATGCACTAGATAGATGTGTTTGACCTGTGCCATTGCGTGTTTTTTCACCCTTTAACCAAACCTTTGTTTCTCTATCTGAAAAAAACCTTATGCAGTTTATTTTTAAGCAGTTTCATTTTGTATTGAGAAGATGCTTCAATATGATAAAAAATAAAAAACATTTTTTACTTGAGTATTTGAATACTTGAGTACAATTTAAGTTGTACTTTTTTCTTTTATGTTTTTGGCCAAATGCTTGTACTTTTGAGTAAAACTGTATCTGTATTTTCTCTTGAGTATAATTTTTATTTATTTTTAATTTTTAGTACTTTTTTACAGTCAGTATCTGATCTGATGTGCTCCAAATCAAGAGCATGTGAAAAGCTCTGTTTACCTGCTGGAGGAGTTCATCATGCTGTGTGTCTGTCTGTGAGCCGCCGTGTTCCTGCTGATCCTGCATAAGCTGAGAAAACATTTCCTATATACACACACACCTCACTTTATCATTTATACACCACTATAAAACTCTACAGCTGAATTCAGCCTTTACCATCCCATTAGTGTCTTCAAGGTCTCTCTTGAGCTGGTCTCTCTCTTCTCTCAGGCACTGTAGAATCTCCTGGAGATGCTCTCGCTCTTCAGTTATTGAGCTGATAGTGTGCCGCAGCTTCTCCATCTCATCTGGGTCTCTCTGAACTTCCTCCATCTTCTCAGACAAAAGCACATCTCTCTCTCCATGAACAGACTCCAGCTCTGCACTCAACTGCACTGACTGAAACACGGTAACAACGGTGTTAAATCACTCAATCTGGCAGTTAGTGGGACTGTGTGTAGTGATAAGTGTGAACGGACCTTCTGTGTGGCCTCCTCTAATGATGCGAGCAGTGTGCTGTTCTCCTGTGTGACGTGCTGGAGATCTGTCTGGATGTTCTGAAGCAGTTCTGATGTCTCTGTGAGCTGTTGGCTCAGTTCTGCTTCCTTCAGCTGAGCATCAACCAGATCACTCTCCATCTTCAGCAGCTGATCCTGAGCTTTAGACGTCTCATCTTTCAGCCTCTGATGGTCTTCATTCACACTGGACTGAGAGGATATCAAAGTGTCTCTCTCCTGTCTAACAGAACGCAGCTCTTCTGACAGACCACACACCTGAGAAACATAAAATATATTCATAAAACTTATGACCAACATCACATGAAGCTAGTTTCAGATCTTCAGCTGATGTCCCACCTGTTGAGAGGTCTCTTGAAGGTCCAATGTCAGCTGGTTTCTCTGCTCTAATAAAGTCTCAAGCTCTTCTTTGAGTGTCTGAATCTGCAGAATGTGTTACACCATAAGAGACAGTGATTAAACTGCACAAACACTCACACATAAAAAAAAAAACAGTCAGTCACAGACCTGCTGAAGCAGAGAATTGTTCTCCTCATTGGAATCTTCTTGTTCTTGATTCAAAAGCTGCTGCTGTTCCTGCAACTCTGACTGAGCCTGCAGAATCTGAAACAAAACCTTTCACTTATTTAACTTGCATTAAAGAGTTCACTGGATTTACAAAACAAAAACTAAATCACACCTGTCACACACACAAAAAAAACAAACAAAAATAATACTATTTTAAGTAGTGGAGACTGAAATGAGAAAACAGTTTTACCGTAATTTACTGTAAAGTCATGAATATTTAATGAAGATCAATGGTGAGAATAATGAGAATTACAAACAAACTGAAAAGAAAAATGTCAGAATGCATGACTCAACTATTGTAAAAAAAATTATTCTTGAGGTTTTGTGAAATGTGACCTGAGATCGACCCGTTTGAATGAACTATTTACACGTGTTGGTGTAATTAGGAGTGATGATTATTCTTCTCACCTTCTCGTTTTTCTTTTCCAGATGCGTTTTCATCTGAACATCATCTCTCTCCAGCTCCCGTAGTCTCTCCTGAAGCTGATCTCGTTCTTGTGTCAAAGATGTGTCTTCTGCTTTCATCTTCTCCATCACATCAGACTGCTCTTGGTGGTTAGATCGCTCCGTGAGCAGAGGCTCCTTCTCACAAACAGCAGCACTGAGCTCTTCTGTTAGCTGCTTTATATGCAAATAAAAAAACATGACACTTTAATACTGAGCATTTAAATAACTGAGAACAGCCATATCTACTGATAGATATTTGTGGATACATCTACTACGGTTTAGAAAATTTTTATTTCTACAGCAAATTATGTGTGTCAAACTGCTCAGCCACCTGATCTTGTAGTTTGTCCAGCTGTCCATCTTCACAGTTCTTCTGGTCCACATATTGGTCGACCTTCTGAACTCTCTGTGATTCCAGGTTGTGTAATCTTCCCTGAAGGTCCTTCACCTTCTCCTGAGCATCTCTCAGTTCTGCTTGAGTCTCAATCATCTGCAGAGAACAAAAAGAGTTTTAAAAAGGTCTGATGTTGGCTGAGATCATCATGTTTGACATGGCTTCAGGAATAAGTGCTCACCATCTCCACATTTTCCACCATGTCTCTCTTGAGCTCGTCTCTCTCTTCTCTCAGGCCCTGTAGAATCTCCTGGAGCTGCTCTCGTTCTTCAGTTATTGAGCTGATAGTGTGCCGCAGCTTCTCTATCTCATCTGGGTCTCTCTGAACTTCCTCCATCTTCTCAGACAAAAGCACATCTCTCGCTCCATGAACAGACTCCAGCTCTGCACTCAACTGCACCGACTGAAACACGGTAACAACGGTGTTAAATCACTCAATCTGGCAGTTAGTGGGACTGTGTGTAGTGATAAGTGCGAACGGACCTTCTGTGTGGCCTCCTCTAATGATGTGAGCAGTGTGCTGTTCTCCTGTGTGACGTGCTGGAGATCTGTCTGGATGTTCTGAAGCCGTTCTGATGTCTCTGTGAGCTGTTGGCTCAGTTCTGCTTCCTTCAGCTGAGCATCAACCAGATCACTCTCCATCTTCAGCAGCTGATCCTGAGCTTTAGACATCTCATCTTTCAGTCTCTGATGGTCTTTATTCACACTGGACTGAGAGGATATCAAAGTGTCTCTCTCCTGTCTAACAGAACTCAGCTCTTCTGACAGACCACACACCTAAGAAACCATAATGGATGAGACTAAGCCATGTAGAAACAAAGAAAGTTAGCAAAGATGATGTTATGCAGTTCCTCTAACCTGTCTCTGCAATTCATCCACTTTAACAGGAAGCGTTTCCATCTGCTCCATCTTACTCTGCAAACATAGCTCCCTCTCATGACTCTGATCAAGCTCCTTACGCAAGTCGCAGACAGTTTTCTCCAACACAAGACTATCTGTCAGATCTGTGAAGGGGGAAAAGAAGAGTGAACATCAAAAGTAACAAATTACTTTTATAAATGACATAAAACAGTAACTGAAACACTCCGGGCACCAACTGGTTTAATCTTAAACAGTTACCACAAACATAAATGTGTCCGTCATGGAGATAATGAAAATATTTTAACTTATGAAAATTAATGTTGTTGACAAATAAAAATGACATAAAACCATGACCATATGACTAGAAAAAAATAATACTGCTAGATGATGCATCAATGTTATCGAAAAAAGAAACCTAAAAATCTAAAAGGAGTAGCTGCATGAGGTGAAGCTGAAGAGATGAACTCCAGTAAACCGAAGCCTGTTCTATGCCACATCCTATGAGATTAATCAAATATCCTAGAAACACAACATTACAACTTCTATCTGCACAAAAGAATGCAAATACAAGTGAATTTCAGCTAAGTTATGTGATATAACCAGAGAGTGTAACTCCCGCTGTGGATGCGCTCTTCCCATAGCAGTGTGCTGAAACATGGGCAAGGAAAACAAAGAATTCACAACATCCTATAGTGTTTTTGTTATAATGTTATGTATATGCCTACTGTTGAAAAAATATTACAAGGGGAAAAAAAACAGTGCTGCATTAATAATATAAATGTTTTTGAAAAAGAATAATCTAAAAGCAATATGACCGTCTCAAACAACCCAATGATAATAAATAATATCAGGTACTGCATTTGAGCTGAAACTGAATAAAACCACACTGCAGCACTAAACTCAGACAAATGCATCCTATATTAGAATAATCAGATAAATACCTATTTACAACTGCACAAAAGGACGTGAACGCGCATGTGAACTTGATTCTTCCTCACAATATAAATATTAGGTTGGATGATTGTGGTTTAAAAATATGTCTAAAAAAATCCCCTAACTCCCCCTCAAATTAAAAAAAATCCCCCATAAGAGCCACCTAAAGGGGGAATTCACCCAATTTTCCACAACAAAATTCAGGCCTTGCACTCTTCCCTTACCAGCGCGCTGAAAAACGGTCAACTAAAGCACAGAGAATTTACAACATCTTATTACAATCCTGTTCTCATTATAATGTCACGTATTTTGCCAGACTGGCACTGCACATCTTTCACTGTATTTCATGAACAAAGTGATTCCAGGCATCACTGTGGCCTTTCAAATCCAGTTTCACTTTATTTCACCGATCTGGAAGGCATGCTGTCTAACACTAACAAATCAGACCTCAGATAACACCCAAAAGAGAAACACATATTTTAAAATCAGGACGATCATCGTTTTCATGATCGATCGTTGCGGTCACATCCAAGTACTCGTGCCCATCCCTAGTTCAAACCCATAAGATTTTTGTTCATCTTCAGACCACAAAGACATTTCTAATTTTCATTTCATCATTTTTGTCCAACCATTGAAAGTCAGATAAAGAAAGCACAGAGACATAGTACAAGTAATCCATATTAATTGAGTATTTTAATCCAAGTCAACAAACCTCAATGGTTTTTGCACATCAAGCACACATGGTTGCGATTCCATTTACTGTATCTAATGTGCTTTATGCACATGCATTGATCATTGTTTACATGTGAAAAAAAAATAAATAAATTAAATCTGTTTGTCATAAAAAGTGATTCAGTCTCTTCAGAAGACTTGGATTAAGTTACTTGATTCATATGGATTTCATTTGAAATGTCTTTATGCGCCTTTTAAAGCTTGAAAATGAATTAATCTGACTTTCAATGGATGGACAAAAAAAAATCCCCTTAAGGCTGGTTCAATTTTCCTCAAACATCAGCATTTCAAACGTTCTGATGATCATTGTGCTCAATTCAACTGTAAACATGAATTTAGAGAGTACTGTACAAGCAGTCAGTTTAGATTTCATGTTGACTTCAGATCATGATGTCCCTCTATGTTCTTCACTTACATTTTGGTACTTTTCCATCCAGAAGAGCAGTTAGTTTGGTATTCTCATCGAAAGCACCCATTAGTTCTTTTTGAAGATCCGTTTGCATCTTCTTGAAGCGAGACTTCTCCTGCTCCAGCTTGTCCTGAAGCATCTTCACCTCAGCTTCCATCCTCTCATAGCCTGTAGTCAGGGTTGCCTGATTGAAGCAGTCACACAAAATAAATTACTTATGACCTGCACACCCTGATCTCTCCTAAAGCTTCACTCTACTCACATCTCTCTCTTTGAGGGAGATGTTCTCACTCCGCAGGAAGGCCCATTCTTTCTTGGTCTCCAAACTGAGACCCTCAGCATCGTCAAGAGAGCGCCGTAGACGTTTCACTTCCTGGACAAGATCCTTGTCACTCTGCAGAATGCAATATAGCATAATATGGGAAAAACAATACAGAACATTTGTAGCCACAGGAAAGCAGAGTTAATATGAATATCTGCATATAGATCTGCTTTGAGAATCCACATCCATACGCCTCCACATTGTGTCGTTTCTAGAGTCAACATACGGTCTTGTCAATGCATAAGGGGAAAGAGAATTGTGCAAATGTTAATAAATATTGCATAAATAAAGTTTCCATGGCCAAACATTCTCTCCAGATGTCAGCATCAGACACTGAAAACCCAGTAAATACAAGTAAATAAACCAGTAAATACACAACCAGTATATAAAAGTGCAGTGATTCAGTGACGTACAAAACTCCGTAGCTCAGTAGTCAGGTCCGTCTTCTTCTGAAGCTCTGATGACATCATCGCCAGGTCAGCCTATGGAGGACAACAGTATGTTCATATATCACCTTTGGTCTTTAAGAGCAGCACTGAGTCCATCTACATGACATACATCAAGTGAACATGAACAGACCTTCAGCTTTTGGATCATGTCTTCTGAATGTTGTAAATCCTGCAGCAGTTTGGAGTTTTCAGCCTCCAATTCTCTCTGTATGGAGAGAAATTAAAATATCTTATTATGAGCTGTCAGACACGGATTATCAGAAAAACATGTGTAGAGACATTGTCTTAGTATTGGGAAGAAGAATAATAATAATTTAAGTGAGAATTTCACGTTTTAAAGCTTTGATGTGATCACCTCATACTCTCTCTTGCTCTCCTGTTCTAGTTTCTCAAACTCATCTGCATCTTTCCTCTCATCGATGTCCTTCTGCAGAGCATCTTTATCTTTCTGAAGAGTGTCTTTCTCTGCCTTCAGACTCTCCAGATCTTCAGTTATCAGTTGAAGCGTGTGTTTGATCAGGTCTCGTTCGGCAATAACAGCATCCTTTATAAAATAAATTTTCAAAATGGCATTCACAAACCCATTTTACTACAGTAACATGAGGCATTTCCAAATGAAAAAGTACATTTAACAGGCCAAAGAAAAATGCAGGATATTGTTGTTCACTCACTTTCTCAAATCCAAGAGTCTCACAGAACTGAATGGCCTCTTCCAGATCTTTTTTTAGCTAAACAGAACATGGTCAGAAGAAAGAGATGTTTTAAAAACCCATCACTGTTATTCAAAGAGGATGGGCAAATACCTGTCCAACCTCAAATACAAACCAAGAGCTGCTTGTACAACAGCTGTTGTACCTGTTCACATGTGTGCTGTGAGTGCAGCCGGGCTTCTGAAGTTTTCGCCAGCTCTGCCACCTTCAGTTCCAGTGAGGAGGTTTCCTCCTGTGCCTTCTGTTTCTCCTCAACCTCCTTCTCCAGTCGACTCTGCAATGCCTCCATCTGTTTCTCCAGCTGAGAGATTGTCTTCTCCTCTGATGGCGTGGCTTGAGCCTCCAGCTTGTTCTGCAACTCAGAGATCTTCAGCTGGAGTTCAGTGCTCATCTCCTCTGCTCTCTGTTTGCACTGAGTTTCTGCTTCCAGCTGACGCTCTAGAGACGCCACTTTCAACGTCAGCTCGCTTGCTCGGGGCGAGTCCAAGAAATTACTCCTGAAGGAGAGGAGACTCATTAAATTGTCATCAGACAGACCACACACACCTGAGAAAAAAAACTGATCTGTTAGTTGATTAATTGATGAGTGCATTTAGCAGATTGTTTTTATTTTTTTAATGATTGTGATATGTTGGGACCCCGTTGAAAATGAGATGACATCAAGGCGTTTATCCTGATAAATAAGTTCAATTCAAATTCAACTAACGGCAAATGATGCAATGATGAAAACGTGATCAGACCTGTGCAATACTGTAAGTGATTTCACGGCTCCATTTATTTCTGCCCACATAAAATAATCAAATTATGCATGGAAAAGTTTGTCAGAAGACAACATGTATTATTCACTGAAGTTTATATACAAAAACGGTCCCCTCCTGAATGTTCATTTTTAGCAGTAAACAAAACTAGGTAAGCATTTAAATAGCCTATTTTGAGTGTAAAAGCAATTCTGAGACAGTAGTGAGACTAATGGAGTCCTCACCCTTCAGAGGAGCTGCGGACAGTGATGCTGCTCATTTCCATGTCGGGTTCCTCCAGAGCAGTGAAATCAAACCGGCTGTCAAACTCATCCACATCTGTACATAAATTTAAACTGAGCAACAGTTTGGACAGTAACACTGACCA
Organism: Sinocyclocheilus anophthalmus; assembly: GCA_018155175.1. Taxonomy (NCBI): domain Eukaryota; kingdom Metazoa; phylum Chordata; class Actinopteri; order Cypriniformes; family Cyprinidae; genus Sinocyclocheilus; species Sinocyclocheilus anophthalmus. Next base: position 47,217 of record JADLZN010010801.1, on the reverse strand, counting down.
TATTTACATTTTTCTGATTAAGTTTTTTTCGTTTACATGTTTCACACCTACTGGATTATAATTTGCAAGTGCACGTAAAGCTAATTTTCTCCAATGATAAGACAGTTTCTTTCTTCTTTCTTCTCTTTCTTTTCTTCGTCTTCTATTTCTCTTTCTCTTCTCTCGTTCTTTCTCTCTTTCTTCTTGTCTTCTATTCGTCTCTCTTCTCGTCTTCTTCTGTCTTTCTTCTTCTATTTCTTTGCTGCTCTTTCTTTTCTCTTTCTCTTCTTTCTTTTCGTTCTCTTCTTCCTTTCTCTTCTTTTCTCTCTTCTGCTGCATTTCTTTTCTCTTCTGCTTTTCTTTCTTCTTTTCTTCTCTTTCTTGCTTCTTTCTATTCGTCTTTCTCTTTCTTTCTTCTCTTCTTCTCTCTTTCTTCTTGTCTCTTCCTTCGTGGGTTTCTGTTCTTTATTCTATTCTCTATTTTCTACTTTTCTTTCTCTTTTTCTTGCTATTTTCTTTCTTTCTTTCTCTCGTTCTTTCTCTTCTTCGTCTGTCTCCTCGTTTCTTTCTCTCGTTCTTTCTCTTTCTTTTCGTTCTTTCTATTCTCTTCTTCTTTCTCTTCTCTTCTTTCTTTTCTCTTCTTGCTTCTTCTTTCCTTTTCTCGGTCTTTCTTTCTTTCTCTTCTTCTTCTCTCGTCTTTCTTGCTCTTTCTTTCTCTCTTCTCTTCTTCTCCTTCGTTTCTCTCTCTTCTCTTTCGTTCGTGCTTCTTTCTTCTCTTTTCTTTCTTCTTTCTTCTTCTCGCTTCTCTACTTCTCTTCTTGTTCGCTTTCTTTCGTTTCTTTTCTCTTTCTCTTCTTCTGCTTTCTTCTCTTCGCTTCTCTTTCTCTCTTATTTCTCTTTTCTGCTTCTCGTTCGTTCTTCTTCTTTCTTTCTCTTCTTCTTCTATTTCTTCTCTTCTTTTGCTATTTCCTTTTCTCTTTCTTCTCTTTCCTTTCTCTTTCTGCTATTCTTTCGTTCTTCTTCTTTCTCTCTCTCTCTCTGTTTCTTCCTTTCTTCGTTTCTCTTTTCTCTCTATTTCTTTTCTTTCTTTCTTCTTCTTTCTTTCTTCGTTCTCCTCTCGTTCTTCTCTATTCTTCTCCTCTCTGCTTTCTGTCTGTTGCTGGTGCGGTCGTGCGGGCTCTTCGCTGGCTCATTCTCGGGCGTCTTTCTAGGGCTGTCGGCTTCGGTAGTGTCGGGCGTCTCGCTCTTCGTTCTTGCTCGCTTGGCTTTCGATGTCTCTTGCGAGGTCGCTTCTCGTTCTCTTCTGGTCTGCTTTCTTCCTGTGCTGGCTCGCGCTGGCTCCTCTGGCTCTCTTCTTCCGTTCTGCTTTCTGTGCTGCGTCTTCCTTCTCGGTCGTTTCTTCTCTGCTTTCGGCTCGGCGATTGCTGGTCTGCTTCTTCGCGCGCCCCGTTCTCTTGCGCTCTGGGCTCGCTCTTCTTTTTTTTCTCGTGTCGGCGGCTCTTCTCTCCGTCTCTGTCTTTCTGTGCCTGGTCTTGACGGGCTTTCGCTTTGCTCTTTCTTTCGTTCTGTCTTGCGGGCGTATCTTCTTCGTTCGGTTCTCGGTCTCTGCCTCGGGTTTCTCCTTTCTTTCGTTCGTCTCGTCGGCGCTTGCGGCGCGGTTCTGCTTTGCTTCGCTTCTCTCCTTCTGCGTATGTCTGCGGCGCGGTTCGGTCGTTTCGCTAGTGCGCGCGCTTTCGGCGTTCGCGTCGGCTGCTTCGTCTGTCTTGCTTTCTCCTGCTTTCTCTTGTCTGGCTTTCGCTGTTGCTCTCTCTGCTTGCTGTCTCTTTCTGCTTTCGGTGGTCGATCGTGCTTTCTTGCGGTCTCTCGTGCGGCTAGGCTTGCTCGGCGGGCTGGTCCCCCCCTCTTCGTCTGGTCCTGTTCGCTTTGCTGCTGCGTTCGCGCGTGCTCTTCTTTCGTTCTCTGTGTGCTCTTCGCTGGGCGTTCTCCCCGTCGCGTTCTGTCTGCATCTCGTTCTGGTGCGCTTCGTCCTTCTTCTTTCCTCTTCGTCTGTCGGTTCTTCGTCGCTTCTGGGCGCTGGGCTTCGGGCCTGGCTCTAGTTCGTCGTGCTCGGTCGTTCCTCTCTGTGGCTCGTATTTCGCGGCGGCTGTCTGGCTCTCCTTCTGCGCTTCTTCTGTCTGCTATGTGCGCTGTTGCGCGTCTTGCGCGGGTCGTTCGTCGTTGTCGTCGGTCTGGGGTACTTCTGCGTCTTTTGCGTCTTGGGATTTCTTCCTCTTCTTTCTTCCTCGTTCGTTCGCGTTTCTTGCGGCTTCTCGCGTTCTTTCCTTCGCGCTTTCTTCTCGCTATGTCTTTCGGTCGATTTCTCTCCTCTCGTCTTCTGCCGCTTTCTGTTTTCTTTTTCGTTGCTCTGCTTTTTCTTATTTTCTCGCTTGCCTAGTTCGTCTCGCGTCGCTCTTTCTTTCTCTCTGTTCTTGCTCGCTTTCTGTCGGCGGGCGTGCGTGCGGTCACTGCTCCTTTCGGCTCTCTTCTATTTTGCTTGATCGATTTCGTCTCGTCTCTCTTTCGGTGCTGCTCCGCGTCTTCTTCTTCTAGTGTCCTTTTCGCTGCGTCCTCTCTTCTCGCCTGCTTGCGGCTTTCTGTCTCTCTTCTTTCTTGCGTCGCGCTTTGTCTCTTCTCTCTTCTGGCTGGGTTGCATGCTCTCTCTTTCTTCGTGCTTCGCTCTTCTTGCTGCTCGCTACGTTCTTTTCTCTCTGTAGTGCGTGTCGTTTCGTCTATTTCTTGCGTTCTCGCGTTCTCTTTCTTTCTCTCTGTTCGGAGGGCGTTTCTTTCTTCTCTCTCTGCGTGCTATTCTCTGTCTTGCCTCGTGCGCTTTCTTCTGTCGCTCTCTTTCTTCTCGTGCGTGCTTTCGTGCGCTGCGCTTGTCGGTCTCTTCGGGGCTTGGCGCGTTCGTTCTCTTTCGCTCACCCCCTTCTGTTCGCTCGGTGCGCTGTCGCGCTTTCTTTCTTTCTAGCTGCGCTATTTCGCGTTCTTCTGTCTGCTGCTTGCGCGCGTCTTTCTTGCGTCGGGCTCTCGGGCGCTGCGTTCTCGTCTGTTCTCTCGCTCTCGTTTTTTGGTTTTTCCCCCCCGCTGTGCTGCTGCTTCGTCGCTTCTCGCCTGTTTCTCTTTTCTTCTGCTGCTGTTCTTGGCGATGTCGGTCTCTGGCTGTGCTCGCGTCTTCTTTCTCGCTTGCGTCGGCGCGTCGCTTCGTTCTCTGTTCTAGTGCGTTCTCTTTGGCTCTATTGTTCGGCTTTCTTTCTGTCGCTTTTCCTGCTTGGCGCTTCGGTCTTCTTCTTCTCTCTTCTCTTCGTTTCCTGTGTCGTTCTTGCTGTCTTGCTGCGCGCTGTGTCGCTCTTATTTTGCGCTCGGCATTGCTCTGTCGCGCTTCTTTCTTCTGTGTGCGACTCTCTCTTCTGCTGCCTTTGCTCTCTTTTTTCTTTCCTTTTCTTCTCTGCCAACAGCGACCGAGCACGAGAACGAATAAAATAATCAAATTATGCATGGAAAAGTTTGTCAGAAGACAACATGTATTATTCACTGAAGTTTATATACAAAAACGGTCCCCTCCTGAATGTTCATTTTTAGCAGTAAACAAAACTAGGTAAGCATTTAAATAGCCTATTTTGAGTGTAAAAGCAATTCTGAGACAGTAGTGAGACTAATGGAGTCCTCACCCTTCAGAGGAGCTGCGGACAGTGATGCTGCTCATTTCCATGTCGGGTTCCTCCAGAGCAGTGAAATCAAACCGGCTGTCAAACTCATCCACATCTGTACATAAATTTAAACTGAGCAACAGTTTGGACAGTAACACTGACCATATTTACATTTTTCTGATTAAGTTTTTTTCGTTTACATGTTTCACACCTACTGGATTATAATTTGCAAGTGCACGTAAAGCTAATTTTCTCCAATGATAAGACAGTCATACCCTCTCCCTCATTGGGCAGAGAGCAGTCAGCTCTTCTCTTCTTGATGTACGGCTCTGCGAAACTCATGTCACTCACGCCGAGATCATCATTCAGAAGATGAGCAGACCTCAGCAGCTTCCCACCCCACGTCACTCTCCTTTTTGGAACCTTTACAGTTAAACAACAATCAGATCCATCGACTTCACTAACACCGAGGTTTACTAGTGTTAAACCTAGTGAAATCCGTTACCTTAGGGATTAGGGCCACATTTGAGGCAGTTACTAGTAGCTTGGTTAGGTTCTTAATCCTGTCCTCCTGCTCTCTCCGGAGCTGGTCTTTCTCCTGCAGAAGCTGACACAGGGATTCTCGCTCGGTCGCAGTTGTTTGTGTGACAGAGGAAACCTGTGAAATGAGTTGGAAAACAATCATGTGAGGAGATGATGGGCCATGTTATTGCTGGATGATTGTCAAATAAGTGAACCACATCCTCACCTCTTGCAGACGTCGTTTGAGATCAACAATCTCATTGCGGTATCTTCTCAAGAGAGCTCCTTCATCAGAGACCTCTGTGACGTGAGGGTCGTTCTTCATGCGCTTGGCAGCACTAGCAAACTTTAACCACAGTAAGAACCCAAAGAAATTCAATACCTCTACCCATATCAATCCAGAATAAATCCAGTTAAAAAAGGTCTTCTCTCATACCTGTAAAGTGCTGACAGTCTCGTCGACAGTGGCTGGGGTGATGGTGCAAATAATGACAGTTTTGGCATTGCCACCCAAAGAGTTCTGAAGGATCCGGGTCAGTTTACTGTCTCTGTAATTTAAGAAGCCCCTTTTGGATGGAACAGAAACAAGACATTACGTTTTAGCTACAGCTTGACCAAAAACAAATACAACGTAGTGTTGGGCGGTATACTGAATACCGGTGTTTATTTTTGTTATGATATACATTTTTAAAATACCGCAATACCAGTGTACGTCGCTTAAACAACGTTCGGAACGCGACACTGTTTGAAAGGGGTCCCTTTTCACTGTGGTGAGGGAACAGCTGTATGTGTTACCAAGCGTGAAAGTTCAGAAACTGAAGCTGTAGAACTAATAGAACGTGATGACAGAAGAACTCATCCACAATATCCACACTGACCTCCACAAATATCCATCGCCCCCTGCCATCAGCTCCCGCGTCGCACACACACAAGTGCGACTTTAGCAACTTTCAGACCCTTTTTTTCCATAGAATATTCATACAGACAAACCTAGCGACTTTTTTGGATAAACCTTAGCTATGGTTCAGTTGGAGGATTTCGCCAGTGCTGTCCCACGAACACGAGGTCTGACTTTCCTGGAGAAGTGTCGCCTCTCTCTGCATCTGTTCTGTGCAGTGAGCGGCAGAGAAGCAGTGCATTCAGTTGGCCGCATCGCAACCGACTCGTCAATAAATGAGTACAAAACAGCGTTTCCTAGCACCTGTTGCTTACTGATTGTTTGGAATTATAAATATGAGCGTAGTTCGTCTTTTAATATCACATGCACTTTTGTTTTTTTTTAGTTTGTTACTCAGACTCAGGCAGTGCACTGCATGAGACAAAAAAAGTAATATATTCAAAACAACCGCATAGCCGCTCTTTAGTGTAAATGCATGACGATGCCGCGATTATAAATGAGAGTGACTCCTGGTTAACATGTATTAAAAGGGGTCGTGTTTAGTCACTATTTAGTGTGGTATTTTTTTGACAATATTCACTCATCATGACAGTAAAATAGGGCATTCTAAGTCAATATACTGCAGTATTTCCTCTCTCAATCAGTAGAAAATATGGTTAACACCCGGTTATGCATGGAAAAAAAAAATAGCGTCATGTACCGTGAAACGGTATAATTTTGAAAAATACTGTGATATAAATTTTTGGTCATACCGCCCAGCACTACTTCAACGATGGTAAAACTTCCCATGGTAATTCTAAATAACTCACTTCGACTCTCATCGGATAATTTCTTAATGACTTGACCGAGAGTGAACAAACTGCGGTTTATGTTGCACCCTTCTTTAAAGCGGGCTCCTGAAATGGAGGAACAAGAGAGAGGTTTTAACAGACCAAAAAATTACCCAAATTCACTGCATTCATTAAACAGCTTTTCAAAAAAGGCTCACACTTTAACTGTAAACAATTCTATGATATATTAAATAATTCTAGATGTTTACTCAATTGCTCCCAATCACTTCCTGTAGTCAGTCAATTTTGACCGCAAACAGGCGAAGTGCGACTTTTTTAATGCCCACTTACAATTATTGAAAGTCCATTTTTTGCTCAAATTGCATATCTAAAAATCACCAACGTTTGAACTTCTCAGAGTGATGAAACCATCTTTATATATATATATATATATATATATATCAATAATAGAATTTAATTCATAAAAAAGGAAATAAAAATCGTAAAATCTTATAAGGGTTAACGCAAAGAAAAGACCGACTAAAAGAAAAAAAGAAAAGAAAAAATTGTTACCCTCAGCTCCTGTTTGACTCGCCCGCTCAGCACCAGCAAGATCCACCAAGTTCTACAGGAACAGGAAACAATAAACTGACTAAACATATTAAATGCTGCTTATCTAAATTACAACAGTGATTGAAATAACACCAACGGTTCCTGGTTTGTTTTGAGCTCACCAAGTGTGACACAATGATGGCTCCATCAGCGTTTTCACCGGACGCCGGGTCACTTCTCTCACGACTCTCCAAGATCTGACGTGGACAAAATAAACGAGACGCTTTAGAGATGAACACTAAATCAGATTCCAAACACACTCCAGTTCATCATGCTTCTTACCATGCGGAAGATGGTGTGAGAGCGGCTGCTACGCTGATTCATTTTTGTTTTTCCATAATGTCGGTTTTCTGTACAAAAAAAAAGTGATGAAGAAATAAGTACCGCAGTATACCAAAAATATAAAGAATGCCGGACGATCAGTGAATGCAACTTTACTTTCTCCTTTGGTGATCCAGGACAGGGCTTGTTCCGGAGACGTCACCAGCTCTTCTGTCAGATCAGCCACATACACGTTTTTCTGAGGACACAGTTGGCAGGTTAAGAGCTAAAACTACTTTCAAATCGCCAATGTGAGTCCAGTGAAAGATGAACAACTTACGTAGTTCCCTTCACGGATTTCCAGAGGTTTTCTTTTCCAGCTCTCGCAGAGCAAATCTGTGACTGTTTCATTGTAGATTTCCATGTAGCTCACACGCAGGAGAAACTCTTTCTTTGGACACTAGATAGATGCAAAAAAATAAAACTATGGTTTATTCCACTGATACAGAATGAAAAAGACACCAATTATTAAAGGAATACTTCTCTTAAAAATGAAAATGAGCTGAAAATGTACATTTAAGTACACTATTCATTTAATAATTTGTGTGGGGAAAAGACTGAAATATAAGCTGTTATTCACTGTAAAAGGGTTCCTCTGGAGGAGCACTCAGATCTCAAATGTGTCATAGAAATTAAATTTTTTTTTTTTATTTGATGCCAGGAAGACTTGCAATCACTTACATTTTTAATTGTTTTGAAGACATCAGCCATGGCAAGAGGAATCACTCCAGGGTTATGTTCCCTTCCCATCATGGTGAAGGTCTTTCCAGAAGATGTCTGTCCGTAGGCAAATATCGTGCCTGAAAATAGGAGATTATGCATTAAGAATCAACAGTGACCAAGCAAATGAAATACATAAGTACAAATCATATCTATGTATATTGTGCTCATACATACACTACATAAAATACACAATATATACATTATTTTTGTATGTATTGCAACTAGGGCTGGGCGATATAGCTAAAAAAATGTATTGACGATATAATGTTTCATATCGTTCGGTATCGATATAAATTAACCCAATTAATTGAGACAAACAACAAATAATTTTTGTTTTAAAAGTCAAACACACAAACAAATGAACAAATATCTCATTTCTAATGCTTTATATGCAGATTTAAATAGGTCTTAAGGAAACTTAAGAAAACCCACAGGAGGCCTCTGGAAATGAGCAAAATAATGCAGCACATTTAAATTGTCAACGCAAGGAAATATCCGACTATAAAAAACGTGCATTACGTCTAAATTAACTCATAAAAATCAAATATAGTTTCGTAAATTGTATAAACAATTATGAACAAAACAGCATCATGTATTTATGTATTGCTTAATCCAAAGAGCCGAAGTGCCATTCACACAGATTGCCTTTAAAAACATATGAAATGCAGTGAAACGGAATAAACCTCCACAAATTCGTGACGCGTTTTCTAAAAGTTTAAACTGTTTTAACTTTGCATGGCTTTCTATACATCTCTTGTGTGAGACGTGAGAGCAGCAGTCTTGTCCGTCTAAAAGAATGCGCTGAATATGCACTTTGTGTGAATGGCTTGGTTTCGGTTTTAACCTAATCCAGATCTTCTCCGCATTGAGCTTTTATATTTCTCTAATATTTAGAATGAATAACGCAGCAGCGGCGTGTCTCGTGGGCAGGACCCATGGGTTTTCAAAGTCCTAAGACAGTGGGCCTCCTTTTGACACAATTTACCCATGGCGCCCCCCCCCCCCCCCCCATATTTTTCATATACCGCACATATGTTAACAGCTGAGCACAGCTGGCCACATCGGTGGATTCGTCGATCTGGAGTGCAAAAAAATGGGCTGTGTCTGATTTTCTACTTCACATCCTGTGCCATGTCTGAGATGCACCGACTTATTGTGTTGTCAGAGAGTGGAACAGAATCAATATTAGAAGCCGCTGCTTCTCCTAGCATCACGGAACACAGGTCTTTTGCTACCGGTATAATTAACGTCTCTCAAGTGGTATGTGCGTTGCCTGCCTTGGCAATACGCAATGCAACGTGATATGAAGCTTCAGTGGCCTTTCCATTTAATTTGACAATCTTCCACAATTTTTTTCTGACCTTGAAAGGTTTGAAGTTTTCTTTGGAAAAATTCTGGAGGATTTCCTGCTATAGTTACCTCAACTTGCTTGGTTTCAAGGTGTGCACCGAAGTTTTGTGTGTCTCCTGCTGTCATTAGCCAAAATATCTTGACAAACCCAACCATAAACGTCGTGGTTCATCAGCTGGTCCTGTCCACGTAAATCCTAAACTCAAATACTGATCATCATATTGTCATCTTTTGGGTTTAAGCCCTGAAGTTGAAGGCTTTGAATCGGGAGGTCTCAGAAACCGCTCCATAGGCATATTCACAGCTATGGCCTTCTGGGTGAAAAATGTTTCTCATATTTTTGACTTATTTTTTTAGTATCGTTTAAATAAAAACATTTATATATATTAAAAAATACATATAATAATTTAACTCAATAATTCTATTTTTAATTTATTATAATTTCCCCCCGCGCCTCCCCTGACATGCTCTGGCGCCCCCCTGGGGAGGCGCGCCCCACACTTTGAAAACCCCTGGGCTAGACTAACAAAACATTCAAATGAAACAACGTCACTCACATCATTATTACCGCATCTCACGCACCACTAATGACGCACACCTAACATTCAAATGCAAATGTTTATTTTAAATTCGACAAATATTCATTCTTTATTCACAATCTCCTCATCACAGGCAGGCACAACACTCAATTCAGCATGTGTTCGTGTTCAGCTGTCTGCGTCACTCATAGCACCTGCCTATATCGAAAAATTTTTCTATCGTTATCGAAGAAGGTGTATCATCGATAAATATCAATACTGTTTTATCGCCCAGGCCTAATTGCAACATGTACGGTTTTGTTGACTTGTTTGCCTGATATTGCACTAAGCATGCTTTTCGAAGGATCCATAAAGTACCTTTCAGAATAAATTGTGATTACACTTATTTCTGGACTCACCGTTATAGCCTTCAACTGCTGACACGACCAGTGGCTTTGCAATGTCCTGGTAGAGCTGAGCAGTGGTCTCTTCAGCACTGAACACACGGTCTGAAACACATGAAGGTCAGAACATAAAGCACGGCTCTACTGGTCAGTGAAGATCCGCTGATGTTCAACTCACCGAAGCTGTAGCTCTTAGTTTGAGCTCCATCATCATCCAGCTGATGGATGGCCTGTTTGTCGGCTCTCCAGTAGAGCTGCACTGGCTCTGGGCTTTCAGACTCCTCCCTTAAATCATCAGTATCATCATTAGATTATTGTTGAGTCTGAGAATCAACGTTGAACAGAGCATTAACCATCATAATGCATTCAGGTCCTTTTTGACAAGGAAGAGATGCATAAAAAAAAATCTAAAACCCACATAGGTTTCAAACTGAAAGTAATTAATAATTTATTTAGTTTCAGAACTTTTAAGAGTAATATTTTTTGTTTTGTTAGAAATAAATAGGATTCATAAATTTAGATGTATATACATGCACAGACATATATATATAACGTTACATTCAAATTCACACACTAATTAGAAATTGCTGATCAGACACAATATAGGTTTGGTTGAAAAATATGAATAATTAATTTATGACTGTTTTATAAAATAACAATTGGGTCCAAACGGACCCGAAAATCGTAACGTTATACACATTTTGAATGCATTATGAGGATTAATGTAATAAATTCTCTCTATGGTGACTGACAGACTTGTCAGTAATTCTAAAACCTGGTAAACCAGCAAAATATGAAGATATTATTATTGACTATCATAATATTATAACATTTTACGGTTTCTATTCTGTTTTTAAAATAGGTTTACTTCAGAAATATAACAAACAGCCTTTTGTATTGATTTAAGAGGATGTCATTAGATAACTCGTCATTCCTTCACTAATAAACTTTTTCAAAATCTCTCAAGACTTTTTTTTTAGCTTAAAATGACCTTTACACACTTAAGTACATTGTTTTTAGAATAGGTTTACTTCCGAAATATAAAAAAAACAACCTTTTCTATAAGTTATGCATCTGTTCGCTCCGCCACTAAGATTCTATTAGCAAATAACGTAGGGCTGTTTTATGTTACATTTAGCTCCACGCTCTAAATATTAAGCTTTTCTTACCTTTTAATAAGAGGTCTGACTCTAACGCACACTTTTACTGCGGATTCCTCCGTCATTTTCACTCCATCAACGCTAAACTGACTGAAACTAACCGACTTACTGAGCGCTCAGTGAGATTTAAAATTTCAACCGCATTTCCCATTGGACAGCGATCTGTGCGCATGCGCGCATCAACGGTCACCCATTTCCGTCGAGTTTCCCCCGACCCCGCCTACACGAATTTAAACGAGAACACATTGAATATGCAATGCGTGTACGTGGAAGACGCCTCATGAATATTACTTTTGAGGAATTGTCACTTCGGCGAAAGCTGTGTCATTGTTTATATGTTGTAATATTATACAATTCATTCATTAGGGGTTCAAGTACGTAGTGCTGAAACCCTATTGTAATTGTGAAGATTTTTATTATTATTGTTCTTCTTCCCTAAAACGGACCGTGCAGCCCAAACCATAAGGTCTAGAGAGCTGAAACTTGGTCAGATCGTAGTAGTCTTCACCGCTATTCAGATCCAAATACTCGCCCGAATCGAAACTGCTCATTACTCTTGACCGTTTATCGTAGACTCAAGTGTCTTATATCATTGGAATCCTTGGCTCAGTCAAAATAAAACGACTGACAGTTGATGGGCACCATTGACTTACATAGTATGTTTTTCCCTGCTATGGAAGTCAGTGGTGCCCATCAACTGTTCGGATACTAACATTTTTCAAAATATCTTCTCTTGTGTTCAACAGAAGAAAGAAACTCATACAGGTTTGGAACAAGTGGAGGGTTAGTAAATGTTGACAGAATTTTCATTCTGGAAGTGAACTACCCCTTTAAGTTTTCTGTTTTTGTTGTTACATAGTTTATATGCTGTAATTTTATACAATTCATTAATTACGTTTCGTGTTACCTTTCCCATTTTTTGTTGTTTCTTCAATTGTTTTGGGTTTCAGAATAGTTTTAAATATATAATACGTTTTAAAAACAGTATTTTAGCTAGTGTTTCATGTTTAAAACATGTATTCTGTGTCAATAAATAGGTTTTCACTGGGTCTATCCAAAAACTGACTTTCATTAATAAAAACCCACCTAGAGAAATATTCACTGGAGTAAAAAGTGTGACAACTAGCTGATGGACTAAACTCCAATATAACAAGAATTCCTGCTTTAAATCAGCGGTGTGCCTTCTTTATTTTTCTCAAAACACACAGAGACCCAGAGCGTATGGCAAAACATTTATTTGAAATCATAATTATGACAACTATCACATTATTAAAAAGGATGATTTGGACCGCAATAATCAATGGAACCTAAAGACATTTACAGCTTTTTACATGAATAGAAATTGTTTCCAAAAAGTAGAGCTACCTGTATCTTTGCTAGGGCACTTAAAAAGCGATTAATGCACAGAAGCGTCTTTGTGTTTATGGCAACAACGGCAGGACTAGTCAACAGCACCTGACTATTCTCTAACCCGTTAACCGATCGCTCGACCTCAGACAACATTATTCACTCGCACTGTGAACGACCTCAGACAGGCTCATAAAACACCGATGGGTTATCACAATCAATAAAGGCATTAATTAATTAAAGCAATTAAAATAAATCACTAAGACCAGTCAAAGAGAAAAACATTGAATTCAGGATAAAAAGGGTTTAAAATAAATGAAATAAAAATGAGAAATGCACTGAATTATTCATTCAGACAGTATGCAGTTGTTGAAACTAAAGTCTATTCAAAGCATTTGTAATCCTGAACTTGTTTTTGAACTTGAGTTTACACATGTAATTGGTTATAAACACAAATATACACAGATATTTGTCCAATTTGACATTCAGATCAGAGAACAATGTGATTATTAATAGTATCTAATATTTATTTCACCCTTGTGGTGCTGAAAATCCTATACCTATATTGGTGTTCCTGTCAAAAATGTGCAGCCTTTTGCTTGTAAATCTCTCATTATGCTACATTATCACCAATTATTGGATTCAATTCTTTTTGTCAACTTGTTTTCTTTCAATTAGGACAGGTTTTGTGTTTCTGGAACTGATTGATCGTAGGCCTCATTGATCTGAGCTTATGCACCTGCAGTTTATGACTGAAAAAAAAAAACATTATTTGTGGACAATATTCAGTTTTGAGTGGAAAAAAAGCATCATTTATGGATAATTTTGGCAATATACCCTCAAAAACTAAGATGAATGAGCTCAGATCAGTGAGGCCTACGATCAACCAGAACTTCAAAAGAAATTGAAAACTTGTGCTAATTGAAAGAAAGCTGACAGAAAGATTGAATCTAAGTCCATTTGGTTAAAAAAAAACAGCATAATGACAGATTTACAAGCAATTTTTGTAAGATGGCCATTTTTGACAAGTGTAACAAGGTGGGGGGAAAATCCTAAAAAATTGCAAAAATAATTTTTTGGGAAGTTGTCATACCCTGTGTGAGTAAACTCAGAAAGTTTTAATACAATGTGATAACATTTTTGGGAAAAACAACCGGAACACAACACAAGGGTTCATTTTACTTACAGATGTTATAACTTACTGAGCTTTATGGATATCAAAAGAATGACTGCAAAGCATTTCGCTCTTTATTCTTTCCTCAATCTTAGATATTCTTTCTCATTCGGTTCTGTTTAAAAGCCTAAATGCTAATCATGCTTGAACAGAATGGTGCATGTAAACTCACAGAGTGTTTGAACTCAGTTTACAGTTCAATAATGCCAATAAGATCAATAATCACTAACACAAATACTCAACCTTCACCGTGAGCTCTTAGAATAAATGTCAACCTGTTTAAAATAGCGGAAGCAAATCTATGTTGTTATTTGACAGTTCAGTGTTGGTGTGATTATGAAACGCTACAGGTGGAGGATTTGGGTGGCTGCTCCAGGATGGACTCTCGGCGCAGGTCGTTGGGCACAGTGCCGTTTGGACCCCACACGTTCAGCTCACCGTAGATGCCCGTCTCGAGCATCTCCTCCTGCCAGGGTATGGAGATGTTTCCTGATGCAAACTCATCAAATAACTCCTTGTCATCGTCCTCCAGGCAGACCCCCTTCACAGTAGAGAAAGCACCCACGTCATCCAGATTCTTGGCATAGACTGTCTTGGAATCCGGTACGAAAGGAGGCAGCAGAATCCCTGTAGGGCACCAGTGTGGTGTTAGTGCACTTAGAAGACAACCAAGGCTGCATTTATTTGATCAAAAATACAGTAAAAACAGCAATATATTTTAATATTACTAGAATTTAAAATAGCTATTTTCTATGTGAATATATTTCAAATATAATTTACTCCTGTGATCAAAGCTGAATTTTTCAGCATTATTACTCTCGTTGAGTTTTTTAAGATCTATCAATGATCTTTTTTTTCTACTTTGTAAGATTAATTGTGATTCAAAAGTTCGGGGAATATAAGAAGCTAATACTTGATTCATGAATGCGATCACATAATTTTTTATTTTCAAAAGTGACTGTAAACACATTTATAATGTTACAAAAGATTTCTATTGCAAACCAAATGCTTTTTTTAATTCATCAAAGAATCCTAAAAAAAATGCATGAAAATTCAGCTTTGACATCTAAAGAATACATTACCATTGACACTAATATATCACACAGAAAACCTCATTTTTAAATTGCTAATAATATTGACAAACTTACTCCTCAAATATAATGCATGCCTTGGGATGAAAGCTGCGACAGACTTGCAGAATGACCCCAAACTTTGAACGAAGTGTAAAGGTAAATTAATCCACAATTTAATAATGCTGCTCACATGAGAAAGAGTAGATGCTAACATCATCAGCTTTACACTTGCCGTCAGATTTCCTCAGTTGATTCCGTTTGGGGTTTCGATGAAAGAACGGATGTGAGCGTAGCTCATCACACGTGCCCGCTTCTGATAGCCCAGTCTCCTTGCTCCATTCTTTTAGCCTAGAAGACCCTCACAGATGCGACTTGCTCTGGCATTCGCACTGAAGTTTTTATGGGTACGTCACCGTGCGTCGTAGTTCAGGAATTCGACTCTTAACCCTTTTTCTCCACATAGAAACAGCCACAACGTTGTACACAACGAAGTCAAAATGACATAGAAGCAGGCATAAACAGCTGGCCCACATATAATAGTGTGTTTGTAAGGACAACAGCAACATAGTTCACAAAAAAATTTAAATTCTGTAATCATTTACTCACCCCAAATTGTTCCAAACCTATATGAGTTTCTTCCCTCTGCTGAACACAAAATATGTTCAGAGATGGTCACAACAAGCATGTGATGGTCCCCAATGATTTCTATTGTATTTTTTTTTTGAAATAATTGTTGATTTTCCCCATACTATTATAGCAAAGTCAAATGGCGGACCCAACAACTGACTTTGCCCCCCCCCCCCCCCCCTTCTCCCGCCCCCGTTTGGTTACACATATTCTACAGAATATCTTCTTTTGTGTTCAACAAAAAAAAAGAAATTCATACAGGTTTGGAAAAACATAAGGATGAGTAAATTATGACAGAATTTACATTTTTAGGTGAACTATCCCTTTAAACCTTCAATCCAACTGCACACATTAAATTCAGCAGCTAGGTGGTGATGATCATTAACACGCATTCCAACAACGATTGTGGAAATGCCCAAATGTTCAGAGGCAATTACATTCAATGTTTAAGGTTTACAGCAATTTTTTTTTTTTTTTTTGGCTCAGACACTTTTACTCAAAGCAACATTCGTTGCATTGACACTTTAAAGGAGACATATTATGCCCATTTTACAATATGTAATATAAGTCTCAAAGGGTCCCCAGAATGAAGTTTCAGTTCAAAATATCCCACGGATTATTTATTATATAATTTTGAAAATTCCTATTTTGAATGGAAGCAGAAAAACGCTGTTTTTCGGGCCTGTCTCTTTAAATGCACATGAGCTGCTGCTCCCCGCCACCTTTTCCAGAATAAAGCTGCGCCATTACAGCTCAGACCTGCTAAAAAACATCTGTTTTGGTTCGATTATAATGTTTATCGCGCTGAAATCATGCATTTTAAACTGTATTAGTTTAAACTTCTGATATACGTTTTTTTTGAGCGCACACATCTGAAGCACGTGCACAGGAAGTGGCTGTCACACGGCATGTGAGTAACGTTACTAAACTAAGTTCTCATTCACACATAAGTGTACGTGTTAAAACACACACGAGTCTACAAGAAAGCATCTTGGTTATGCTCTGTGAGGTAAACAGTGCGGAATAAGCGCCATGTGGATTGTAGATCTGTGCCTGGCGAGCCCAGCAATATCAGTAAGATAAATCAAATAATAAATCCATGAACTCTATGTCTCACTCTGAGGGCTGCCGACTGCTAACTAGTGCTTTGTGCTCGTGCTGTGCCAGCAAGACAGAAGCAAGTTAGCATGTTTTGTCAAACTTTGCCCATAGCGACACTTAGAGATGAGCTACACCGTATGTCGCTTGCCTTGAAACACCGAATAAACGGAGCGTCCGTTGGAGTGGTCGAACAGTACAGCTGGAAGGGGCGGTACTATTATAATGAAATCCTTTATGCTACGTCACTACAAGGCGAGCGAATACCAGGACGCCTGCTCGTTTTTTCAGACGCCCTTTGCCAGAAAAAGGTTTACCAAAACAAAGTTGCTGGGTTAATATTTTTCACGTTTCCTTGGTTGGCAGATGCACTGGGGACCTGTTTATAGCACTTAAAACCTGGAAAAGTTAGATTTTCATGATATGTCACCTTTAAAGCCAAAGCATATTTTATCCGTTTGTGCATTTAATGAGAATCATACTCAGGACTTAAGTGTAATAATGCAGTAAGCACAAACAATGCTACCAGCACGAAACATTCTCACCTGATGTCCTGCTGTTCAGTTCATTCACATTTACAATGATTAGGTGTATCGAAACCACTTCAGTACATTTTGGCCAGCATAAGCTGACCATCTGACCAATGATTCAAGCTCTAGGATAAAAATAATGTTTTTAACAAAATCCCAAATGTGGGAAAATCTAGTTGGATAGAAACAGGAACCAGAGGAAGAAGTGTAGTTTCTTGGTCATTTGGTTCAAAGGTTAACACCTAATAATATATATATGAATCTTGTGGGTGAAGCTAGATGTAGCTGTAATTTGAGAGCCCAAATATGACATGCTAAATGTTCAGACACTCAATATAAAGTGTACCAGATGTTCTTCCATTCATTTCTATGGGATGCACTAAAACAAGACGAAACCTAACAGATGTCCAACCAAGTCCCAGTTACATTTGGTATGTTCAGTAAATATTATTTGCTAAAAATTAAATAAACGAATATTACTCTACTACATCATATGCATCTGCAGGTTTACTACGAAACATCATGTGTATCGTGTATGTTAGTAGGATTAGTTTGCATCTGAAGAGCATGACATGGCGTGCTCAAGTTAAAATTTGTTCAGCTTTTAAAAAACGTGTCACAAGGCCTTGCAATTTCCCCCCATTCCAAGCAAAAGCATGTTCTGTGTGAGTCACTTTGGATATAAAAAGCATCTGCTGAAAACATAAATGTGAATCTAATAAAGATCCTCTGAAGAATGAATGTTGAATATCACCTTTTCTCCTCGAGTTCTGAAGGGTCCTTTGGCCGCAATGAACTCGTACAGCGTGACTCCGAGAGTGAAGTAATCTACTGAGTAATCATATTCTTCACCCTTCAGCAGCTCTGGGGCCATGAACCCTGAAAACAACACAGAAACACTGGTGAGGTGAGGTGAACCTCTTTATGAATAAACCTTAAGGCATCAGCTCTCATGACCCAGTGTCATCCTACTTTTGTTTAACATTATGGTGTTTTATATGAACAAGATATGATTCTTGACATGAGAGTTTTGATCACAAACTATAGTGAACTTAATGATGGATGTTGTCACCTGGAGTTCCAGCGTAGCCTTTGGTTTTGAGCTGGTCATCTGCAAGCTCCACAGCCAAGCCAAGATCAGAGATACGAACGTGACCTGAAAACACCAGCATGACGTGCATGACTGAAATGGCTCTTAACCCCTCAGATTTGTGTATATGTTGAGGAGTGGTGCATTTTAACATCTTCACCTTCATTATCTAGCAGAACGTTTTCTGGTTTCAGGTCTCTGTAGATGATTCTCTTCTGGTGTAGATGCTCTAGGCCTTGAATGATCTGAGCAGCATAGTAACACGCTCTGGCTTCAGAGAACCCTGGGTTATTCTCATCCACATTATAGATGTGGTACCTGTGACAAAAAGATATCTACTCTTTATTATGTTTATAAACAGCCATGAAAAATTATTAAATTAAATAATTACATTAAAAATAAAAAAATCAGCAATCACAGGTGAAGCAGGGCAACGGCATCATCAAAAATGCAGTACATCAGAGCCATTTCAGGCCTACTGGGTCAAAGGTTACGAGGGGATTTAACCTTAACATTTAAACTGTAGGTGGCATAGTCACAAAACTACAACTCTGAGTGCTTGGGCTCAGGATCACATTCTAGATTTCATCTGAACAGCTGAAAGCACAGGTGTGATATAAGCACTTGCCCAGTGGCCTGTAGCATAAAGCTGGTTTCAGTTTTTACCCAGGTGAGTTTGCGTTTAGTTTGAGCAAACTCTGAGTGTTCGGCCTCAAAAAGGTGGGTTGGTTTTGAGCGGGTTTCGTCACCATAGCAACTTATGCTACACGGCTACCCTGCTCCCGAGCAGGTTTTATTCTGCGTTAGCTTTGAAACCAAAGCTGGACCAATCAGCTCTGAGCAAAGTAACACATATCTGATGCAATAAAGTAACCCCCCCCCACTTTATCTCTCACTACAAATTAAAGTTTATAGTGATACACTTTTGGAGACAAATCTTTTGCTGCTAATTGTTTATTATTTTATATTTTATAGATTATTATTATGTAATATTCATATAATTAATTATATGAGTTAACAATTAATATTAAACTTAGCATTTAAATTAATAGCCTATAACTACAGGTACAGTACATCGTTCATTATTTCAGTAATTCAACTCAAATTGAAACTCGTGTATAAATAAATCAAATGCACACAGACTGACGTAGTTTAAGTCTTTGGTTCTTTTAATTGTATTGATTTTGGCTCACATTTAACAAAAAACCCACCAATTCACTATCTCAACAAATAGAATATGGTGACATACCAATCAGCTAATAAACTCAAAACACCTGCAAAGGTTTCCAGAGCCTTCAAAATATGGTCTCTCAGTTTGGTTCACTAGGCCAGGGTTTCTCAACCTTTTGCCTACTGCGACCCACTTTTTTTTGTATGCCAGTCATACGACCCACTAAGGCTGGAAATAAATAAATAACTGAAATGCCTCTTAAGACCTAGGCTACACCGTATATGCTTATTATAATTAATTTCACAAAAACACAAACACTTTCAATAATTAGACAGACTATGAGGCAAACCGATTTATTTATTTAAATTTATTTATTTATTAACTCACGTTAATGAGACATTTGAGACTGCCGCTCTGAAATGATGATATTCAGATGCGGTGGAATTCGGGAAAGGGTGAATCCAGTGAATCCATATTTAACATAGTCTGGGTTGTACTTGCGTTGTTTACATTTTGCTGCCTTTGAAGTGGAAGGAGTTTCTGAGTTTCTGAATCTGGCCTTTTTTTTTTTTAACCGGCATGCATTTTGCTCAAGAAACGGCCGTGGCTGGTGTCTAGTAGGTCTGGCATAGCACTGCATGGCAATCTCCTGTGCCGTCGTTTACCAAGCAAAGGGGGGTAAACAGCTGCTAGCGTGTGTAACATTACGTAAAGAGCGTAGGACCTTGTCCAATAAGAGACGTTCGCGGCAGCGATAAATTGTTGTGATAGGACAGTTTAGAAACAGCGTTAGAAAGTTACGGCAATAATGATTCAACATGCGACATTCGAAAATACGATTCGTTGGAGGTCACTGTTTCAATGAGCCTTTTGTGAAGTGCACTTACTGTGCCGGTGTAACACCGAGAACACAGAGAAAGTCTCGCGACCCCCTACGGAATGATCCTCGACCCACTAGTGGGTCGCAACCCACTGGTTGAGAAACACTGCACTAGGCTACACAATCATGGGGAAGACTGCTGATCTGACAGTTGTCCAGAAGACAATCATTGACACCCTTCACAAGGAGGGTAAGCCACAAACATTCATTGCCAAAGAAGCTGGCTGTTCACAGAGTGCTGTATCCAAGCATGTTAACAGAAAGTTGAGTGGAAGGAAAAAGTGTGGAAGAAAAAGATGCACAACCAACCGAGAGAACCGCAGCCTTTATGAGGATTGTCAAGCAAAATCGATTCAAGAATTTGCGTGAACTTCACAATGAATGGACTGAGGCTGGGGTCAAGGTATCAAGAGCCACCACACATAGACGTGTCAAGGAATTTGGCTACAGTTGTCGTATTCCTCTTGTTAAGCCACTCCTGAACCACAGACAACGCCAGAGGCGTCTTACCTGGGCTAAGGAGATGAAGAACTGGACTGTTGCCCAGTGGTCCAAAGTCCTCTTTTCAGATGAGAGCAAGTTTTGTATTTCATTGGAAACCAAGGTCCTGGGTCTGGAGGAAGGGTGGAGAACTCATAGCCCAAGTTGTGAAGTCCAGTGTTAAGTTCCACAGTCTGTGATGATTTGGGGTAAAATGTCATCTGCTGGTGTTGGTCCACTATGTTTTCTGAAGTCCACAGTCAACGCAACCATCTACCAGGAAATTTTGGAGCACTTCATGCTTCCTTCTGCTGACCAGCTTTTTGAAGATGCTGATTTCATTTTCCAGCAGGATTTGGCACCTGCCCACACTGCCAAAAGCACCAAAAGTTGGTTAAATGACCATGGTGTTGGTGTGCTTGACTGGCCAGCAAACTCACCAGACCTGAAACCCATAGAGAATCTATGGGGTATTGTCAAGAAGAAAATGAGAAACAAGAGACCAAAAAATGCAGATGAGGTGAAGGCCACTGTCAAAGAAACCTGGGATCCATACCACCTCAGCAGTGCCACAAAATGATCACATCCATGCCACGCCGAATTGAGGCAGCAAATAAAGCAAAAGGCCCTACCAAGTATTGAGTACATGTACAGTAAATGAACATACTTTCCAGAAGGCCAACAATTCACTAAAAAATTTTTTTTTTTGGTCTTATGAAGTATTCTAATTTGTTGAGATAGTGAATTGGTGGGTTTTTGTTAAATGCGAGCCAAAATCATCACAATTAAAAGAACCAAAGACTTAAACTACTTCAGTCTGTGTCCACTGAATTTATTTAATACACGAGTTTCACAATTTGAGTTGAATTATTGAAATAAATGAACTTTTCCACGACATTCTAATTTATTGAGATGCACCTGTATATACATGTAAATACAAGGTTCAGTGTATAAAGCTTTTTAAACTGATGAAGCTTGTTTTCTTTTGAGCTCCTTGTAATATAAATTATTTAAATTCAGTTGATTCACTTTAATTGATATAGTCAGTAGCTGCCCAGCAGTGTTTATTCCTGCCTTGTAAATGTGTTTCAATTCAAAACAATCCCTTCATTGCGCTGACTCTCACGAGAAGTCAATCAAACTGATGCTTTCTATGTTCTGTGTGATTGGCTGTTTGCCGCACGTGTCACACTTTCAGGTGCACGTGCCTCACAAACTCTGGATCAAACCTGAGTTGACAGAGAACGTTTATACCGAGCGTTGTGCAACAGCTGATCCTGATCTAAACCGGGTTGGATTTGTCAGGTTTTGTCAACTCAAAACTTACTCAGTTTGTTCATCTCGCTTCGAGCCACAGGCCACTGGTGAATTCATTAGGTTCAAAACACATGCTTTCGAATATCAAATACCTATGTGATTAATTAGATAAGAAAGGTTCTAAAGACTATCTGTACCAAATTTGGTGAAGATCAGACAAACTTTGTGGGAAATGCAGCTCAAATGGTTTTGATCTAATTCAATCACTAAAGGCCAAAGATGCCCAGAAAACCATCTAGATGGAAAACAAGCAATAACAACATAGTCATTCTAAAGAATTGTCATGATCCATACCTGAGGTCTCCTCCGTTCATGATGGTCATCACCAGACACAGTTCTGTTTTGGTCTGGAAGGCGTAAGCCAGTGACACAATGAATCTACTGTGAACTCGAGCCAGGATCCGTTTCTCCACCATGGCACCCTGTGGACAGAACAGAACAACATTAGTGTGAAGGATAATCTTCAGGTTTTTCAGTCAAATTGTTGTTAATATCATTTAGAAGGAAAATTTAATTAAAAAAAAATGCATTTTGGATAATTTAACATTTGGACCCCACAGTACATAAAAGCATATATTTACAAATTAATGCATACATTCAAAAAGAGTAAAACAAATATAATGCATTTTAACAGCCTCAGTATACTAACACATGTTCTGCAGATGCTATTTGTATATGACATCATTTGCATGTGAACCAGTGCACTAGTTTTACTTGTTTTATTTTACGCATTATGGACTAGTATGCAGGATGCATTTCGCCATTTTGTGTTTCTCAACCAATGACTAACAGAAGAAACACGCCATTAATGATGCTTGAGTGAATGTTCACAAACAGCACAGTACTTTGTCTGTAAACATTGTTTTCAAGCTTTTAAGTATAAATGAGGTAATTATTAACATGAATCATCTTATGGACAGTGTTCATCATTTACACATGGACACAGGTACAGTCAGTATCATCTCCAGGGTTCTTCCTGTCCAGGATTTCCACAACAAATCTGTTCCATAATTAAATGTGTTGGACTTGCATTTCCTAATGAGCTGAAGGCCAAAGCGTTATAGTTTCATCAGCTCTAATACTGCCTCTGGTTCACAGCACTGTTCACTCAACTGACTGATGTTTATGGACACGTCAGAGTCAGACATTTAAACATATTAATTTATTCCAACAGAAACAGTTACCAGTCCAAAACTGATAAAAGCACAAACTAATTCTGAATATTTAGACATTTAACTCGTTGGGATCTAAAGCAGGACTGCTTTGTAGGAGTGAAGCTCTAGTAAAGCATATTACCCGCAGTAAAGCCTTCACCTTCATTATCAATGTCACGTCTGAGCTGCTTAATCGCACAAAACCAACATGTCAATCAGGATCCACATCCTGTTATCTAAGCGTTACCATGATCATTCTAGTAATACATATCCATTAACCTGTTATCTTCTCAAAAACACACCTTAACCCATAAAAAAATCAGGAAAAGGTGCCATTTTTGCCTAAAAATGTTTGGTTTTGATTTTATTTTTTACAAGCGATCGCCCAGGTGAATTCACTAGATGTAAAACACATGCTTTTGAATAGTATCTTAATATAACACCATAATATTACATTATCAATTATCTGTGTAATTTATTGTATCACAAAGGTTCTAAAGACTATCAGTGCCAAATTTGGTGAAGATCAGAAACTTTGTGGGAAAAGCAGCTCAAACGTTTTTGCTATAAATCAAATACTACAGGCCAAAGACACTGAAAAAAAATATTAACAGTAGCTGAAAAACAAGCAATAATAAAACAATCATGCTAAAGAATTGCCATGATTCATAGTGTGGGTGTGATTGACCTCAGGTCATTTTATCGCTACAGTTTTGTGAAGGTCACTACTAAACTTTCTAGACATAATATTTATCCATTTCAGGCCCAAAGTAGCAGGTCTCCAATAGTCATTTATCCTCACTAAACCTATTTCAACCTCATTAACTTTAGATTTCCAATAATTTGAACAGTGTTCTGTTCATTCTATCAGTAGTAAGTCCTTTGGATGACAATGGCACCTTTTCCCAAGAAAGACCCTCATAATTCATCTCAACCAAAGGCAACGAGCTGCTTTCATACCTCATAGCCTTTCCTCTTCTTCAGCCTCTTCTTGTTGAGCTTCTTGCAGGCGTACAGCTTCCCTGTGCCCCTCATCTGACAGGCGGACACCTCTCCGAATCCACCCTTACCCAGAACACGGAAGTCCAAGAACCAGTCCTCGGCTACCGGCTGCATCTCCAGCCACTTCCACTGCAAGAAGCGTTTCAAGTACATGGTCTCTAGATAGAACGTGAAGGGAACCTCTTTGAGGAAGTCAAACACACTGGCCAGGATCTCCACAAACAGGTTATCCGCTGCCTCCCCGTGCCGTTCTTTCACCTTGGTGATGTCATTCTCGGGTAAAAACGGGCAGAAGAGCTTGGCAGAAGGCTCCATGTAACGCTGGAGGATTTTGGCGGCTTTCTGAGCCCGATCTTTATCCTCGGCGGTGTCGTATGCCTCAATGTCCTTCCAGAGGCGACACGGTCCCTTGTACTCATTGGTGATTTCCAGGTACTCTTGAAACAGCCGTTTGCCGATGGGTTGCTCCACACAAATGCTCTTAAACTGCAGATCCAGAGTTTCCCTCAGATCTTCACACACAGTGATGTGGGGCAGTTTGAGTTTGGCGTGGTACTTCTTGTCTCGGTTGGCCGCCGGGTTGGCCGTGCCATCAAAACTGCCACGGGCCGAGATGTACGCCGAGTTGGCCACCACCGTAGTCAGGCCACCGATGTCCATGGCAAGGTGAAGAAGCTGAACTTGGACTGACGGAGGGAGAACAAGACAAGACTGGCAGCTGAAGGGTCACAGCGAGAGCATTGAAGCTCAGCGCCGTGAGACTGGACGAGACTAGAGAGGCCACGGTCCTCACTGGAGATGTGTGGGATTAGATCATGAGACCCTGGGGGTCCAGATGCAGAGGAACGGACAGTGACCGATCGATCCAGCAGCACGTCTTGAGTCTGATGGCAAAGTGAATTGATAAGCCTTGTAACCCACACAGACCGATCCACCTGACTCAACATCTTTCATAAGGCTTTATCCTCTAACTCTATAATACCTTCCTCAGGTTAACACCTCTCACTGATGGAGCGAGAACATCACTCACCAACACAATGACACTCCAAACATCATATAATTCAGAGTTCAGAATTACTTCAACAGATGATTCAAGCACATCTAGTCGAAGAGGTTCTGCAGAACACGAGTGACTAAAAACATACAGTGTGAACCACTTGGATCATTATTTTCATTCAGATGCTCATGTAGATACTCAACTGCAAAGACTTATTAACATCGCCAGGGTAATAAATCTATGAATCATGGAAAATATTGCAGAATTATGACTAATAACACTTTTTATTTGGCCATATCAAAAGGATGTTGTGATTGCCTTCCAACACATCAAACAAGAAAAGCTGGATGAAGATGATCAACAGTATTCTGAATTACAAAAGAGGCTCGTATCCTGCTTCAAAATCCCAGGTGGTAATTATTGCCATTAGCTGGTCAATATGGTTGATAAGCTGAACTACAAATTGGCTAGCCTGGTTTGAGCCAGTAGACCAGCTTGACCACTCCAGGAGCAATGTAATCTGTACAACTGCACTATTCCATCACAGAGGATCAAAGAGAGTAAAGGTTTTGGAAAGAAACTTTGTGCCTTAAGATGCGGTCACGTTTACCATTGTTCAGTGAATTTTCAAGGGCAAAATCCAGTCATGTCAATAGGAAACCACATTTTTGGGAATTTTGCATAAGGGACAAAGGATTTGCACATGCAGATTTTGCAACAGGTTCAAGTTGGTCACATGAATTCGCCACAATAACCAGCAGAAAACTGCTTGGTTTGAAGTGACTTCTGTGTGAGCAGTGCTTCATCATGCATCACTACACTATTGACAATAGCTACTGAACCTTTTTTGCCTGAGAAATTTCTCTAATGCCGTAAATATTCAATGAGAAAAATTAAATGTGGGCATGATTGTGTTTTATCCACAATTAAATGATTCAGTGTTAAAAAATATTTATATGCAGATGTTTTTCAAAAGGAGCAAATTATTACATTCAGATGAAAGATTATGAAGACAAATATTTCTCTTCCCTTAAGGATTAAACGGACATTAACTGTAAATTCATTTTAATTTTCACCATGTGATTAAGGTGATCAGTGATGGAAAAAGTAAATAAATAAAAAAGAACATTATGAGAACATTGACCATATGAAGGAAAGTCATCTTGCTTCTGAGATTACTTAACCAGATTACAGATAAGAGATCAAATTTGGTGTTATCGCACATGAAAACACTATTACTGGACTATATGAATCATATTGTTTGCAATTTAACTTTCATTTTCTCACTATTTTAAATAAGGAGGGTCTTGCAGGTTTGATATTTTGCTAATGAAATTAGATTTGTACATTCATTAACATCTCCCACAATTCCACTGTGACCACAATTCACATCATCACTCAGACACAAGAAACAACCACACAATCATATAAACCATTCTTTCAGTTTAATTTCTATACATGAGTAAGAAAACTATGGTTTCTTTAGTATTTGGTACATTGTACAAAAAAGGCCAGACATTTGTTGGGAGTTGTTGATCTGTAAAGACGTGTTGATCTCATGTTGATAGCGTCTTTGATCAAAGAGCTGTGGTGATCAGAGCTCCATCTGCCACGACAAATGTCCAAAAAAGCTCCAATATCAAAAATAGCTGCCTATGAGAACAAATCACAACAAAACAGGGTAGAAAATTCAGTCTCGGCAAACAGTGTTAGAAGTCCCTGTGTAACTCTCACTGCAGGAGCTTCTTCAAAAGTAGCCCTTAAGTTACAGCCGCCAGCAGGAGCAGCAGCACAAAGACGATCAATTGAGCTTATCTGTTCATAAGCTACTGAAGATAATAGACTGAGCTGAAGAATTATGGGGAAGCATTTGAGGGAATCCTTACAGCAGGATCACCATATGGAGTTTCAACAAGAACTGAGGGAACAAAAGTAATCTGCATATGATCCCAGCAACAGGTTCAGGAGCTCAAACTCTGAATCCATCCCGTTCAGCAGCTCTAAACCTGTCCTAATCATCATCATCATCAAAGTCCTCCTCATCATCATCCTCTTCATCCTCTATGTAAGATGTGGGCGTTTCCACCCTGGAGCTGCTGTGGTGGGACCCGTTGGAGCTGGATGCATCGCGGTCACTGGAGACACAGATCAGGTTTTCAAAAATCTTGTTTTGAACTGAAATCTTGCTATTGGCTGAATAATTAAATGTAGTGGTGCACCAAAATTTTGACAACTGAACATTTTCAACAGAAACAGCAATTTTCAGTTCCAGCTGAAATAATTTTGGAGTGCCTAAATCATTGACTGAAACAGTGACATTTAATGAGTGTTTCTCCTTGATGGTGTTTTAACTGTGTAAGTGTTTATTTCACACAACGTGGAAAAACTACAACAGATAAACTTGTCAGCTGTGTGATGCTAGTACTGAATTAACAATATCCATTTATCGTTTTTTATCAATACTGATAGGGATTCTTAAATCTCAAGAACAATCTTTTAGTCTGTGCTGTTTTCAGTTGATGCGTGAACTTCACCAAACATTATTTGTTGCACCTACAATCCAACAATTGCAATAAGCCTTGTTCTTTTTTACTTTTAATATCAAACAGAGTCTAAGCTTCCAAATGGTTAATTTAATCACAAAATTCAAACAATAAATGTGGTTTTGAGGCTCTTTAATGTGGCGCAACAGATCACCGTAGCTTCACGTGAACAGATCAGCTCTTCCTCTTCCCCCCAGTTACAGCAGCAAATAAACAAAAACGAACATCAGAAGGTGTTGAAAGCAACAGAACAACTTAAGGCCAAAGTATACTTCAGTCTTTACACATACGCAAGGGTCCATGTACAGTGCGCGTGATGCAAATTTCGTCTTCAGAATGGTACGCGTGCCATCCGATTTTTGTAACTGGGCGTACTTTGTGGGCAACAGTGGGTTGGGACAATAAATCGATGCATCGCGATTCGTGGATCGATTCTGAGATTATCGGAATGCATTGTGATTCTCTCTCGAATCGATTCTGAGCTTAGTTTTTAACCACACACTCAAAATGCTCACAAAGAAAGAGTGCTTGTGCATTCAGCTGAGTAATGTAAGTGGTTAAATGTACTTGCACATCGGCTTTTATGCTTTTATGATGCGAGATTAATGTAAACACAGCCCACTGTGAACATCCTTGTAATTCGCTTCAACCTTTTCGAACTTTATGAATGATTATTTTAGGTTCAAATGGTGCCTGTAAGGAACTGGAAGCAAGTAGAATATGGCTATTTCTAAAGCACGCAGTGCCATCTGCTGTTAAAAACTACGCTCAAAATCGATTCAAGAGAATCACGATGCCTTCGGAAAAACTCAGAATCGATGCAGAATAATTTCTCGATTCGCGATGCACCGATTTATGACCAGCCCAAAAAAACACCACCACAATAGGGTCATTCCGTGTCAAATCAACCACATTTCAGAAACATCCCCGGCTCAAATTTTTGATTTTGTCAATATTTTTTTTGAAGGAAGATAAACATGTAATAGTCATATGATCATGCTAAAAAGAACATTATTTTGTGTATTTGGTGTAATGAAATGTGTTTATGCGGTTTAAGGTTCAAAAAACACATTATTTTCCACATACTGTACATTATTGTTTCTCATCTATGCCCCGCCTTTCTGAAACGCGTCGATGTTTCTGAAAAGCTCATCCGGTCTGAAAAGAGAGGTGTGCTGTGATTGGCCAGCTAGCCAGTGCGTTGTGATTGCCGAATACCTCAAGCGTGTGACGGAAATGTTACGCCCCTACCATATTGTGATGATGCCCTGTCAGGCCGGAGCGATGATTCAAAAACATGAAAACCCATTATAAACGAGGCATTCGTTGCATCCAGTGGGGACATAATTATGGATTATAATGACTTATACTGTCTTTTTACGCGTTGCATCGCGCCGCGCCGCGTAAACATAAAACCATGTCTGCATTTGTGATCGGAGAAATGCCAAACAACAAGCCCTACTTTCCTTGTTACATGCCCAAAAAACTTGCTCAAATACATAAATATAAACACTCTTAAATATTAAAAAAACGTACTTACCGTCGGGAGTAGAATAGCCGGCATTGTAGTCACTGCTCCAGGATCAGGAAACAGTCCTCCATAAAATGTGCTGCACACATCTGAATATTTGGGTTGAAGTGTTCTGGAACAGTGTTGTAAATAAAATGATTTCTAGTCGTGTCCATTTTTGAAGGCCAAACAAAGTAGTTTCGCTTCACAACGAAACAGCGTCACACACGGGGGCCTACAGTGAGCAGAGGCCGGGGGTTAAAGTGAGGAACAGCCAGAGGGCTAGAGTGAGCAGAGGCGGCGGGGCTTGAGAACGGCACGGCCAGCGATTTCGACGAAGGAGCGTCCGGAAGGACATGTGACGACCCCGGGCTGGACTCCGCTTCGTCCACGGTGAAAGCCGATCCGGTGATCCACAGCGCAAAGTTGTAGTATTTCCTCAGCAACCAGCACGGATCAGCTCCAGGCATGACGAAGCAGATATCGTCCTCTTTTGAAAGACCAAACAAAGTAGTTTCGCTTTCACAACGAAGCACACAGTGTCTTTACGACATGGCGGCGGCAACAACAAAACTACAGCGAGAATAAAAGTTAGCCTTCTTTCTTTGCGTGAACATTTGGGCGGCGTTATGCAAATTTTCCCACATAGTGATGTAGGTACTGTATGTGGGGGCGTGTTAGAACGAGCCGTTTTAGGTAGGTGTGGCTGACTTAACTTTTATAAAGAATATCTCTTTGGATTTGAGACTTTAGTCTTTGCAACTTTACAGATCTTCTTTATGCACCAAGAGCTTGTAACACTCCAAAGAGAAAGAAAAAAATTTAATCGCATCATATGACCCCTTTAAATGTCATAGATGTATATTTACTGAGTAATCCAATTGGGGGAGGGTGGTTGGGTCAAATTGACAATTTGACTGAAGTCAAAGTTCAAATGTAAAATAACACTTTCACAGTATAAATAAATATAGATGAATCCTAACAATTAAAGTTACAAAAGTTATTCAGTCAAGAGCAGCGAGTGATTCCCTGTCTTTTGTTGCTTGATTAACATTGACACAGATGGCTGTAGGTTTATTAAACTGCTGAACCTTTAAGACTTCATGCAAAGACTTAATATACTGTTACACATGCGTTTCTTGCAACTATGTTAACATGAATACTCGGCAAGTTGGCATTTCAACAATTTTGTGTTTATCAGAATGTTTATATGCAATAAGCCACGAATAAAACTCAATTCAGTATTTGTGCACTGTTTGAGAGGTGGCTTTATCTGAGTGCACTTTGGGTGTGTGCGTACAGTAAACTGTCTCTCAGAGAGTACTGAACATAGTACTTTTTTGCTGCTTATTGTGCTTGGTTTAAAATCGCTTGAACGTTTATAATGGCAAGAATTAAAAACACATGCAAATGAGATATTCCATCAACTGTCCTGAGTGTCAAACACTGAAATGTTTGCAGGAATTTCCGGCATTATATGCACAGCACCTGCAGGAACGAGTAAAATATGTGCAATACCCACAAACCCATGTTGAAATTCAAGCCCTCTGCTCAGTTTGATTATCAAATTACAAAGGCTATGATTTAAATAAATATCTGCACTGTGTGTTTTAGAGTGACGCAGCACTGTGTTCACTTACATGTGAGCAGCTCATGATAACAGTGTTTTCAGCATCTCGATTCACAGTAAATGTGATGCCACACAAACATTTGCTCTGTGTTTGAGTCACTTTAATGTGCAATTTGGCACGAAACACACCAACCATCTTTATAAACCTGTCATCAATCAACAAAAGAGAAGCTTTAAGGGTCTCTACAGTTTTCTGTCAAAATAAAATTGATGGTTTATCATTTAAAGAAAAGAAGACAATAAAGGGACAGTTCACCTAACCAAGAAAATTGTGTCCTTTTTTTTTTTTTATGTTGTTCCAAACCTGACAGTTGACGGTAGCCGCTGACTTCCATAGTATTTTTTTTTATCCCATACTATGGAAGTCAATGGCTACTGTCAACTGTTTGGTTGCCAACATTCCTCAAAATACCTTTTTTGTGTTCAGCAGAAGAAAGAAACTCACAGTGGTTTGGAATGACATGAGGGCGAGTAAATGATGACAATTTCATTTTTGATTGGATTATCCCTTTAATATAGACATATTATTTTGTAACCTCAGAGTTATAATTCTGGGTGTAATGTATTCATCCCGAACGTCACAGTACGGACTTCAAGGTTCGGTTCATGCACTCAGATGACGAATACAGTCAGTCACAGGTGATCAATCCAGAAGGAAATGCACCGCTAACGGTCACAACAGGAAACAGCAGAAGAACAGACGATCTATGCACCAACCCAAAACAAGAACGGTGAGCTTAGATGGCACGCAAGAGCTCGAAGAACCGCCTGCTTTAAATCAGCAGTGTGGGAAAGTTTTGGGTTCTAGAGATGCACCAGTTGACCAGCCAAAAATTGGAAAAAATTCGTTATTTTAGTTTTATTTTGGCCAATCTCTATTCCTGAATTGTATACAAACTGCATTGTAATAATTTCCCAAAATGTAATTTGTGTGGAAATATAATAAGTCTGCAAACAGGATGCTAACAGAAGCTATAGATGCTTAAGATGGACGCAGATTGAGAAAATACCATACTAGGCAGATCAAGCTCACTGTTTGTGATGCGCAAACTATTGGAGGAAAAATATAAATACTGAATTGGGGGTGTGGGGTTATATTTGAATGTATCTCTGGGGAGGAAATTAGCATTTTCAGAAAAGTCGTTGTTGGCATTTTTCCACTACCGGGTCTAAGCCTATTGAAGTATGTTTACTAATTGACAGCGATGCTTGTTTACACGGGAACCAAGGAAAAGGCTATATCACTGCGTTCCATTAAGCGCTCTGCTGTCAAGACATAAATTTGCTGTTCCTTCAGCCATTGCTGTTTGTTTTGGCATTATTACACAAATCAAAAGTAAAACCATTCGGTTTTTGCTTAAATCTTGAAATTACAAAATTATCTAATTCAAACCAAAACATGCCAGCTAATGAGTGTAGCCTACGGTCTATTCAAAATAAATGGAAAAATTGCATTGGGGATTTGTTGCGCTTTTCCTGTTGTACAACTCGCTTCGCACATGATCCTAAAAACATAGTATCGAACCATAACTTGTGTACTGTTACACCATGGGTATAATGGTAAAAAATATCTTATTTATCTTAAATATTGCATTTTATTTTAACAATGAAAATTAGAATAGGAATATTTTAATTTGTGATTAGTAAATGTTTATTTAATAATAGTATATTTATAGAGTAATAAGACTAAGAATTACTATTATTATTATTATGATCATACAGCCATATTGATACATAATCACTAAATTTTGTACAAATTGTGCAGTCCCACAAACAAGCACAGCAAAACCTAGAAATTTTAAATCACAATTTTTGATCAGAGTTTAAGTGATGCATTAAATGATAGTAATGCATCTGGGTGTAGATGGTTGTGCACAGATGATACAGTGTTAGTGTAATGGATGAAGGATGTGTGTTAACTAACGGGTTAACTAACCCGGTTGACCAGGGCGAGGACTCTTGAGTCTGTGGCGTGTGGATGTGTGCAGTGGGTGTTTGCGGGCTGGTTAACAGGACACCGGTGGGGACACTGGCCCTCTGAGGGGTGCCGATCACCTGCAGGAACAGACACAGGCCCATTAACATCATCACTGTGATTCTCAGTATAAACAGTCAGTGCAAATGAAAGTACAGGAGAGTGAATTCTGTGATTCTGACAATCTTTAGTCTGTAGTGGTCATTTGTCCAGCGTCTCGACCCACGAGCACCTGAGCACATCTACCTGTGTGTAATAGGATGATGAGGAATGTAATCCTGCTGACTCCAGCATTCTGTGATCCTCTTACACACTCTCCCGGGTCACCTCACACAATGTTAATGGAGGGCTTTATCGCCATGGAGACAATGGGACGGGCCAGAGAGGGGTCTGTGTGTCATCATGTGACTCTCATGCTTGAGTACTGGATTCTTTAAACATGGAGTATTTAATAAACAGCATGACTGTAAGTGTCTTACCACATGTGGCAGCACGTTAACGCCTGCAGCGGTGAGTGTTTTGGGCAGAATCTGTTTGACCGCAGCAACTGATGCTGGATGAATGGTCAGAAAGGACAGAACACCTGCAGCTGCATACAATCACACACACATCTTATTAATATTCATGATATGAATCCTGATAAACATGTGCAGTGCGTTTAATCACAGCGACCCCTGCAGGTCAGGAAGTCATGGTCACCACATGAGCACAACAAGGACTAGTTAAGCTGTGGCCTGCTGTCAGTTACTGATAAAAATTAGGGCTGTCAAATTAGGGCTGGGTGATATATCAAAAAAATGTATCATGATATAATGTTTCATATCATTCGGTATCGATAATTATTGAAAACTTTTTATAACCTTTCTTAAAGAGCAGTAGAAATTTTTTTTTTATTTGAGCTCTGTATTTTTTATTTACCCAATTTATTAAGAAAAACAACAATGTAGTTTTAACAAACAAAATAAAAAATGTAAACAAATATCTCCTTTCTTACATTTTATATGCAGAAGTGTTAAAGGGGTACTATTATACTTTTTCAACTTTAGTTAGTCTGTAATGTTGCTGTTTGAGCATAAAAAAAGATCTGCAAAGTTACAAAGCTCAAGTCACTTTAAAAAGGAGAATTTTATTTTACAGAATCACTTTTCAAAACACAAACCGAAAGACCGGTTGGATACAACAAATACAGGATTTTCCGGGATTTGTGATATCACAAAATATCGACGAATGGGACGAGACCTGGTTGAGATGCACTAGAGAAGGCAACGAGTGTTATCACTAGGCATGGGCTGATTACCGGTTTCAAGGTATACTGCGATTTAAAAATGTTGCGGTTTCAAAGCCGCAAATATTTTCCGTTATACTGTTCCTGTGGTATGTGCTGTATTTCATGTCTCCTCAAATACGGAAAGTGTAGGAATCCCTCAGGTTGAGTGCAGTGTAGAGAGTAACACGACCATCCTCCTCCTGTTGGTGCGAGCGCGGTCAGTCATGTGTGTGCATGATGGCCGAAGGAGCTGCCCCTGGAACTTACGCGATCGGCAACCAGCCGTTTTTTGTCTTATTGCAAGCAACTCGTCTCTGTTCTGGACTTGCACAAACTGCGTTGCAATGCAATCGTTTTCCAAAAATGTCATTTATGTGAAAATATGAAGTCTGTAAACGCCCGTTAACACAGTCCAGAGACGCTGAAGACGGACGCACAGAAAAAAATACTGTAGCAGGCAGGTCACTCACTGTTCATGATGCACAAACTATTGGAAGAATATATTGATTTGGGGGTTTGTATGAATGTGTTTCTGAGGGGAACTGACTGTCTTCAGAAAAGTTTACGTGGTATTTTCTTTTAATCTCGTCTCTATAGTTCATATTAAAGCGGTGTTTCAGCGCAGCGCTGCTTTGTTTACAGCGGTAACCAAGGAAATGCCGTATCTGGTGTTCCAGAAGCGCCTCCTGCTGCCAGAGAGTGAATCTGTGTCTCATTCAGAGCTTCTGCTGTTTGCTTCGTTCCAATAATATCCAGCTGCAGCCCTGCCGCAGCCCCACACGTTTCAGGACACACAATCCAGGCCCACCCCCGAGTGTTTTGCCCCGGAAGTGAGGGGCGGAGTTAGTAAAACGTAACAACATGGCGGAGAGCAGGGTGAGTAAAGTTTGTCATTTTGTGATGAAAAATTCGTTCAAAAGTTCAGTGTTTATGTTATAAATACTGTTTATGTGCATGCCTTTCACGTTTTATTTCTGAAGCTTTGAATTCTTGTCATCCGGGACTTTTCTGCGGACAGTTTGATTACGTTTTAGGTTGTTTGTTGTAAATGGGCTTTGCGATAAAGCCACTTTATGGTTTGAACTGATTACTTTTTGATATATTTAATGCTTTCTTATAATTCTATTAGTTTCATTGTTTGTTGGTTTATTTTATGCTATTCTAGAGCATTGTAAATTTGTTACTGACTTTTTCAAATAACAGAGAATGTGTGTTATGCAATTTTTCATTTTATCTCCTGTAGAGACATACTACAATTCAGAGAGGCAAAGAATTACCTCAGTTCCAACAGTGCCAAAACTGTTGCAGCCTTTATCATTGCCCTTTCTGCAGGACATTTAAGCCAACCAGACTGGACCAATTAAAATTGCATCTGCAGAGCCATTCCAGCAAGGCAGTTGTCTATGATAGTATGGGTATCTTGAGTTGTTTTATTAATGTGTTGTAGTATAGTTAAGTACTTTACTAATGTAATGATTTATTTGTTGATGGTAAGGCAAATCATGTTTTGCTATAAATAAACTAATGCTTGCCTTCCAATTTAATGTATTGACAGTATCAGTTTGTTTCTTCTGGGATCCCTAAACAATGGCATTGCTATCTTTCATCTTTCAAACTCATTTTGCCCCATTTTAATTATGATTTGACTTTTTCTTAAATTTTGCTGTTTTTTTTTAGTATGCTCTACACGTTGTGTTGGGAGCCCCCTTTGACTTTACATCTGTAAGTAATTAGGAGCACAAGCAATTGGATTTCATGCTGTTTTGATATTTATAAGATTTCTCTGTATTTCTGTCTTAAAGCATGACTTTCCAAAAATCAGGAGATGGTGGGCACTAACTAATAATTTTGGAGAACTTTGGAGTTGTCCCATAAAGGTATTTCCATATTTCCCTACAGTTCACACTACCTTGCACCCTATCCCAGACTAATAAAAAAATCAACCAAAAAATGTTACAGGACAGAAAACCTCCAGAAGACACTAGAGCTACATGAAGAATAAGCTACACCCAGCAGCAGTGAGGTATTTGTCAGTAAATATGTGTTGTTGCAAATGTGTAATTTATATGAAATAGTAAAATTTTATTATTCTTTTCCGTTTTGTAATGAAGGAGCTCACTATAATCAAACACATGAAACCGGCTGTAAAATGGATACATGCCAATAGACATGTGTTCAGGGGCCCTGTGGAAGAGCCTCTGTTCCTCAGAATGGAAGAGGATGACAAGGAAAAGGCCCTCCAAAATCTCATCAAAGATGCGGAAGACTGCAGAGACCCACTCACATTACATTTTTCATTCAGGGAAGACATGGAGATTTTTTTAGTTGAATGCCATGAAAAAATGGGATTAAAATTGAATTCTTCTTTTGAAGAGTGAAAAGTGTAAGACTTTCAAAAGCTTTTTTTTTTTTGATATTACAATTACATTTCTAAATTTTAATTTTAGTTCTATTTTTGGTTGTTGAAATGTTTTTTTTAATAGTATGTTGCACTTTTTCCATGTTCAATTTGAATTTTAAAATAAAAAGTATTCTTGACATCAAACGGCCATTCTCTGTGTCTTTAAGTATGCTTATCAGAGGATAGAAGGACAGAGTTATTTCACAATAAACAAACTGAAATTGTAGCCTACATAGTTTGTGCAATTACTGTTATTTAGATTGAACGTTGAAAGATAATAAGATGATCATGTTCTATTCTGTAATGTTAATTGAAATCATACACTGTCAGAATAAAAAGGTTGCATTTTATGCATGTAACAGCCTGTCACTGGCAGTCCCTTATGAAAATTAACCATGGTTTTACTAAAGTGACCATAGTTCAACTGTAGTATTTATAGATTTGAATCATGTGTAAACAAAAAACATATTTGAACAACAAAAATATAACCTAATAAGTTACAACTAAGGCGTATTGAATGTTAAAATGTGTTTTAAACAAAGTTAAGTGCTTATCATTACCCATTTTACTCTTAGTAATCTAATAATTTAAAAGTTCAGTTCAGAAGTATCTCGGTATCGATATCGACGATACTGCCTTGAAAAATATCGGTATCTTATCGAAAACAAAATAAGGGGTATCGCCCATCCCTACCCAGCAGTCAAACTAAGCTTGGCGGTGTCCTGTCAGGACGCGTGCTGATTGGATACGCGCGGTGTGACGTCTCGCATTCACGACTCATACGTAACACATCGAAATCCAACATATGTTTGTGATACCCTTTAATTTTTATTTCATCCTTTGTTGTTTCAATTTATTGTTATTGCCGTTTCATTTGTGCTTGCTGAGGAAAAAAGTCAGAATTTTGAGACAAAAAAAAATTTCAATTGCCTTTTTATATTTATTCCATGGCGAACATAAGCTTCCAAATAATGAAACAAACAAATCAAACATAATGACAGAAAGCTCAATCAGTCTGACGAAAACCCCAAATTAAATGATCATAACAAGCAAATAGGAAC
Source organism: Sinocyclocheilus anophthalmus (assembly GCA_018155175.1). Classification (NCBI taxonomy): domain Eukaryota; kingdom Metazoa; phylum Chordata; class Actinopteri; order Cypriniformes; family Cyprinidae; genus Sinocyclocheilus; species Sinocyclocheilus anophthalmus. The sequence continues at coordinate 9,947 of JADLZN010010801.1, read as the reverse complement.
TTTAGTAATATTAATATGTGGTTAATATAGTACATTTTTTACTATATTACACTACAGTCAGGTGTTATACAAACGGTATACAACGGTCGGTTCTACCGAATCATTGAAAGAATGATTCATTCGAGACTCGGACATCACTCAGTCTGAACTTTGCATGGGGTATCTTTTCTGCTATTTTACTAAAGATATCTGTACGTAAATGCATAATGTTATGGATGTGATGTGTATCTATGTAACCCAAGCGGCAACCTCCCGGTCTCTCTCTGAAGCCAACACGGAAGTGACTTAAACTGTAATTCATCAACTGGCCGCTAGAGGCTGGCTCCAAAAGGGAGTCAATCCCATAGACTCCCCATGTTAAGATGCCCAACATTACAGCAGAAAAAAACAATGTTTACAGCCTGGTTCAAAAAATGATTTTGGTCTATATAGCTAATTTTACCCTTCATGACACGAGGGTGAATTTTTTTATAAGTCAACTGTTTAAATTATATTAAGCCTTAAAGTCTGCATAATTAAGTGAGTGAGTGACCTGAGGCCAAGTATGGTTTCCCATACTAGGAATTAGTGCTCTGCATTTAACCCATACACACACCGTGAACACACCCCCGGAGCAGTGGGCAGCCATTTATGCTGCGGCGCTTGGGGAGCAGTTGGGGGTTCGGTGCTTTGCTCAAGGACACCTCAGTCATGGTATTGAAGGTGGGAGAGAGCGCTGTACATCCACTCCCACCCACCTACAATCCCTGCCAGTACAAGAATCGAACTCGCAACCTTTGGGTTACGAGTCCGACTCACTAACCATTAGGCCATGACTTCCCACTTCCTGTTGACAGGAAGGGCGTGGCCACTTGAGTGACAGGTGGATTGCCGCTGCGGTCACCACCGTCGAGCTAGGTGGGCGTGGTTTCAGCAACCTGCTCCCGCCTTTTTGCCCATTTTCGATTATCCGGGAGTGACGCGCGGTGAAGCGCTGCCAAGATGGCGACGGCCGGCTCCCCCCACTTTGAGCTACAAAAACACTCTACAGAAACCTACGGGTGACGTCTGGGACACTACGTCATGTTTTTATCAGTCAGTATTAAACACGAATAGCTGCTTTTCTTTCGTTAATGACCTGATTAAATCTCTGTTTCTATGGTCTGTTATTAAGCATGTTGAAACATGTCAGAGATGCAGTATGCATTTTGGCATTTTAAAACATTAATTTTGCACATGCGCACACTCGACCAATAGACTGCATTACATTGACCTACAGTAGTATATTTACATTCACAGTAGTGGATGAACGGCTCTTTGTAGCTTTCCGCGAGGATTTTGGAAGCTAGAGCCCGTCTACAAGATGCCTCTATGCCTTTAAGTGGTCAGTCTTTTCTGACTGGTGTGCAGCATGGAACGAGGTGATCCTCTTGGGACACATCATCTTGCTAATTTTATGCCAAGAGCTGATGGATAAGGGGTGACCTTCATATTCAAAGGTAGTGGCAGCCATCACGGAGAATCAGCTCTCATGTCGGCCAGTCAGCTGCAAAAACGGACCTTGGGCGGTACGCTCCTGAGGGGAGCTCAGATACTGACTCCACCTCGTCCTCATACTGTGCCAACATGGGACTTATCCACAGTCCTTAAGGCCCTATGAGGCCCTCCCTTTGAGCAACTCCAGTTGGCGGAATTGCGGCCCCTGTCACTTAAGAGTGCCCTCCTTCTGGCTTAAGCGTCAGTCAGTGAGTGTGCGATTTACAAGCGCTGTCAGTCGTGCTCATGCCTTGAGTTTGGGCCTAACGACTGTAGAGTTGTGCCTCAACAAGACCGGCTATGTGCTAAAGGATCGCCATTCCGGTCAGAGCACAAGTCGTCAACCCGTCTAGTCTTCCTTACCCAGAGGGATAAGGCAGTGTCCTAATTTGAATCTAGAGGATCTAATTTGCTATTAGAGTATAGTACAGCACTCTAGGAAACTTCTTATTCCGAGCAGATCTTTGATGCTGCGAGGTGCTCTAAAGGCTCCAGTTACGAAGCAGCGATTATCCTGCTGGAATGTTATGCTATGCCCTGGCTACGCCTAGTGGGCTTACAGTGTCCTATTGGAGTGAGGGCCCACTTCACCAAAGGAATGGCCTCTTCCAGGGCTTGGACCAGTGGAGTTTGTTGGTGATATCTGTGTGTGCTTCGGCTGGTCTCGTTGTCTCAAAAACATTAGAGAGAATCGGGTTGACCGGCATAAATCGGAAAGGCGTTTGGCTTTATTTCGGCGATCAAACAAACTGCATTGCAATCATTTATTAATAAAATTGTGTTGAAATATTACGAAGTCTGTAAACAGGATGTTAACAGAGGCCAGACATGCTGAAGGCGGACGCAAAGAGGAGAAAATACTGTAGCAGGCAAAGCAAGGTCACTGTTCATGATGCTTAAAATATTGGAAGAGAATCCCAAATATTGAATTGGGGGTAGGAGTTGTATAAATGCATCTCTGAGGGGAACTGACTGTCTTTAGAAAGTTTCAATGGTATTTTATTTTCATCTGGCCTCTGTATAATGTATATTAAAGTAGTATTTATATGCACAGCACTGCTTTGTTTACAGCGGTAACCAAGGAAATGCTGCTGTCACCTGCTGTCAGAGTGAATTTCATTTAGCTCGTCTGCTGTTTTAGTTTTGTGCAGGTCTGATTTATTTAGCATATTTTCACAAAGCCAAAGTCAGACCATTCTGTTTTTGCTTCAAATTTTGAATTTATACAATCTAATTTAAATCAAAAACTGCTCATGCTACATGTGGCATCTTTGTTTGTATCATGATTAAAATTCAGTGGTCGCCTCTAATTTTTAATGCAGACAGTGCTGCCTGTAAACATCTTGTTAATGTACTCATTTTCGTTCTTTCTTGTCTTTTGCCTAAAACAAAACTAATATTTAAAAAAATTGGCTATTGGTATCAGAATCGGCTTATAAATATAATTTGCTTATAAAAAATCAGCAATCAAAATCAAGATCGGTGTATCTCTAATGGACATTGTGCCTCACTTTTTTTCTACTGTCCAAAAAAAATGTAATTTTTGTGAACAATCCCATTAACTATATATCCTATACTATATATCTATATACTATCTAAAACAGTTGATACAATCAGCTGTGCCATTATTTATAAAATTTACTTGTACTTTTACTGAAGTATAACAATTGGATACTTTATACAACACTGGCTGCATCCTTGATTATAAGATTGTTAAATATGTAATTGAAACACCCTTATTTTTATCATAATGTCACCCTTATTGTGTACATTAGTTTTGGCCCTGCAAATATGTAGCTCATATCCTTCAATGTAGTCACTTATTTAACACATAATGAAAACCCTCAATGATTGGAGTGAGGTTTTTAATTGTATTTTTTGACCTAATTGAGAATTAAAAGTCCAGAGAAATGATTCTGAATAGTCCAGTTACATCTATGATTAATTTAACCTATCATCCCAATGAAGAACTGCCACCTTGTGCTTAGAATTCAACTTCAGCAGGAATCATGAATGAATACAGTCACGCTTTAGTTCTTGTGCTGTGTGAATCATCTTCAGTAAACTCACACATCTGCATGTACCAAAATCTGCAGTGCAAAAGCTTCTCATCTTCATAACAGGTGCATTATTTGGCTTGTCTGCTGACATCTGCTCCTTTCAAGGCACATGTTACACAAATAAATAACATTTGGTCTTCTATAACATTAATACACATGATGACGTTATAGAAGCTGGAGTCTTTTTTTTTGCAAGCTGTGTCCTTTTCTTTCACTACCGTGTAAATATTTCATATATTAATGCTCTGCCCTTCTGTTTCTTATAATCTGTTTGTCATCAATATGATGCATTAATGTGAGATGCGTCATTCTAACACAGCTCATCCGCATGTGGCGTTGGTTCAGGTGAGTGGTTTCCTCTCAGCCCGCGGGATGCATTTGAGCGTAGCGGCTCTCCATAACACCGGAGCAAGCAGGAGACTTAACGTGGTGACGCTGAGAACCAACAGATACACCTGTGAGCAACAACAGAGGATGATGATGAGCTGAAGGAAATGTAGTGTTTTATTTATATACTTTATTTACTTATGCACCAAAAGGAAAATGAGGATAAACTTGGCTGAAAACCAAAAATAAATTTTATATAATAATCAATTAATTAATTAAATGTGTTTGATAATCAACACTCATAAACGGAGTTGTACAAATATATAAATTGCACACAAGGCTGTTTTTATATCATCTTTAAATAACAGAACTATGTTTCTACTCAAATATGTTGTTGAAATATAAACATTCAAAGGGAAACTGTAAAAATAACTTTTCATGACAGATTTATTCAAACATCAATTAAATAATGAAGACAACAGCTAAAGTAAAAATATTATGAATCTGTAATATCTATAAAGTGTATATATTTATCAAAATGCTCCTTTATAGAGCTTTTTATCTGACTAACGTGTTTATGGACATTGAATGGTTTTCCTGAGGTAAATGTGATGTCATGTCTATTGGCATCTCTCTGCATAGTTTATCCACATTTTGTTCCTGAATTAGACACCGACAGTCAAAACATTCCATCGGAGAAACACTTATTTAAAACGGTTTCAGCCAAAAACTTTCGGTTGTCAAAATTTTTGTGCATTACTAATTTAAAAATGTAGCTTTTATTTTTATATTTTCAGATTTCATTTAAATTTTTGTTAAAATTGTAGTAATTTAATGTGCTTTTATCTTTTATATTAGTTATTTCCATTTAGCTTGAATTTATTTGCATTTCAGTTTTAGTTTTAGTCATTTTAGTACATAAACTTATACTTTAATTTCAGTTAGCTAACCCAGGCAAGATTTCCAATTTCCACTTTTTAAGCTTAGGTTTTTCATCTAATATTTATAGTTTATTTCAGTTAATGAAAACTATTTAGTTTTAGTTACCAATCACTGCATCAACCACTAGTTCTCTCCTACACTATTCAGCAAATGTCACATAATTCACTTTAAAAAAATAAAATCAAGAATTAAAATCAATAAATAAAAATACTATATAGATTGGATATATTAGTATTTTTCACTGCCTGTCTGAATAAAGCCACCGTTTTAACACTCTAGGAGCAATGAGAGAGAATCAGACACCAGTCTTGCATGGAAATGAAGTAAGATCACTGACCTCTCTAGAGATGATGCCGGCCCGACGTGCACGACTGCCCAGGACGAAGGAGAACTCACTGACCTGCGCCAGTCCAGCCGACACCAGCCAGCGGATGTGACGCGATCCCGGAGGAAGGATAGCCGACAGAACAAGAACCGCCATTATGAACTGAGATGAGAAGAGCAGTGTGAGAGTCATATTTAATAGAACAGGGCTTCTGAAAAAGGGTCTTCCCTTCCACAATTTAAGGCCTAAAATGCTCTACAGTTTTCTTGACTGCTAACACACAATTGATGAAACAATTCACCAATTTATTCACAACTATAAACACAATCTCAAAACTACACACCAACTTGTACAAACTTCTAATTTCTCGGTCAAAGTCAAATATTTTAGTCAAAAACATATCCTCTTTTATCAGAATCGAACTTTGGCCTCAGATGACACACAAACACTGACAAATACACAGACGACTTTCCTGCCTGGAGAACAGTAGTGAGATCAGTTCAAAACACAAAAACCTCCTTTTGGGAATCAGGAATCATTTTGCAAGTCAATGTCTATTACAGTATACAACATAAATAGAGGGGTGCAGATACAGTGCAGATATAGGAAATCACAAATAAGTGTAAGAAAAGTTTTACTGTCATTAACTTACTGTAATGTGTGTGTTTGTTTTGGTGGGGGGGGGGCGAGTATAGATGAAAAGCACTAAAGAAAGAAAAGTTTAAATACCAAAGAATTTAATATGAACACATAATACATTATACTCAGGGGTGCACATACATTTTTCAGCCTGGTTCTCATAAGAGAACCTGGAGATTTGGTTTGGTCCTCACACTGCACGTAGTGTATCCCTTGAAATACAACTCTAAAAAATAAATTAATCGTAGTGATAATATTGTTGCACTTTATTTATTTCGTGTTTTTTTTAAATAAAATAATAAAGTGTGATAATACTATTATATTTTTAAATAAAAAGTGAGTATTAAATACAAATACAACTATTTTATAGTAAACTTAAAAATAAAATGCTAATATTTACTTCTTTTTTTTTTTTTTTTTCAAGATGAATTCATAATTTTCAAAAAGTAAAATCAGCAGTCTTTTATTTTGGCGGGTTGCCAGCAAGTAAGTATATGCGCTTATGGTGTTGTGCCCATTTTCGACCCCCTGCCAAATTATTACCCCTCTCGTTGAAATCGCTATCTGATTGCCTAATCCTAACCCCTCCCCCGCACCAAACCCTAAACCTACCAATACTAGGGGGGTAATAATCTGGCAGGGGTCAGAATTGGGCACAACACCGGGTTTAGCGCTGCCGACTGAAGCACATCAGAGAATGAAATGTCACAGTTTTGCATTGTGCTTTGAAAACGGCAGCGAGTAGCCTAGATTTATTTATCTATTCAGTTTGAACAGAAAGTTTGTCGATCTAAAATGGTAATTTTAAAAGCTGTCAACCATGTCGGTACGCAAACGCGCACTCTGAACTAATTTACACAGCGCATTTTTTATTTTGGTCGCACATGCGCACCACTTGTGTGCACCCCTGATTATACTGTTAATTACTGTACAGTGAAAAATAAATAAATGCATTCAGAATTCTCTGACATACTATAGTTTCTTAGTCTTCTGACAAAAGACTTTCTCTACCTCCCCTAGACAGTCATCTACTATAGGGTGTGGCATTGTGTTCACCTTGGGTATGGCAACGAACCACCAGGGTATGGCAACTGCCATACGGAAACGCCGCCCCTGACAGTTAAGAGTTTGAGGGGCGGTAAACATGGGCCGACAGTATCAGAGGTGTTGAAAGTTCTCTCATATAAGAATGCCAGTATGTACTGTAATATACTGTAGTGTAAAGTAGTGATAAAAAACATGATGGCCCTATGGCCGCTTCCCTTATGGTCATTCCCATGCACAAGAAACATGGACTACTATAGTCTTTTACTTTACAGGAACATAATGTCCTTTCACACTTCATGGTTGTTTTCCTTTTTTGTGGTTTTTTTGTCACTTACTCTTACTATCATCTTTTCTTCATTTTCCAAAGCACATAATCACCTGTGCTCCTATTTATATTATCCTGACATTCTGATTGGTGTGTCATCAGTTTTGCTACTTAAATGTGTCACCTGGATAAATGTTGCTATTTGAGTAAACATTGTGATGCGAGGTAATAATTGGTTGCAATTGTGTTTTCTGAACTGAGAACATGGTTTGTTTTTTTTTTAAACCTTTGCAAAATGAGGGCATTTTTGTGTAGTTTTGCAGAAAATATTAAGCAAATTGGTATGCGTGTGAAAACAGGTGGTCTGTGTAAAAGTTCTGAGAAATGTGTCTTTGTTTTGAGAACTGAATGAATAGTTTGGAAAAGTGAGCCAAAAGAATCAATTCTAGTTGTGAAAAAAAAAAGTAAATCAGAGCATGAAAGTTTAAATTCATAAAGTCGTGGTATTACTATGCATGCACCCTCAGAAACTGTTCCTCGATTTTGTCGTCTTGTCTAAACATCCTTAAATCAATATACATTTACTTGAGATGCAACATAAAGAAATTAAGTCTTGAAACTGAGCAAAATTAAGTGAGTTTATGTTTAAAACAAGAGCAAATATCTGTCAATGGGGAATGAAAACTTTGAATTAAGTAGATTTTTTAAACACATTGGCTCAAATATTTGTTCTTATTTTAATCATAAACTCACTTAATTTTAATACATTTTTCAAAAAACAAGACTTAATATCTTAAGTAATTTTGCTTCTCCTTAAATCTATCTTAATCTTTTTCATTCATTTGTACTGGAAAACATGACAGAAATACTGAGGAAGAACATCACATTTTGCAGTGTGATCAGAAGTACAGTAAACGTTTTGTTCCTATTCTAGTGTTTGAGAGCCGAGGATACTCAAGACTAAGTTTGTGTTGTGTAAAGGGAAATAAAAAAGAATGGATATATGTTGAAAAGTTGTATTTAAAACTGGACCTATGATAACTACAAGACAGTTACATTTGAGACCATATTGATGATTGTGCCATTGGGTTACTGGTCTGAAAAAGTATTAAAGGGGTGGCCGATTATGCTTTTAATTTTTAACTTTATTTAGGATGTAATGTTGCGTTTGCGCATAAAAAAGATCGGCAAGTACAAAGATCAAACACACTTCAAAAGGAGATATTTATTTACAGAAAGCATTTTCCAAAACTACAACGACCCCCAACGATGGTTTGGACTATAAACGAATATGTTCAGGGTATTTGTGATATCACCAAATTAAAGAAGAATGGGACGAGACCTGGTTTGAGATGCACTAGAGCGAAGATAACGAGTGTTAGCAACGATGTCGGAGACAGGCTAGCTTTCCCACGCAGATGAAATTAGAGGGTTACAATCAGTCCGGGTTTAATCGCACCCAAAGTGATTTTATATTGACGAAATATTTAATGATGCTCAAACAGGCGGCTAGGAAGGCATGCAATTTACCGACCAGGGAGCCAAGTGTGCCAATCACCAACACCCATGGCCCAGCTAACCCATCACAGACATTTCGTATGTCAGAAGGAGGGCATTATTGATAGCCGAACTATTGATGGTTCATGACAGAATGGGGAGAAAGGGTTGTAATAATGTTGTAAAATATGTGAAAAATAATGTTTAACATAATAAACAACCTAGTACGAGAGCATGTTCTAGTACACCCCCAAAAAAAAAATCAAGACTTTGTAAAAGAACCTAATAGGACCACATGTATATTCCTGCATCAAAACAATCAGAACCCTTGAGAGAAAAGAAACCAAGCGTGATATGAACACAATTACCTTCATAATGACTAGTGAGAAGGTTAAGATCAGCAGGATGGTGAGCTCATACAGGACAAAGGTTGGGAACACGTGTAGCCCTGTGGAAAACACCATCAGATATTCAGTGTGCTGCTGCAGATCAAACCGCATTTGCATTCCCATATTATATTAAAACTTCAATTATGTTTTTTTCGTATTATCATAATTCACAGCTACAGGACCATCAGCTCACCAATAGATGCAAAGAAGATGATAGCCAGGAAGTCTCTGATTGGTTCAGCACAGCTCATGACCTCAGTGGTGACCATGTGACCTTGTGAGGAGAGCAGCGCTCCTGCCAGGAAGCAGCCCAACTCCATCGACACGTCCATGAATTCTGTCACCTGACATGATGAAATATAAGCATGTTACATTACACCTGAGGTGAGGTGCTTGATGCAAGAGCACACATAAACTCAAGAGACAGACAAACCTATGTGAAGGAGCCGCTTACCGTCAGCATCAGGAACACAAATGCACTGGTGCCCAGCACTAGTATTTCCTTGTTTCCTTTGCTCTCAGTATGCAGCTTCCTGTAGAACGGACCAACCAGATGAGAGCGCACCAGCCAACACATCAGCAGCACAGCCACCAGAGACACCAGAACCCAGGCCAGCAGAACCAGCACATGCAGCGCTCCCATCAGCACACTGTGGAAAAATAAGGATTCATATTCACTCCACAATCTAACACAAAATTATCTAAGAAAATTAAGCCTTGTTTTGGACCATTAAGATGTTTTGTATTTTGACATAATTAAGCTTAATATTTTTTCCATTTTAATTTTATGTAAAATATTTTTCATAAACACATTGCCATCCAAAAGTTTGAAATAATTGAGATTTTTAATGTTGTCGAAAGAATCCTCTTCTTCTCACATTTATTCTCTCACATTGACTTTTCTTCTGTTTATTTGATCAAAAAACGCAGTAAAAAAGTAA